>CM021105.1:121595363-121938356 GCA_007115665.2 Sequoiadendron giganteum
CTCTCTCCCTCCCCCTCTCCCTCTCTCACTCTCCCTCTCACTCTCCCCCTCTCCCTTTGGTCTATGTGTCTACAAATCGGATATCCGATTTGTGAAACTCCATTGTGCAGAGGTTAAATCTTACCGTTGCAGAACATGTTTTACAAATCGGATATCCAATTTGTGGGCCATAGAAAAACCCCATGTCAGCCATTTTTGTGCATTCCAACGGACCCTGCATTCTATTTGCAGCACTTTGCAGGCAACAAACACGCGGTTTCAGACAGGAAGAGACAAAGATAAACTTTTAGGAGATTCTTGTACTCAAATTTGTCATACATAATGAATTTTTAGCATCTTTTATTTGGTATAATGGGGAGCAGCAATCGTCGGAAGCAAAAGCGTAAGAGAAAGCTGACAAAAGAACAAATTGAAGGATATAGACAAAGAGATAGAGAAGGGCATAGGAAGAAAAGACAAGGTATGTTAAATATTGGTGAACCTGAGCCCTATGGTCTTTCAAGTGAAGAGGAAATTGAATATGTTCATGGTGAAAATGTAGAACATGATATTGAAATTGGGAATGAAAATGTTCAAATTGATATTGAAAATTTTCAAGGTGAAAATGTTGGAATTGAAGATGTTGAACATTATATTGAAATTGGGAATGAAAATTTTGAAATTGATAATGAAAATGTTGGAATTGAAGATGTTGAACATGATATTGAAATTGGGAATGAAAATTTTGAAATTGATAATGAAAATGTTGGAATTGAAGATGTTGAACATGATATTGAAATTGGGAATGAAATTGTTCAAATTGATATTGAAAATGTTCAAGGTGAAAATGTTGGAAATGAAGATGTTGAACATAATATTGAAGCAAGTGTAAATTATGTTTCACCAGATTACATGAGAAATGAAGAACCTTGTGTGGAAGAAAGAGGTATTCCAAATTCAAGACCTTCAACGACCCCTAAATGGTTAGTTGAAATTGATGATAACATTATAAACAATTTTGAAGGCAAGAGGTCAACACGAACTATTCGGTTGTGGGCTAGAATACTTTTCAACCAATATTTTAGCGATAAGACATTGACCGAGCAATGCCAAATTTTTGTACAATTGCTAAAGATGCAAAAGATAAGACCTTTGCTAGCCAAATTGAAGATTCATCTGAACAAGAGGGCCGAAAAAAATTCTATTATTGTCAAAAATCTTTTTGATGCTCTCAAGTCTATTGGAAAAAATAATAAGGAAAAAGATAAGAGAGTTGCTCGGAGAGTCATTACCACCGCCCTAGTAAGCCATCAATTGAAAAAGGCTCGCTTTATGAGACAAACTTGTATTGATTTTGACTTAAATCGTAAAACTTTGGATAGAGCACTTGCAAGAAGAGAAAGAATAGATGATCCTCTTCAAAATGATACATGGGATTTTGCCGGAAGGCTTACACGTGTTGATAAGAAGCTAACCGATAATGTAAAGCAGGAAATTCAACAATTTTGGCATGATAACTCTAGAGTATCACCCAATGCAAAGGATGTTTTAAAGTTAAGAATTGGCAGTCGAGACCGTACACCGCATCCTAAACATTTCTTGGAATCAAGCCAAACAATGTTGTTCAACAAATTTAATCAAACACATCCAAATATGGAAATCTCGCAAAGAACTTTTGAAGGTTTGAAGCCATTCTATTGTGTGCCTCTTAAGATTCGTAATATTTGTTGTTGCAAATACCATGTGGAGTTTTCAATGTACCATGAACTATTATGCTATATCCATTCTACTTTGCATACTAATGAAATGTTGTAGGAGTGTGGTGCAATGCATCTTCTGAAATCATCAAGGGACTTGCTAGATCTATTTTTATGTTCTAGGGATGATGGTTCCTTTTTCTATAGAAATGATTGTTTAAATGCGAAGTGCTCACAATGTGGTGGCTTGTCAAAGTTTGTTCAATGTTTTCATGAGGGTTTGGAACATGAATTTGGAAAGAATCTTGTTGAGAAAAAGAGATATGAGATAGTCAAATATACTTTGCAGAGTGGAGGTGAAGGTTCTAGATGCGAGTTGGTTACAAAAGAACGCAGTGTTGCTGATTTTATTTCAGATCTTAAGGACAATCTTTTCTACAAATATGCAAGGCATAGTCATAGGTCTCAGTAGTTGGATCAACAATTCAAGATATGTAAGGACTCTTTTCCGATTGGCACTATTATATTAGTGGTCGATTTTGCTGAAAACTACACATTGCAACCACAAAACAAGGTACAATCTCAGTATTACAATTCCATTCAGATTGCTATTTTTGTCCACATAACGTTTAGACATGCACCTGATAGTACAGAGGAGGATCAAAAGATAATCAGAGAGTATCACTTTTATATGAGTGATGATAGATCTCACTTGTCCGAGTATGTCCAACATTGTTTCAAGAATTCTTTTGAGTTCTTGCAGGAGCATGATATAGCACTGGGCCGACATCTCATTTGGTCAGATAATTGTACAATTCAATTCAAGAATGCTCGTATGTTTTATTGGTTGAGTAGAATGCATGTAGAGAGGGGTGTACCGAATATTTGGAGTTTTTTTGAAGCTGGGCATGGGAAAGGGGAGCATGATGGAGCAGGTGCATGTGTAAAAAGAGCTCTAGTTAAGGAGCAATTGAAGATTTCAGGAGAAAAATTTAGTGATGCACATTCTATTGTTGATTGGTGTAGTTCAGCATTGTCACAGGGAGGGACACTTGATTCAACAGTGCACAGATTCTTTTGGTTGGTTGGGAGGCAGAATTGGATTGTCATACAATCAAAGATTCTTCAAAGATGCATTCATTTCAAAGCTCAGACACATGCACATGGACCATTTGGACATGACAGTTGGCTTGTTTTTGTCAGAGTTGTATTCAGTGCGAGTGGGATCAATGTGAGTCAAGTGAGTGGGTGGATATAGGGGTACCACAGTATCTAACTCCTTTATCTCAAACTATATCCATGATAAATTACACAATGGAAAGTTCACTTGATTACGACCGGCTTTCAGATCTACTACATCCAGGACATGTTTTTACAGTTGTTGCATCGCAGGGGAATGAAGAGAGATCAGAATATTGGTTGGCTCGATGTGTGTTGGTAAAGCACAAGCTAACACAATCGATGGAAGATGATGATGGGTTCGTGTATCCTACGGGTTCAGTTGTGGTTGCAGGAACTTGGTTGCGAACATACATGATTAGAAAGAATGGCATACCTACATTTGAAGACTATGAGAAACAAAAAACCATTCTCATGTATTCACACCTTGTTATAGCAACAAATGTTAAGTTGTTGAAACATCATGCCAAACCAAAGACAAAACAACTATGGACACTTAGTAATGCTAATCATGAAGCAATATTGGATACTCTTAAGCAAAGAGATGACCCTTCAGGCACACTTGAATAGCATATTCAAGAATGGAAAGTACAATGCTTAAGCCTCTTTTTTGTTGTGACAATATAGATATATCATTTGACAAATTTTGCGATATTCTTGGCATGATTGATCATGGACCTACTGCAACAATAGCCAACTCTAATCCTTTCAAAGAGGTATGTGCCATATTACTTTAATATAGATTGGTTATTCAAAGCATCTTTTATAGTTTGCATTACCAATTCATCATCACTCAGTATGTTTAGATTAATATGGATTTTCTAGTCGACGTATTTGGGTGCAAGAGAGAACCATACCTAGCATAAACATACCCATCCAGACATATAGGAATAGTTTGTTGGGTCGTACGAGTTCGAGAATGAAAGTTGCACCACTTTGCAACTTTACACTGCTTGCATTTGACAACTTTTCCCTCAATTGAAAACTCATCACCACGAGAAAACGCCTTCGAGATAGCAAAAAATGAGAGAGGTTATTGTAGATGGTCTCAACATGATCCCATATCCTTAGATGAAGAGTCTGTAAGCATCACAATTTCTGAGAAATAGTCCGTCAAAGTTTGCTGCCTTTTAGCACTTTGGACTCGTAAGGGAAAACGCTGCTCCGATGTAGCTCGGAGCGATTCGACGTATTTGGGTGAAAGAGAGAACCATACCTAGCATAAACGTACCCATCTAAACATGTTGGAACAGTCCGTTGGGTCATACGAGTTCGAGAATGAAAGTTGCACTACTTTGCAACTTTACACTGCTTGCATTTGGCAACTTTTCCCTCAACTGAAAACTCATCACCACGGGAAAACGCCTTCGAGATAGCAAAAACCGAGAGAGCTTATTGTAGATGGTCTCAACATGATTCCGCATCCTCAGACAAAGAGTTTTTAAGCATCATGGTTTTCGAGAAATAGTCCGTCAAAGTTTATTGCCTTTTAGCACTTTGGACTCTTAAGGGAAAACGCCGCTCCGATGCAGCTCGGAGCGATTTGACGTATTTGGGTGCAAGAGAGAACCATACCTAGCATAAATATACCCATTTGGACGTGTTGGAATACTCTGTTGGGTTGTACGAGTTCGAGAATGAAAGTTGCACCACTTTGCAACTTTACACTGCTTGCATTTGACAACTTTTCCCTCAACTGAAAACTCATCACCACGGGAAAACGCCTTCGAGATAGCAAAAACCGAGAGAGGTTATTGTAGATGGTCTCAACATGATCCCGCATCCTTAGACGAAGAGTCTATAAGCATCATGGTTTTTGAGAAATAGTCTGTCAAAGTTTGCTGCCTTTTAGCACTTTGGACTCTTAAGGGAAAACGCCGCTCCGATGCAGCTCAGAGCGATTCGACATATTTGGGTGCAAGAGAGAACCATACCTAGCGTAAATGTACCCATTCAGACATGTTGGAATAGTCCATTAGGTTGTACTAGTTTGAGAATGAAAGTTGCACCACTTTGCAACTTTACACTGCTTGCATTTGACAACTTTTCCCTCAACTGAAAACTCATCACCACGGGAAAACGCCTTCGAGATAGCAAAAACCGAGAGAGGTTATTGTAGATGGTCTCAACACAATCTTGTATCCTCAAATGAACAGTCTATAAGCATCACGATTTCTAAGAAATAGTCCATCAAAGTTTGCTGCCTTTTAGCACTTTGGACTCTTAAGGGAAAACGCCGCTCTGATGCAGCTCAAAGCTATTCGACGTATTTGGGTGCAAGAGAGAACCATACCTAGTGTAAACATACCCATCCAGATGTGTTGGAATAGTTCATTGGGTTGTACAAGTTTGAGAATGAAAGTTGACTGACTTTGACCAAATCGTATCCCAGTAAACACGATAGAGGTCCCACTTTTTTTTGAATGCAGGAGCACCATCTGACCATTTATCTCCATTCCTCTTGAAGCATCTTTTCTTTCCTCCTTTTCCTTCCTTCTTTGAGGATTGAGTAGAATACGAATCGCAACCAACCTTGACTCCCCTTGAATACAAGAGAAGATAGTGATAAATTTGTGTAATTTTTCTGGTTTTTGCTTTGAATTATGTGTTAATGGAGTGATCCTGACACTATGAATTGTGTAGAATGTAGTGAAATTGTCTTCCAAGAATTGTGTGTAATAGTAGGTAGCTAGTTTCTTTGGTTCAAGCATTCTTTTGTAGTTATTTCATTTCTTTTGACCATTGAGATAGAGTTAGAGGCTTAGGAACATGTCTTGATCAGGAGTGATCAGGAGGATAAGGAGTGGAAAGGCTTAATGAGTTTTGGAACTCATTTTATTGATTAAGGGTAGATTAAGGGATTTAGTTCTTGGAGAATTTTATTCTTTAGGGTAGATTATGGAACAGTGAACAAGACCCAGAGCATGGAACAGTGATTGTTCCATCCAACTGATAGGGTAGGGTTGGATGGAACACTCACTATTCCATGCTCTGGATCCTTGTTTGCAAGATCTCCTTGGTGTCTTTCTTCACCATCTGAACCTATAGTACCTTCATCATGTCTAGGTGCCCCTGGTTTTTCTGGCCAACCCTACTATCATGTCAAATCAGCTTACTTGGTGCACTACCTCTTATTCTTCCCTTAGCCTTCAGTCTTCCCTAAAGACTAATTCTCTTCATTAACTCAATTCAATTTTGTAGGGGTGATGATATGTTTCCAAGGGCTTCTACTTATCTCCCTAGGGTTCTTGACAGTTCCCCATACTCCATTTATCATTTGCTACTTCCAAACCCTCAATTAGGGTTTTTAGGCTACTAGCCCAAGAGTTCCAATTAAGCCTCCAACTCCAAGAAAACTGGCTTTCATTCCCAAATTCTCCAAAGAGCAATCAGTCTTTCCTTGAGGATCCTGATACCTTAGCCCACCTCTCAAATATTTTTGGTGCCTTAGGTTCCCACTGTCCGTACAACTCCATAAACTGGAACTGACCAAGGATTTGGGCCTTTTTAGGTCTTTTCATTGTATTTTGCAAACTGTCAAGAGTTTTCTCACATCAAACAAGTTGATGGGGCTTCCTCCTTCTTGGTAAGCCTTGGCAAGGCATTCACCTACCCTTCACACATCATTTTTTTCCTAGAGTTTTCCACCCCTACACGTTAAGTGCCTTTTTCTCCCTATCTCTCCTAGCCAAGCACTGTCAAGCTCACCTAGGAGTAGACTGTCTTCATGCTTCCTAGACTCCTATCTACTCCTAAACCTACTATAATTACAACCATGGAGTTTAGCCTCATTCCCCAAAATCTCGTACACTAGGTACAATGGGAAAGAGAAATAAAACCCCATTCTTGCTCGGTTGCTAGTTAGATCAGCAACTCAAAAGGAAACAAAACAACTACTACACACACCTGCAAAATGAACACACACTCTAAATACTACCACCAAAGCTTAGAAAATAACAAATACTTCAAACTACAACAACTACAGAGCCATGATTGCTCCTGATCACATAAAATTCAAGCAAACACATAATTTTCCTTCTTGTTCTCACTGTTCACTCTTAGCATTCATCAAATTTCAAATTACAAAAGTTCTCAATGCCTTCCAACCCTACTCATAGGTCGAAGCCTTCCCTATATAGGTTCCCCAAAGTATTTATGCCTCCCTTTGGTTAGACAAGTCAGTTACCAAGTGGCAAAAGGTGCAAAATGTCCCATTTTGCCACTTTTGCCAATTTCCTAGAAACTAACAAAGTGAGTGTCTAAACTCATAAACTTTTCCACTACTGATAGCTCCTGACCAAGGCATTTTATTAAGTCTCTCACTCAATTCCAATGGTCAACATGACCTTTAAAGCATCAAAAACACAAAACTTCATTCTAGGCCCTCAAATTGCCTAGTGCTTCCTAGGTGCTCCTGCACCACCTACCCTATCAGTCGGCCTCATCCATTTAAATAAAATGAGTATAAATTAAATAGCCATAGGCTATCATTTAATTTATTACAAATTAATGTGATCGCTATCATGTATGAAAAATGTGGTAGCATAGACAAGGCAGTGGACTATTTGAAAAAAAACTTCAAAGAAATGTGGTCTCATAGAATTCAATGACAAACAAATACAATTGACAACTGCTCATAGTTTTTAGTTATGCAATGTGAAGTAATTGTATAATTGCTTAGGTTGACTTTGTTAGAACTATATTGTAATTGAAATTTTTTCATCTATGAACATCTAGTTGTTAGTTATGCAATGTGAATTAATGATTGAGTTTGAAAGATGTGTAATGCAATGTAATAAGAGATATAAATATAAACTACATAAGATAACCATTCAGTTTTAAGCTATTGTACATTGATATTTAACCATTGCTCAAGATAGAATTTTCAAAGAGTTTAATCATGCACATGAGGAACAAATTAAATTTCGATTGTCAACTTCTATATATCAAATTATCCAATAATCAAGTGTATGTCCGTATACAAAATGGCATTGACGCCAACTCAAACAAAGTTCTACAAAATGTGGCATATGCCATCTCAATATGTATTCAAAATTTACATTCCAAAATGTCTATCTCATCCTAAACTACTGTTGGATCATCAAAATGGAGCCTCTTTGAAGCACTCATTGGCTCTAAAGGTAGCTGCACAAGAAAAATTCAAACCACAATTGAGATTAGTTATACTATATAATTTAAAATCGAATAATTAACATCAAAATCAATATACATTGAATTTTAATTGAACTCTAAAATTGAAATCTTGATTACTTGAAATATACGTCTCTTCAAAGGGTCAGGAGTCCTAGAATATACCAAATCAACTTTTGAAATGCCAATCTATATATGTGAACAAAAACATAAAATTGATCCAAGTTAGCATATGATTATTGGTAATAAGAACTTATTTACCAAACACAAAATAAAATAAGCACATGTACCTCTTTAGGTTGATCTTTTTCTTTATCTTTTTCAGGTGTTTCGACACCTCCTCTTTGATGGGTTTCAACACCTACTCTTTGAGGTGTTCCAATAACTACACCTTTAGGCCGTGTGTCCCTTGTCAACATATCTGTAAAGCTCATAATTGCCTGTAAATAAAATTGACAAGTACATATGAAACTACCAATCTATGTCGATGTATGTATAATCAATATAAGATCTTAAAAATCTTAATTCAATCCAATTTGAGTTCAATTACCTTCCCCTTATCTAGATTTGTGCCTCCATAGTCTGGACAAGGCTGCACCTCACTCACACTGGGTATTTCCTACAGGAGGAAAACAAGATAAACATATAAGCTATTATATAATTTCATTAATGACAATTCAAATGACAAGAAATTATATAATATAAAATGTAAACGAGTGAGTGTGAAAATATATACTGCGTGTGCATCCAAGCCAAATGAAATGGACCTAAGGGTGCTATCAGTCACCTGTGTGAGCTCCTCCTCAGACATCAACTGTTAAATAGACCATGTAAATAAATATTCGTACTTGATACTATCTCTTATTAATATTCATTTAAAAACAAATGCAAGTTATGAAATTATAACTTAAATCTTACCTATGTCACTATTCCAGCATCTCCCTCTCTAGCAAGAGAGGATGTTGTAGGGTGCGCTCCACTCCCCTACGATTGATCTATAATGTCTACATCATGGAGGTCATAATCATAAATGTCCAAGGGATGCTCGACGGGCTGTACAGAAGGACCCAAGCATATCTAACGGCACATAGTGCAAGCATGTGGCACACAAATATGTGGACCTGAGGAGGATGATGCAGCAGCAGTCGAGCTTTTGCCAACATAACCAAAATGTGGTTGAGCTACTGTAGAAGCATGTGAAACCAAATGACCACTCAAAGAGTGAATAGCCTGAATAGTCTGTGTGGATGTATCCTCGATAATCTTTGGGTGATATATTGGAGGTTGCGGAGGAAGGGGAGGAAGGGCAGGAAGGGGAACATTTGGGCGCAGGACTACTATAACTGCCCCTGGTCTATCCTGGGGCATACCTCCACCGATGCCCTGGAAGGGTTTAATGTCAAAGTAATTGACATGATGCCCTAGCACAAACTCAACATATAATTTTTTAATAAAGTAAATAGATATGTCGGAATTATTGTTTGCTGGTTTATCAAAAACCATACACCAACAATCCCAAAAGTTAGCTACAATGTCCCTATGTATGCACCATTTTATGGAAAGTTTTGTTCTATTAACATTCACTGGCAAATCGGTGCAGGGGTCAATGAATAAAGAGGCTATTTGGGCTTTGGTTATTTGGAGATCTTTCACATCATCGTAAGAAAATCCACATCGATAATACTCCCTCATGTCTTCTCGCCACGAATAAAAGGAATTATGTTGGGTGGAGAGGGTTTCTATATTTTTAATTATTTCTTTCAATGTGTTTGTCATATCTCTCAATCGAGGCATTGTTTGATAAATTTCACAAATGCCCCTCAATTGCCCCAATTTTTCACCAATTAAGTCTTCAATTGGTGGCTGCGGAGGTGGTGGAGCATTTGGCATTTGTGGATTTACATTCACAGCCATAATACTTGATTAAAGTTAAAAACTAATTAAACTAATTGAAATTACACAATATAAATGAAATTATTGTAAAAAAACCCTAGTTTTTAATAAAAATCCAAAAAAAAACATACTTTTTCACAAAAATCAATAACAAACTCTTATTTTTGATAAAAATACATCAACAACACTAATTTTTAATCAAGATCCATTTAAAAACATTAAGTTTTAATAAAAAAACAATGCAAACTCTAGTTTTTTTAAAAAATCAATACAAAACCGTATTTTTGAATTTTTTTCATAAAACCTACTTAAACTTAACAAAATCTATTGAAAAATCGATTACAAGATCGAAAAAACAAAATACATACCTTTCAAATCGGATATCAGATTTGGATTTCACCTCTTGCGCCCGCGTCAAAATGTGAGAAATGAAATTAAAGAGTTGGTTGTTTTTTTATATACAGCTTCCACAAATCGGATATCCGATCCAAATCAATCAGATATCCGATTTGGATCAGATTATCTGATTTATGGAAACTACCGTTGGTTTTTGGTTCGGGTAGAAGTACTAACACCCGAACCTAGAAAAGTCAACTAGGCCATTTCCGCGTTTTTGAACCGATTCAAAACGTGATTTTTTCTCATTGCCACTTTTTGGTCCATCAAAAGCCTACACATACCCTTAAATGTAACATAGTTGGAATTGATATTTTGGATGTTGCAAGAGCCTTTTGTAATAACCATGTTGGTTATTTTAATTTATTCATATTGCAGTTCAAGTACTATTTTAATTGGCCAAACATCTATTCAATGCAAAAAAAGAAAGTCCGTAATCTTACCAATTATAACCATGTGACAATAATTTTCTATCATAAATTTACATATTTATAATAAATATGGTAAAATTTTCAATTTTTAGGGTCATTCCTAAACCTTGAGGGTTCCTTTATAATGCCCTTTATATGAATCCTTTTTAGGAATTAAAGTTTCTATAGTTTGCAAATTAATAATAGAGCCTAGACTTCATCCTTGCATGTGGGATGATTTCTTTTGCATCCCTTCAAAACACAACCATTAATTATATTAATTTGATAGTGTATAATTTAGGGGATCATCTTAGATTTCTTGATCATAGATAGGATCTTGATCAAAGATTGGATCATTTTGGATGTCATGATCATAGAGAGGATATTGATCAAAGATTAAATTAACTTGAATGTTATGATATCTATGGAGGGTTTTTGGATAGGAATAGTATTTTGGCATGACAATAATGGATTTTGGATAGGAATCTCTTAAGTGAGCTTGATAATTGATGGAGTGTGTGATTTTGAGAGATGTTTGGATGGTGTAGGATTAGTGATGTGATGGGAAAACATAAATTTCTTGTGTATTGGAGATTAGGATCCTTTGCTATCATTCCTTGAAGAAAATTCCTAAATGTGACTTCATTGGATAGGTTTCTGGATTGGGATGGATTGGATTGCAATGGTTTAGAAGATGAAGGATTGGGATAGGAAGTGGAAGCTGCAAGGCTTTCTTAGATTGGTAATGGGGATGATAATTTGGGATATGGATGAGAGATATGAATTTGGGAGATGGTTTTGCATTTAGGATGACTTGGAGTGAAAGATATTTTTTCCTTGTCAATAGTAGGTGAATGATGATCACTAGATGATTGTTTGAAGTGATAGTCCAAGGGTAGCTTTGCTTCTATGCTTATAGGATATCTATCCATTGCATCATTGTCTTGGATTGACATATGGTCTAGAATCACTCTTTTAATGGAAGGATCAATGGATAAATATTTAATATTGATGGGGGAGCTTGTGCTAGTGGCAGCTTCTTGGATTAGATATGGGGATGGGGATTTGAGGGATGAATTGGAGATGGGGATTTGGGAAATGAATTAGTGTTGAGGAAGGATTTGGATGGAAGATTGATTTTCTTGTCAAAGGTAGCAAAAGGATAACCAATGGATATACATTGAGATTAGTAGTATAGCTTGTGCTAGTTGGTTCTTGATGTTAGGATTGATGGATGGGAAAGTAAAGCTTATGAAAAACTTTCTTAAGGAAACATTAGCATCTTAAGGATTGAATGTATTCATCTTGATCCATAAGAATCTCATTATCGTCATAAAGGTCATATTTTGGTTGATCAACAAGGCCAATGTCATCATCATCATACTTAGGTTGGATTTCAAGGTCTTCTTCCTCATAAATAGACGTGATGTATTTGGTTTATTGAGCTTTGACCTTGGGTATAATGGATATAACTAGTTGTATAATATTTTCATCATAAGGGTCATATTTGGGTTGATCAACAAGGCTAGTGTCTTCACCATCATAAGAGATGGGGTATTCAATTTAACTAGGGAACTCATCAAAGTAAAATGATTCAAGCATGATTATGAATTTAGATTGGGATAAAAAGTAGGATAATTTGGATTATGGATGTATAATATGGTTGGAGAAGTTTAAAATTTAGAAGCAATGGATGGTTGTTCCTAATGTGGATGAAGTGGATTTGTTGGGGTTGGTCAAGTTGATGGTTAATAGTTGGTGTCTAAACCTTAGAAAAGGGTGAAAACACAAACAAAATTATTCAAGTTGTTGTGTCAATCCTCATGGACCTACAAAAATACTATTTATCAAATGATGGATGATTAGAGAATGCAAGTTCATGTACCATTTATGCACCCCTTACTTTGGAGGCTAAATCCTTACCCAAAGTTAGCTCTATCTCCCCACTTTGAAATAACATTGTGATTAACTTCTCAGGCCTAATTGTTATCTAATGCACTATAAGGAAGGATAGTTGAAAATTTTCACTAGGCTATACATGCTTCTAAGGGTATCCTCAATATAACACAAGGGAACATGAGGCTTAATTTATGAAGATGAAAGTGAAAATATGCCAAGTCGTCGAGAGAAGTGAGTAACTCACCCTTTTCCTTCACTTCGCCAAGGTCTAAAGTTCTTGGGGGTTTAGCTTGAATGAAAAAAATTAACTTCCAATAAGTGTGTCTTTTGATTCACCCCAGTTTTTATACTTCACCAAAATATTGGAGTTAATATCATCTCAGGTCAGTGATGAAATCCAAGGTAGACCCCCTAAAAAAATGTGAATAAGTGTATATCTCTAATTCTCAAGATCATGCAAGTGTATGAGAGAAGAGCATGTGCACCCCCCTTATTTGGGATTAAAATATGATGGTAAACTTATTAAACCAAATTGAAGTGTGATTAGTAAATTTGAATCTCATAGCCAATAATGATCAAACACACAAAAAGAATAAGGAAAAAATAAATTGAAAAAGGTCTATAAACAATTATTGTTTAGATCAAATCCTATAAAACCACAAGATTAATAGCTTGAAAGTTTGTTTTTGTCTTGCAAGAGACACTATTTTTAAGACTTAAAAAGTAGTTTTCAAAGATCAAAATTTTGGACGCACAATTTGTTGCAAGAACAACACGTTAGAAATGCAATTTAATTCCTTTAAAAAAGCTAGAAATAAATATTAGGATATAGAAAAATAAATTTTATCACAACATTCTTCATCATTTTCTATGAAATTTTAAAAACATGTGATTTTTTTTCATTTGCAAAAGTTATGAGCATTTAAGATTGAATTCAAAGGCTAAACTTTGAACAATTACACCTAAAAATCTAGGTAGAATCTATATAAACTACCTTATGCATAGAAAAATTATTGGAGTCACCTTTCAACACTTAGAAAAATTTGAAAATATGATATATATGAATAAAATATTATGCTATTTTAAATTGATGATATTGTTTTGTGGAGTTGGATAGATCATACTCACTTGTCCTTTTGCTAGAACAATTCTTCGAGAAGGGGGAGAAGATTTTCCTCAGCCTCCTTTCGATGAGTTCCAACTAGAGTTACAATGAATACTCCTTCACACTACTCACTAATTAGCAACTACTTATCTCACCCATTCCCCCTATGATTCCCTCCCACCCAAATAGCCGATTGGTCCCCCACCCATAAATCTTAGTTCAAAATAGGTTGGGTGGGAATGAGAGGGAGGGGTAGGAAGATTGAAAGTTGGGACTCTAACCAAGCCAATCCACTCAAATCGTTATCTTAAAAAGAGGATAGAGGCCTTAACCAGGCGGTTAAACCTCTGTGAACGAGAGATTAAATCAGAAAATGAAATGAAATTATTTTTTAATAAAATTTAAAATGTGCAACAATTAAAGTATAGTCTAAAATGTACAAATTTGTATAATGTACAAGTCACCAAAGAAAGATCTCTAGAAAATTTGTTTAAAAAAAAAATCTACACCAAAAGATGTCATATTATATATGATTTTTTATGTCTCGGACCATTCAAACTCAATTATGAGGGCTATTTTGTAGTAGTAAATTCTATAAAATTTCACTTTTCAATCTCCCCAAAAGTGTAAAACCTACAAGATTAAGTCATCAAAGGCTCAAAAGCATCAAGATTAGATGAAGGATAATGCATTCATGCAAAGTTCACCAAAATGTATGCAATTAAAAATTTGAAACATTAAATAAGAATAAAAGAAAAAAACTTAAATTCTAATTTCAAATTCAACCATAAACCTTAGATTGGGCATATGCAATGGATGCTTAACTTAGCAACATAACATTAACATTTTTTTAGAAATGAAGATAATATAGTAATTAGGAGGATTTATTATTATGAATGATTAATTTATAGACTTTCCAAAGATCAAATGGACAGTGGAGATTTTTCAAAAATTGAGAGTTAACTCCACTGATTATGGAGTTAATTTGGAGAGATAAATGAGAAAACTAAAATTATTGTTGAGCTGGTTTCTGGATTCGATTGTGTGAAATATTTTTGCATCAGTGTTTTAGATCACACTTTGTGATCCATCATCAGGATGAAAGCAAAGAGCTTAAGGAAAATTATTTTTGCATCAACGTTTCGGATCACACTTCATGACCCATCATCAGGATGAAAGTAGAGAGCTTATGGCTTGATGATAAATGATATATCATGATAAATTAAAGATATTTGCTTCTATGATTTGAACACTGAAATTGCTACTAACACCTCCCCTAGAACCATAAACACTTATTTAAAAGATTGAAAATAAAACTTTTACGATTGATATAAAGACTTACCTTGGTCTTTATTCAATTTTAAATTGAAAACTCTTGCAATGATGTTTTCCACCATTGTCAAACATATTAGAGGTTACAAAATAACTTCAATGAGCAAAAATCAAACTTGATTTTATTATGCTAACTAAAGTAAGCCATTGCATTTATGTTAGTCACAGAGTATTATTTATTTCCTATTTACCAAATCATCAAAGAATGTCAAGTTATTTCGTGAGGGTAATGATTCCTCTAAGCTCAAGCTGCAAACATTTTCAATAACTTCGCTTGTAAGTCACAATGAGGACCATTGCCTTTCAAGGTGGAGCCACTAATCCAAGGAGCCAAGTCTTTTGGTCATCTTTTAGTACATTTATGATGCTCTATACATTGACATCTTTTGCTAGCAGATTTGAAGTTATCCCAACACACATGATTATGAAATCATTCAATGTCCCACAACTCTAAAAATGTCAATCCAATATAGCACAACTATCATCTAGCCATGTAGAAAACAATAAAAGATAGTGTGAACCAAACATGAAATGAACAAAAATGCCAATCCAATTTAACACAACTATTATCTAGCACATATAGAAAACAACAAAATATAGAGTGTGAACCGACATGAAATGAACAATTATATTTCATGTAACTGTCATGACATCTCTTCATCTCTTTAACTATAATGCAACATATGTATTCCTAGAAAAGCATCGACTAAGTTTCTAAAGCTTGCATTACAGGTCTACAAAGTTCTATGTTCTTTGAGCCCACTTTACCTAACAGACTGATTATCATTATCATTTCACACACACTCTCTTTCTGATTGTGTCCAAACATAAGACATCAAAAATCGTTTCAGTGTTGTTCCAGGGAACCCATAGGCCCCAATTATCACTATATGCCAAAATTGAACTAAAAATACAATCTAGGGGAACATCTGTGAAAGAAATTGATGTTTTTTGGTCTGTTTGGCACTACAATAGCCCCCAAGTACGTGAGTTTTACAAGGCAATAAAGGGGGCTTCAAAAAAGGAAAATGCCTGGTAGGATGACAAACAAATAAAACAAGGTCAAGACAAAAAGATAAACAAAGACTTTGGAAAACACTTACTATTTTCAAAAAGACTCTCAGTTAACCAATCAATTTCCAACAATGGAAAGAGGAGGAAAACAGCTCATGAAATTTTAATTTTCAGCATGTCCATCGAATTTCTACAAATGGATTTTGTGCTCAACAAACGTTCACCATACAATCCTTCATCTTCACCATTTGAAACGTAGTTGTACTGCTTTTTGACAGGAAAAATGAATGTTTTTCGTGTTTTTCTTTATATATCTGCCGACTAACTCTTCCCTGCATGCTAAACAAATTTCGTAGGGCCTGGAAATCTAGTCAGTGAGCATCAAGTCGAAAGTTGTCTGAAGGAGAACCAAGCAAACTCAAGGGAGAGGGGTCCACAGTGGAGTGGGCTATCTTCAGGGGTTCACATGGACCAAAAAATAAAGAACTGCATCGTCACAAAATTTGAGGATCAATTTAAAAAGAAATTTGGATGTGGATACAATATGTCACGTGTATGCATCTAATTGGTCCAGCATGTTCAATAGTTGCCCATTTAGATGGCTTATCAATCTTAGGTTGGTTACACCCTTAGAGATTGTGTGGCACACAACTGATACTAGATCCCAATGTCGTGTGGTGAGCAAAGAGTTTGTCACCCACAACGTCCATTTCCTCGCATTTATCACATGCTTCCTGTTCTTTCCCTTTCGTCTAGCCACATTAACTATTCGTTCCTTCCCATTTGCTCGACTTTGATAGTATGCTATTCCAATGTATTTGTCCATTGAATGCTTCATTACATCGCACATCTCATTCACCCACATCTCATTTCCTACATGCATCTTCTTGACTATTCGATGGGATAGGCACCAATACATGTTTGGCTCCACTCTATGTTCCTTGCAATGTTTTCCAATGGTGTGTAGTTGGTTCTTCGACGACTTCACAAGGATTATCTCCATTAAGGTAAAGACATCCATTGATAGCTTTTTCCTTCAATGGCCTCCTATTATTTTATACTATAATTTTTCAATGTCTTCTTGAATGCTTCATCCTCTAACCTTTTTTAGGTTTTGCATGCAAGATTGGATTGGCTATTGTTGTTGGGGTTCTCAAGACCTCGTCGAGTGGTTTTCGACCCAAGTGAGATTTTATGGCACCTTGAAGGTTTTGTAGTTTTGTGGGTGCTTCTTTAATGTGATTGTTTCTATAGTTTTTATGGTACCTTGAAGGTTTTGTTCTTTTGTGGATGCTTCTTTGATGTTGTCTACCTTGAATTTGAAGTGTGCTAAGGTGTTTATATTTACACTACCATAATGGGGTTATTGTTATGGTTTACTTTCTCTTCCTTTGTATTCATGTTTGGGATTTATAACTTTTAATCTAATAGTTAAGGGTTTTGTCGTTAGGGTTTAAAATAGTTTTATGATTAGGGTTTCATACTATAAGTTAATTTAACATTGTTGAGATTTCCAATCTTATTTGTTCAATCACAAGAGTGGCCTTGTTATTGGGATTACTTGCTCTTGTGTTTATAAAAAAAATTCTAGTACTCTATCACATTTAGAAAGCCTTCCCTTATATAAATTAAAATCTATCTTGATCCAAATTAATAATCATTGCCATGTCTAATCAGCATCATGTTGCAATCTCATCCTTGGAGTATCTCCTATAAGAAATGCAACATGATTACCCTCCAAAATATAATTGGTAGGTAGGTTGATGCTTGACAAGTTGGATTTTATAATTTGCTAGTTCCTTTATAATGCTTCTATACTTTTGTATGCACTTGCTTGTTCTACTCAATAATCATTAAAATGTGTGTTCAATGTCCACACTTTCTTGTTCTTCTTAGTAGTTATTAAAATTGGTGTGCTCATCTTTCTTTTAAAGGTTTAAATGTAACACTTTTGTGGTTATAGTCATTGGATTTGTTGCCAAGGCCCAAGAATCCTAGTCAAGATTTTCAAAGGTGATACATGAGTTTGAGTCATTTCAATTTTTTTGCAATCATAAGTTGAATATAAGGATGTGGGTTTTAGTGTATTATTTTGACCATATGTTATTGGTAATTCTACCATTGTTCAATTGATAAGTCTGAGATTTATTGTTTGTTTAGAGATGAGTTATGTTTCTCTTTGGGGTGTCAACGAGAAACCATATTGTTTTCCAAAATTAGCCAAGGGTTTACGATATTTTTATGATTAAGGGTTAATATTATAAATTCATTTAACATTATTAAAATTTCCAAGCCTATTTGGTGGTCAGTACATTATTTTGATTAATAAAAAGACAAGAAAGGGCTCATTCCTAAAACAAAAATAGCCAATACATCAAGTTGAAGATAAAATATAACCTAATTTTTTCCTTAAGATACCAAGAAGCTCTAGGAGGGTGAGGAGGTATGTGTATATAAGAAAAATTTGATGATTCAAAGTCTGTCAACTATAGTCAGTCACTAATGTACCCACTATTTGAACTTTACATGTAATTGATATTGTTGTCCAGGTCATATTGCTCTCAAGGTTCTTGAGTGTTGTAACACCCCTTCGTTTTGCTTTATGCATTGGACAGTGTTTCCTTGTTTTGCGTTGATTTATGTTTCTGGATATTCAGATACTTTATCTTGCGTGTGTATTTGGTTGCTATTTATTGAGCGATAGACTATTTTGTGTGATGTGATTTGGTTTATCTGATGCTTTAGTTACATGCTTAATTGGTGTAAAGATGTTAGTTGATACAACATGAGATTTTATTATGAGATTATTGAGTAAGATGAAAGTGTTAGTTATGATGATTGTAGTGGTGAAGAGGATGGGTTCGCATCACTCGCTTGCGAGCACCCTGCGAATCTGTGATTTCTTCTTCACGGTGTGTATTTTATGCTATTTATATTGTATGATGTTGGTTACTATGTTTTCAGGTTTGTAGGTACATGACATCAACTCCACCTGGTTTCACAGGTTTGAGCATGTCGATCCAACGGTTAAGTTGAATGAGAGATAGTAGCTAGGTAACATGTGTCAAGTCTACACCCTAGCCATAGTGTGTCGTCAATCATGTGTGTCGAGTCATTGTTTGGCTTGCTTTAATGTTATTTAATTATGATTGGATTCTTGTTTGGAAATAGACATTTTGAATAATTGCATTAAATCATGTTGATGGTTATTTAATTTAAATTATGCAATGTGGAAAGAAGTTTATATTTAAATTCACTAATTAAATTTAATTTATTTAATTAATTAAATTTAATTCAAGGGGTTGAATTTAGTTATTAAATAATTTAATTAATTAATTAAATGGATGTATGAAAATTAAAAGAAAGAAAAGAATTAAAATTAAATTGGAATTTAATTTCATTTAGTGGGAATTTAGTTATTTTGGAATTTTATTTCAATTAAATTAGAATTAAATTAGAATTTGAAATTGAATTTTAAATGCAAAGTTAGTTTTCGAAATGTGAGAGTTAATTAATATTTAGATATTTTAGAATTTTTAGATTGCATGCAAAATCAGATTTGGTGGATGAAGATATTTTCAATTATGCAATATGTGAAAGTTTAATTAATGAGAAAAGGATGGTTCAAATTCATGCAAGAGAGAATTTTGGGGGAGGAAAAGCTTCTTCTGGTGTGAGAAGATATTTTGGGAAAAATTACACAGAGAAGGGATTTGGAGAAATTCTTGGCTATAGATTTACATTGGAGATATTCTGGAAATCTTTATTGTGTTTGTGGATTGCTTTCTCGATTGGAATCATTGAATTGTTGGATAGAAGCTGTAGAAGCTTTGGAGGAAGTTCTGCATCAAAATTCCTATTACTTGTAGCTTCTTAAATCAGGTTTTCTTCTGTAATTTTATTGTTCTTGGTTGCTTTTAAAATAGTAGTGATTAAAGATTTATTTGTTAAATCTGTTTTTGAAAAGAAATTTGTTATTAGAAGAAAGAAAATAAAGAAATAAATTTGGAAAATTGTGAAAACCTCTGTAGAATTTAATTTATTTGAGGAAATGGATTGTTTTGTTATTTAAATCAAACCTTGAGGTTGGACAACACTTTTAGATTGTTTTAGAAAATTTAATCTCTAGAGAAAACAAATTTATTTTGAGAAACCTCTGTGGAAATTAGCTTGGAGAAACCTTGGGGATTTAGAAACTTCGGGTTTTAATTTTGATCCTTTTGGTTTTATTGTTCTTGAATTCGAGAAAATGGATTAAAAGAATTAATTAATTTTTTTTAGCTTCTTTGAAATTTGGATTTTCTGGAAAAGTTTTACAATTTCACCTGTAAATGGATACTTTGACAAAATTTCTCCAATTTGTGTAATGTGTAAATCCATTTTATATATATGTATATATATATAATTATATATATATATGGTTTTTACCGTATGTGTTTCTGTTTTAATTCTTGAAAATCGCGGAATTCATATAGAAGTGAATGTCATTCGCTATTTTTTTTGGTAGTTGTTAAGTGTTTTGGGTGGGGGTGCTATGCACTCCCCACCGCCCCCTTAGGAAGGAGGGTGCGGCTACCTCCAAAGGCAGCGCCCTCCATTGTATGGAGGGAGTGTTGTCTTTGAAGGCAACGCA
The DNA here is from genome assembly GCA_007115665.2 of Sequoiadendron giganteum. Taxonomy (NCBI): domain Eukaryota; kingdom Viridiplantae; phylum Streptophyta; class Pinopsida; order Cupressales; family Cupressaceae; genus Sequoiadendron; species Sequoiadendron giganteum. The sequence goes on from CM021105.1 coordinate 121,616,052, forward strand.
ACCCCCATTGGGGAGGTCACCAGTCTAATGGAGGTGGGGCGGGGGTTTGGCTGCGACCGACCCCTCCCCAATTCCTTTTGGTTTTTTTTTTGTTAGTTTATTAAAAAAAAAAAATTATTGTTTTTGAACAGTGGCATCCGCCTGGGTAAAAGAAAAGAGGGGTTAGATACTTATTTTTAATAATATATAAATATGGCATAGGTTTATATTGTATATATATATGTCATATTTAATATATTATATTGAGATTTAAATAATTTGTTTAGTATGTAATAAACGATAATATATATTTAATATTTGAAAGATATATATAATTAAATATATAAATATATGTGAGGTTGTATTATTGGAATAATTAAAATTGAATGTTTTTTTTAAGTAATGAGAATAATTATGTGCATGGATATATTGCATGTGTATATATCATGAGCATGTATATTTAAATTTATAGTTTAATATTTTGTCCTATTTTATTTAGGTGCATGTAATTTTTGTGCATGAAGATTTTAAAAGATAAGTTTTGAATGCATGGTCAAATTGTTAAGGAAAGGGATATTTAAATATATTGAAGAATTGTAGAAATATTTATATTTGAATGTTTGTTTAATTAATGAGATTTAATTGGAAACAATATGAATACATGGTTAAATAGATAAGCCAAAAGATATTTTTATACATTGATAAAATTGCATGTTTTTAAATGGATAATTAAAAAGACAGACTCTGGATAGAAAATGGAAAAGATTATTTGCAATAGTTTTATGTTATATTAAAAGTAAATTAAGGAATCGTTTAGATTGATGAGGCAATTAATTATTTTTATTTATTTATTTCTATTAGAACAATTAAATCATAGTGATTGAAATATGAAAGAGATGTGGATTTAGAGTATCCAAAAATAGAGATATCCTTGTGATTGCCTTAAATGTAATATTTTCTTTGTGTTTCAAAAAAGGAAGTGGGTTTAAGTGTTTTAGATTTCCAATAAGGGAAGAGGTAATAGGGTTAAATGATTATTCGAGTTAATCTGCTATCATACCTTTGACTTTGTCAACGTTACCTATTGGATGCGTATGGATTTAGGAAATCCAAATATTAGATTTGAATTATGACTTGAATGCTCTTTGTAGCTATGTCGTCTAGTTGCATTGTGGGATATGGGATTATGTGTTAGTCCAAAATTTGAAAGTCTTCCAGAAGATCTTAGAGGATGAGGGTTGTTGGTTTCTTTATGTCAACTAGTGTTTTTCCCTTGGGTAGTGCATGGTGTCTTTTCATTTTTTACCCGGTTTCCATGAACAGGGATGTTTTTTACCTCCTCTGAAAGGAGTGTACTATGTCTTATGTTGCCTCCAAGATGTTTGGAGTGAGTTCTTTTATTTGTTTCCTCCTTGAGTTGGAGTGGTTTGATGCCTAGGTTGCATGCACTTGTGATTCCCTTGGTGATTAGTTTGGTATGGTGTGTTGTCCATTAGAAGAGTGGCTTCTGTTAGGCATCGGAGCCCAAAGAGGTAAACCAGGTAACCTTCAAAAGTGAGTTAATCAAGTGATAATTAAATTAATGTACTTAGATGATTAGGATGCCTTCCACACTAATCAAGATAATTTAAGCCTCACTCATAAACACAAGGGCTCATTTAGACTTGGGATGAGTGAGAAGGCCTAAAATGGCATAGTCATTTATCTTGTCAGTACGAGAGGTATTTGAGGCCACATGAGTGATTATGAGGGTCGGGATTCAGTTGAGGTCACCAGGATTACCGAAGCCTATGAAGGATGCCCAGAGGAGATCTCATGACTACTATGCGATGACACTCTATCTAGGACAACTGTTGGTATTTGTTTTATGTGTATGGTTCTCTGCACATACTTGATCTATTTTTATGTTTGAAAGCAATGTGACCTATGTCAGTGATGTGAATGTGGTACTTGTGTAGTACTTGAGTTGTACTTGTTTATTGCATTTGTTTGGTTAATTCAACATGAGTCTGCCTTTGGTTATAGGTAGTAGATTCTTTGTCCATGTTGCGTTGTTACTATCTCCTAGCATGGGGGGTGGGCCTTCGGGTACCACTTGGTTGGGTGTAACATGCACCATACACCGTTGGGTCCCCATCTATCTTCTATACTTGGTGGTGAGACATTCAGATGGATAGCTCACGGTTCTTATTGTATTATCTTGCACTGTAATATTTCTATTTGTATAAGTTATTTATCCCTCGTATGTTTATGAGGTGGAATTTTATAATTATAACATTTATGTACTATTGCCTCATTCTGGGAATGAGTGATGTAACTATTGGATTAAGATATTGATTATGAGATTGTATCTTGGATGTTTATCTTATTATGATATGTGGTATCTTTATGTTGTATGATGTTTATTTCATAAAGTATATAATGCTTTGGTTATATGTAAATTGTTTGTGTGGGTTTAAGTAATCCCAACCTTGTAGCCTTTGAGGTTGTTGTTAATTAGTAAGTGAATGTGTATGTTAATTGCACTTTAAAAAAAAAAAAATTGGTTCACTTAAGTTGTAATTACAATTTCCTTTAGGGTTACTTGGCGGGGCATTACAAGTGTGGATGGTCTTAAGGAAGGTTGGGTCTAAAAAGCGCTAAATTTTTGAAGTTCATGGTGTCAAATTGGCCTTGAAATGTTTGTAACATAACTCTACAATTGCATCTTTACATCTTGCATCAAAAGAGATATTTATATTTATATTTGTCCTTAGATAGATTGGTGTTAGATAGATTTAGCCTATGTGGATGCAATCTACCATGTGTATGAGCATAATTGGTCCAACATGTTCAATAGTTTCCCATTTCGAATATTTCTCAATCAAATTGAAAAATCAAGCATCATTTGATACCTTATTATTGGTGAATTGATTATTGTACCATCCACATCAAGTAAAATGGGTTCTTGTGGGATTTTATGATGATAAAATTTTAAGTATTTTGGAAAAACCATGTAATAAATTTTAAGTATCAATGTTATAGGTCATAATTCATTATCAATTACCACAATATTACTTTATTTATTATGTTGTAATCCTAATCATGAATCATGGATTGTGACAAAATATAGATGGTAGAGATCCATTACATAATTTTATTAAATGTTGATATTGTGTAGAATTTTATATTTGTATAATTACAAATCATAGACACCCAAAATTTTAACTCTAATATATGCACACAATATAAACTATGTTTTTTGAAGGGTATTGGTAGTAGTGATAGTTTTGACAATAGGAATATATAAATGATGCAGGCGCATCTAGGGGTACTAGTAATCCTGTGTGACCAAAAATATTTTATTTTTCTTTGTTGATTTTAAAAAGGGCTTAGATGATAGAAAATAATAATTTTTCATTTGCAACATTGTAAATTTCCTTTGTGTGAAAATGTAATATAAATTTGATGGGAAATTACCCTCCGGTAGCTCGGTAACTATAACTTGTAAAGGGATAAGTCTTTGGATGTCCCACCTTTGGACGAGGTCAAAAGAGGTCATAAATGTATGTACATGTGTCATATTTTGTCATAAATTGGGCTTCCAAAGGAATATTGCATGTTGCTTGCATGTCTTTGCATGCAACAACCATTATGACAGGTTGTAAGGAATCTATAAGAGGTGTAGGTTGTCATAGCATCTCAAACTTGGTTGGTCGAGAGTCTAGGCACCCAAGAGAGGTTAAGATGCATTGTGCTACATGTCTTAAGTTATATTTTCAAACTCCCAAGGTTGGGTGTACCTTTCTCAAGGTGGTTTCAAGAGCTTGTTTTGTGATACCATGGTTTATTTCCTCTTTGCTCATTCTCTATTTATTCATGCCTTTTTCATTTGAAGAGGGGGGGCTTGAAGAAGTGAAGTTTACATACCCAAATGGTGTCAGAATTGCACCAGATTGTTGAAGACATCTTTGTTGTAGGTGTTGCATGTAGGATTGAAGAGGATCCCATGAGCTTCAGTTTGATGTAACCATTTTATGATTTATGAAAATAAGAATGTTGCTGATTTTATTACTTTAAATCTAAAATTTAATAGCATGTTGTAGCCATCTTGCAAGTCTCTTTGTATGTGTTTGATTTCAGATTTGTAAGGGGAGTTCCTTTCATCAGTGGTATCAGAGTAGGAGTTTGTGAGTGTGCAAGCAGAAGCGTCGATATGAGGTAGTTTGCACCAGGTGCTAAGGGTGGAGAGTGTGTGGATTTTGTTTGTAGATGGATGCAAAATCTATAAGAATAAATTTTTGAAGGGTTTGAGGAACTAAGGTTCCCATGGTTGTAAATAGATCACTGAAGGAGACAGTTTACAATAATATTGGTGAATATTAAAAGAGGGTTTTGTAAACAAAACGTCGAACGTGGGGAAATTTACATAAGTAAAACTTGAGGATTCGAAGATTTGTGTTGAGGATTTGTGAGGCCTTGAAAATGGAAAAGAGAAAGAAGAAAATGACTTGTCATTGGATGGATTTTGAGGATACCTAGACTTGAGAAAATCAGAGAAAGAATTAGAGAGAAAGAGCAAGAAGAAATAAGAGTTGAGATGATAAAATTGTAGCAACAAGTGGATGAATTAAGAAAAGAGGTTGAAAGGAGTAAATGAGAAAAGAGAAGAATTGAAGGTAATTTTGATTATCCTTCTAATGATATTTTGATTGTAGGAAAGAAAGAAGATGCAACAAAGTGTCATGCAAGTGGCATAGAGGAAGAAGAAGAAGAGGAGGAGGATGAATGTGAAGAAATCCATGAACCTAAATATGAGGGATGTTTATTGGAAGACATGAAGGATGAAATTACAGAGGTTGCAGCAGAAACAAAAGAATTGAGAGAAAAGGAGGACAGTGAAAACAATTAAATTTATGCTGCAGCAGAGTTAAGTTCTTTAGAGGACACAAAGACAATGATGGCAGTGAGTAGCGAAGGTGAATTTTTTGCTGCTGAAAGTGAAAGAGTAAAAGTTGCAGCAGTTGAGGATGTTGTAGTTAAAACAAAGTATGCATTGATGTATGAAGATCCAATGTTCAATGAGGAACCTGATGAATACAAATAGTTTCTTGAGGAAGAGATCGCAAAGATAGAGAAGTTGTTCAATGCAACAACAAAGACAGTAGCATTCAGCAGTGAGGAAGAAGATGTTGTGACATAAAAAGTCATCAAGGTAAAATCAGATTTTAATGTATGTTTTGATGAGGATAATAATCTAGAAATGGATAAAGTTGTTGCAACAATGAATCAGAAGGTAAAAGAGGAGTTTGATAAAGAGATAAATGTTTGAATGGAAATTTTTTGCAGGATAGAAAGGATGAATATTTTGATTGTGTTACTGACTTTGAAATGGATGCAGAAAAGGAAGATGGAAAGGATGAATATCTTGATTGTGTTACTGATATTGAATTTGCAGCACTGGTTATGGCACAAGGAAGTGACATAGTTTCATATCTTGCAGAAGGCATAAAATAAGAAAATAAATTTGAAGATGAAATAGGTGATGAAAAGGTAAATTCAAATTTCATTGAATTTGAGAATAATTATTTTCATGTTGAGATGGATGAGTTAGTGAATTCATATGAGATGGTTCAGCTAGAGTTTGTTAGAGATGATTGGTATGCAGAGAAGGATTTGTATGGTGTTGCAGAGTTAAGTGCAGGAGAAAATTGGTGGAGTTGGTCGCACTATGGTGGGTTGAATCCCACAAGATCAAAGAGGAGTGTAGTATACACTTGGAGGAGGTGGTCGGTTTATGGTGGAAATGATTCCACATTCAAGAGGTTCAGTGAAGAGAAGAGTTGTTAGAGAGACTCATGTAATCATTTGTTATTAATAGTTGAGACTCACAGCTCAATCGAGTTCAACTATCGCATGCATTCGTGGATATTTCATTGACAATGTTCATAGGTAGCTTGAGGAATTTGCTAATGGTTGGATCTGTTTGGGAATTCATTATCTGATTCATTGTGATTCAATTTTGTATTTTCCTTCACTGTGAATTACATTGGTATCTTAGTTGAATTTTTCATTGCGTCCACCATCTAAACCTCCACATTTAGCATAGTAATGTACCATTTAAGGTACATTGAATGTGTTGGTAAAATGTGTTTCAACCTTGCAAATACATAAGGTATTGTTGATACGTCAGCACAAGGTAGTGTAGGAGGGGGGTACCTCCCTACAGAGGTACAGGGTGGCACATCCCCCTAGGCAAGGGGTCTAGAGGCTACACACCCCAATGGAGGTTTGGGGGAAACACCCCCGAAAGCCACATTTTATGTATATTTTATTATTATAAATTTGGATTGTTCGTCATTAGATCTCATATCTAACGGTCGATATTTTGTTGCCTTCACTTTCCCGAGAAGGAAACCCTATTTTATGATGGCATTGTATTACTATTGTGTATTTTGATGTATTATGAGAGTTTGATAGTGTTCATATTGCCTTTGGATCTCTAATTGGTAATACTCCTATGAGAAGCTTTCTCTACAAGTATATTGCAATCTTTGTGATTTGTGAATAATATATATTGGGCAACTTTTGGAGTGTGGGGATTTTCTCCCAAAAGGGTTTTCCCCACATAAATCACTATGTTTTTTATAAGATAAGAAACATTTACAAGGTTTTGTACCCTTCACATAGAAGGCCCAAAGGGTCAAAGGAAAGCATAGTTCAAATAGAACTTGAACTAGAGGAACAAACAAAAACAGTTGACCGACAGCTGTAGAATAGCCAAAAAATTAAACAACCCCTAAAATAGAGGGTTCAAAGCTTACTCCATGAAGTTGAGGCTGTGAAGAGGCAATGTACTTGGGGAGTCCCTTCTTATTCCATAGAACAACCAACCAGGGAAGCTCAAAATTGGGAACCAACGAGAGAGGTGAGGGGAGCGGATCCACATTAGCCACCTTGGGAGAGGACCCGCCACACAGCGAGGGAGTTGTAAGTAAAGCAATAGAGATCGAAGCAAACAAAGGAATAGTAAAGTTGTTCAACAAAGGACGTGCAGGTTCAGGTAGAACAGCGACAGTAGAAGGTTTCGACGGAACAGAGACAACAGAGGGTTGAGGTTTCGTGGCAAGGAAAGCCGGTAGAGGATCTTGGGTAGATTCAAGAGGGTCTCCCTCCTCAAAGGAACTATTTGAAGAGGGGGAAACAATATTAATATGGTTAGTCAGAGCATTCTTCCACCAATTAGCAGCACTCTTGCGGTGAGTAAGAGGGAAACCGGAAGATAGGTGACCAACAGAGAAACACCTCCTGCAACGAAAGGGGAGCCCCTCATAGTCCAAGAGTTGCTTCCAAGGTTGGTCTGCTACCATCAAGACCACATCACCATGGAGTGCTTTGGAGATATCCAAATTGATCAAAATTCGAGCCACCATAGTATGCCCAAGATCCCAAGATGTAGAATCCACCTTCAAAAAGTTGCCAACGGCATTGCCAATAGCTTCAAAGCAAGAATCCTCCCAGAATTGGAGAGGGAGATTCGGAAAACAAACCCAAATAGGTCTAATATTCAGAGGCTCTGTAACAGGATTCAAAGAGCAGTACCATAGCAAGATGAACAGTGAATGAACACCCCACATCCACACACGATCCAACACTTTGTCTTGATCCACAAGGCTAGATAAGTTTGCAAAGAAAAAACCTCTAGCATTGGGATAGAGATCAATTTGACCAGAAACCAAAGGCTTCCAAGAACCAGTCACCCACTCATGGAGATCAGGCAAGGAGAGCCACAAGCCATTAAACCTACAAACCACACCCTGATGCATGTAGAATTCTTCATTCTTAGCAACCTCAAGCTCATAGACCACAATGGGGGAGTCTTAAGCACAAGGCAAAGGAAGAACTCTAGTCAAAGTCATAGCAGGCACAGACTAGTAGTTCTTCAAAACTGCATCAAAAAATGACTTATGTTTACCACCAGTAGCACTAGCAGTAGGAAAAAAAGGTGACACCTTAGGGAGGAGAGGAGCAGAGGGAATGCAAACTAAATTTTCTAGTAGAGCAGCATCAACCCCCAAAGTAGTGGGGGGAGCCCCAACCACCAAATCACCGCAGGCAGCATGACCAACAAGTAGTGGCAAAGACTCGCCACTCACCCCAACCCATAGGATCCGCCTGACCCCTATGTAGCACCCACAGCTAGCAACAATCCACCACAACCAACACAAGGGCATGATGTGCCCACAGGAAACAAAGCAATCTCATGGTCATTTGCAGGAGTCTGTTGAACGACACTACTCTTTCTCCCGCTCAGAGACATTTCAAAATTTTACGTAAATCACTATGTTGTTGTATACATGATATTTTTGTTTATTTATGTTTAAGTTTATGTAGTTAAATATCTATAAATATTTTGCATTACCGTCCCCTCAAGATTAGTGTAGGAATTTGCTTCGTTACCTTAGCTTCCTTACAAGCGGTATCAGAGCCTAATCACCTTTGGTTTTAGTTGTGGGTTGTTTGGTTTTTTGAAATAATCCATATTTGAGTGGGAGCTTGTGCAAAAGGCACTTTGTGATGTTGCAAAAAAATTTAGATTGCAAGTTCATCGGGGAGAACAGAGGTGGATATTTTTTTTGGAAATAATTTTGAAATGTGGAAGCTGAAGATGGATGATTTTTTGATAGATTGGGATTTGTGAGATGTTGTTGATGAGAATGTTTCAAGGCTTGTAGATCCTACTCAAGCTGCTCAATATGATGTTATAGACCATAAAGCCAAGGGTCTAAGCAGATTATTCTTGGTAGACTTTGTTTTAATCAATGTCCATGAAGAGACCTCTGCATAGAAACTATGGAAGAAGCTTGGTGAGATGTATCAATCCAAATATTTAGTGAACAATTATTCTTGAGGAATAAATTGTATTCCTTGAGAATGGAAGAGGGTGGAAGAATTACAGACCGCCTAGAAGCATTCAATATGCTAGTGGCTCAGTTGGCATTAGTTGGTGTCAAAATAGATGAGGAAGAGGAATGTTAGATCATTCTTTGTTCTTTGTCTAATTCATGGGATTCTCTTGTTATGACTATTGGGATTACTTTTGTTATACTGAAGATTGAAGATGTGGTGGGTTCTTTACTTTCTAAAGATATGAGGAGGAAGGTATTCATCAGTGCCAAGGAGGCCCTAAATGTTCATGGAAGACCTAAGGAAAAAGACAAGAAGAATGAAAAGTGTGATAAATCCAAGTCCAAGGGGAGATCCAAATCTCCTAGAAAGTCCAATGTTGTTTGTTGGAACTACGGTAAGCCTAGAAATATTTGTAAGGACTGTAAAGAAGAAAAAAAGAAGAAAAAGAAGAGATTCAATTATGATTCTAATTCTGAGAAGGAATATGGTGATGCATTTATTGTAGTTTTTGCAACTTTGTAGGTAATGATGCATGGTCAATTGAATCAAGCGCATCTTTCCATATGACCTTTAATAGAGATTGGTTTTTTGAATATGAAGAATTTGATGGAGGTAAGGTATACTTGGGTGATGATTCTTATTTTAAAAAAATTTGCCATGGAAAAGTTAAAATCGGGTTTCCTAATGGTAGAATAAAAGGATTAATGGTGTGTTGCATATCCTCGGTTTAGCACAAAAAAAATTATCTGTGAGAAAACTAATAGATGCAGGTGTGCAAGTAGTATTTTTTGATACAGGATGAAATATGATCAAAGGTGCTATGGTGATTGCTAGAGGTTTCAAATATGGCACATTGTATAAGCTTGATGCATGCATTGTTGAGTGCAATAGTAATTTTGTGAAAATAAAGTTTGTGGAAGAAGTGAGGGTTTCACCTTCAGTAGATGGTCAAGGCTATTGGGTACCCAAGGGTGCTTTTTCTTCTAAATCAAAGTTACCTATAGAGAAAACTATGTTTTGGCACCAGAGACTTGGCTACATTGGAGAAAAGGGGCTAAGGACCTTGAAAATTAAAAACCTCATTGAAGGTCTATCTGATTGTAATCTTGAATTTTATTTCTGTGAGCATTGCATTTATGGAAAAAAAAACCATGTTTAGTTTTACTTGAGTTCTCATAAATCTTGTGGTGTATTGGATCTTATTCATTATGATGTGTTTGGTATTGTAGATATTCCTTCAATTGGTAAATCCACATATTATGTTTCATTTATTGATGATTATAGTAGGACATGAGTATATTTTATAAAGAGTAAATATGAAGTTTTTTAGTTGATTTAAAGAATTTAAAGAAATGGTTAAGTTGTAGACTGAAAAGAAAATAAAATTTTTGAGGACTGATAATGGCGGTGAATTTTTCTCTAATGATTTTGATAGATTCTGTAAAAATTACAGTATTCATAGACAAAAGACAACTCTGTATTCTCCACAACATAATGGAGTTGCAGAAAGAAAGAATAGGACACTAATGGATAAGGCTAGGAGTATGTTGAGTGGTTCTAGTCTAAAACAAAGGTTTTGGGCTAAAGATGTTTTCACTGCTTGTTACTTGATTAATAGGTCTCCTACATTATCTCTTGTTGATAACATGCCTATAGAGGCATGGTTAGGTCACAGGCCTTCATTAAGACACCTTAGAGTTTTTGGTTGTGAGGCATATGCACATGTGCCAAAGGAGAATCAAACAAAGTTGGAGAAAAAGGCTATGAAATGTATCTTCATCGGATATAGTTATGGTGTGAAAGGATACATGCTTTGGGATCATGTTGCACATAATGTAATACATAGTAGAAGTGTTATATTTAGAGAAACTAAGCCTTCTTTTATTACATTGCATCCAAAAAAAATTAAATAGGAAGATGTGATTCAATTTCCTTGTACACCTAAGAAATTTGAATCAAGGCCCATGGATAAACAAGAAGTTGAGGAGAGCTCATCTAGCTTTGAATCTTTAGAAGAGGAGGAAGAACCTCCAACTAAGCTTGTTTGTAGGTCTACAAGACATAGACAATCACCTGAAAGAGATTCATGTGATTATTGGAGATGTATTTTTTCTTTCAATACTAACATGGATGAGCCCAGATCGGTAGAAAAGGCATTAGGTATGAATAATGCAAAACCTTGGAAGATTACTATGAATGAAGAAATGACAGCTTTGAAAAAGAGTGATACATGGGATCTTGTACTATTGTCTAGAGGAAGAAAACCTATTGGTTGTAAATGGGTGTTCAAGAAAAATATTGGTTTAGATGGAAGTATTGAGAAGTACAAATCAAGTTTGGTTGCAAAGGTTACTCTCAAGTTGAGGGTGTTGATTGTGGTGAGATATTTTCTCCTATTGCAAAAATGGAATCCATTAGATTTTTTCTTTCTATTGCTACTGCTCATGATTTATAGGTTGAGAAAATGGATTTGAAAACTGTTTTTCTCCATGGTGACTTCAAGAAGGATATTTATATGACACAACTAGAGCACTACGTGGTGAAAGGTAAAAGTAAATTGGTTTGCAATGTGAAGAAATCTTTGTATGGCCTAAAATAGAGTCCTAAGATGTGGTACCAGAAATTTGATACATATGTGTTGAGTTTAGGATTTGAGCATTCTAAATCAGATCATTGTGTTTATTATAAAACTAATGGTGATTGTTTCCTTTTCATCACATTATATGTTGATGATATGTTATTTATTGGTAGAGGGAAAGGTACGACTTTAGAACTAAAATATCAACTTGTTGCTAAAATTTGAAATGAAAGATCTTGGTGTAGCTAAACACATTCTTGGGATCAAAATCAAGAGAGATAGAGTAAATACAAAGCTATGGCTTGACCAAAGTAAGTATATCAATTCAATTTTATAGAGGTTTGATATGTAGGATTGTAGACCATTGTGTGTTCCTGTTTCAGTTGGAACAAAGTTATCTATTTGAGATTGTCCAACATCCCCATGAGAGATGGAAGACATGAGCAGAGTACCTTACCAAAGTGCAGTTGGAAGTTTGATCTATGTTATGGTTTGTACTAGACCAAAAATTTCCCAAGCAGTGGGAGTTCTTTCCAAATATATGTCTAATCCTGGTAGAGTTTATTGGGATGTAGTTAAAAGAGTCTTCTGATATTTGTGCAATACCTTAGATTATTCCTTATGTTATCATAGTAATATGACTAAAGATGAGATTTCCCTTGATATTTATGGTTATGTGGATTCAGACTGGGCAAGTGATGTTCATAGCAGAAGATCCACCAGTTCTTATGTCTTTACTTTATTTGGTGGTGCAATTAGTTGGATGAGTAAGCGACAGGTTGTGGTTGTTTTGTCCACTATTGAAGTTGATTATATGGTAGCTACTCATGCTTGTAAAGAATCCATTTGGCTTAAGAGACCATGTTCAGATATTGGAATAAAACAAGGAGCAGTGACAGTCAGAGTGTGATATGTCTAGCTGAGAACTCGACATTTCATGCCAGGACTAAGCACATTGATGTACAACATCAGTTTTTTAGAGATATGGTCGAAGATGGTAGGGTGAAGTTGGTTAAGGTAGAGATGTTGATGAATGTTGTTGATTCTTTAAATAAGCATGTAAGCACATAGAATTTCATATGGTGTTCAGAGACTATGGGCCTCTCAGCCCTAGAAATTAAGAGATGATGTTTATACACCCTCTTTTTTCTCTTGCACGGTGTTCGACAAGTGAGGGATATTTTGGGAAAATGTGTCTCAACCTTGCAAATACATAAGGTACTATTGATACATTACCATGGGGGGCATAGGGGGTACCCCCCTGTAGGGGTCTAAGGGGGCTCATCCCCGTGGAAGGGGGACCAGGGGTCGTGCACCCCAGCGGGGGTTTGGGAGTAGTGCCCCCAAAAGCCACATTTTATGTATATTTTATTTGTTAAAACCATCAAGTTTCCACATTCCATGATATTGAATTGTTAAATTTCTAGATTGAAACTATGTGCATTTTTTTGAATCAACATTTCAGATCAAACTCCATGATCCATCATCAGGAAACAAGCAACAAGAGAGAAGAAAAATAGAATGAGTTAGCAAACTTAGGAGAATAAATAGGTGGGGGTGATGGGGAAAAATGACAACTAACTAAGAATAGACTCAAAAATTAATAAAATAAAAACCACAATTTCTTGATAATAAAATAAGAGAACAAATAAACTAAAAAAGAAAAAAAAATTGAGCAACTAGAAAAGACAACAAATTAATCACCAAACTCTAACCAAAACAAATGAAGAATTTTATCGATGGTTCTTTAAATAGAAATTAAAGAACCATAAAAAAAAACTAGAAAGGATATAAACCAAAAGAAAATTAAAGAGAGAAATATCAAAAGAGATTGAAAATGGAAAAAACAACAAAGAGATAAAAAACCCTTTAACTAGGAGAGAATAACCTATAAAGCTAATGAAAAATAAAAATAACAAGAACACGATGAAATAATGAGTAAGCTTGAATTGAAGAACCAAAATTTCCAACCCAACTATTGTCGAAACTTGAAAAAGAAGAAAAAGCAAAAAAATAAATTAAGCACTATAATGACCCTTATATAAAGAACTAAGAATACAAATCCACAAATGAATATAAAAACTTATAATTAATCAACAAATTAGAACTAAAGAAAAAGGATAAATAATGGGGAAATAAATAAAACACTTATTATGATAACAAAATATTAATATTAAAACACTATAAATATAAAGAAAAACAAGAGAAATAAAACTAAAGGAAACGAAATAAAGATCCAAAGAAAGGATCAACAAAAAAACCAAAGAACTGAAAAATAGAAAAGAACCTAGTGAACTATAATAAAATAAAAAACTAAGAGCTCAATATAAAAACCAAATGAAATAACAAAAGAATTAAAAATGTACTAAAGAACTAAAATTAATCTAAAAAACCTTAAAAGTTAATGCAATGCAATAATAATTAAATAACTATGATATAAATTCAAAAGAACTAAACAATAACAACGAATCTAGGAATAAATTATTAATAAAAATTCAAGAAATTAAAAGGAAATTAGAGCAATAACTCCTTATCATGGAGAGAAATTTTTTTATAAAGCTATGAAATAAGAGGGAAAAAAAAAATGAAGAAACTGAAAAAGAAGTAAAATAATAAACCCAAAATAAAGGGAACAAAAGAATAAAGACTCTTGTACAAATACAAATATTTATAATTGAAAGAGAAAAGAGTAAGGAAAAAATCTTATAGAAAAGACCAAAAGAACTATAAAGATATTTAAAGAGCTAAAAGGAACAAATAATGCAAAAGAATAAGGATGTTATAATAATGATAAAATATCAAAAGACTAGCTAATTAATGAAATAAAGCTAGCTTAGAAAGAGGAATTCCAACAAGAAGAAAGAAATGACATCACAAAGGGGGAAATGAAAGCATAACTAGAAGAAAAGGAAAGGAGGTGCACTAAAATCAAGTACAAGACTCACAAGTCCAAAGAAGAAATAGATGAGCAAAGAGAAGGGGAAGGAAAGGTGAAAAAAAGGGGAAAACCTAAGTGAAAGGGATACTAAGGAGAGGATAAGCTAGGTTTACTAAGAGGGTGACCTATATGGCTACTCAAAAGGGGTTTCCAAGAGAAGCGTAAATCTGGATTGTTTGTCATTAGGTCTCAGATTTGATGGTCAATATTTTGTTGTCTTGACTTTCTCTAGAATGCAACCCTATTTTATGAGGACATTGTATTATGACCATGCATTGTGATGTATTTTGAGAGTCCAATAGTGGTTGTGTTGCCTTTGGATCTCTAGTTGGTGATACTCCTATGAGAAGATTTCTCTACAAGTATATTGTAATCTTTGTGATTTTTGAATAATATATTGGGTAGCTTTTGGAGTGTGGTGTTTTTCTCCTGAAAGGGTTTTCCCCATGTAAATCATTGTGTTGTGGTATGCATGATATTTGTGTTTATTTTTATTTAATTTTATGTAACTATTAAAGATATGTAAAAAAATTGCATTACCCTGCTCTCAATATTAGTGTAGGAAGTTGTTTTGCTACCTTAGCTTCCTTACAAAATGCGGCTAGTGGAGATGGGAATGAAAATTTTCCTTCTTCTTCATGGAAAATTAAATTGATATCCAAATTCATAGATCCCTCCACCAACCATGATATTTATCTTGGTCGTGAAGGAAGACTAAGTCCAACTACCAATTTCGAGCATTAACTATATGTTGATCACCCACCAAGTGTACTTGGGAATCATTAAGTGTATTTTGAGGTGTATGTGTTGTACCTTCCTCTACCTATGATTTTGGTGTTTAATAATGAAATTCACCATCTAAAATATTGGATAGCAATGTTCTAGCCACCTCATCTATTGAAACATCAACTCCTAATAGACTAAGGATGGTGTGCATTGTAGAAGCATCTCCATGTACACTAAATTAAAATGTGTCACTAGGATGCATGTCCTCCATGAGTGCATTATAATTGAGGGCCCATATTCCTACCCTTTTGAATCTTGTTGTGATATTGGACGTGTTGTCAATGCTCTTTTTGGTGACTTTTTACCCAATTCTACCCTCTTGATTTTACTATTTGGAAATCTTTCCAACCATTTTGCTCGTTTAGATTTTAACTATGATTTTAATTTTGAAAGCACACTTACATCAAGGGTTTTTAGTTGATGATACATGTTTACTAGCAATATAAGAAAATAAATACCCAACATCATTGTCTCTTGGATTGTGGTAACTGTGACATGGCTTCCATGGCCATCAAAAATCAATAAGTTCTTTTTTTGGGTGACATTCCACTTGGAACTAACTTTTCAAAGTGGTGCAACCAGTTCATAAAAAAATATTTTTTCATCCATGTGTGTTGTTGGGTTGTTGTGCAAGCACCTAGTTTGCAACCTATATTGTAATTTTTAGTTTCTTTTTACCCTTAAAAAGATAGAACCTTGGTATGCTTTGTGCAGTAGTAATAACATAGTAGATAATTGATTATCCATTCGTGACTCTTGGGAATGATATAAGACACACTCTTGCTACCTCTTTAGCCAACACTCTCATGGCACTATTTTTTCCTTCTTGAATACCAATCCCATTACAATTTTGAATTCTTTGATTTATGTATGGATTTGCATCACACACCTTTAAGAATATATTGTAGAAATAAGATACAATAATAGGCCTTTTCAAGGCCTTCAACTATCCTCAATGTGAGTGTAGGATAGCACCTTTTAAACCCAATCCACCAGGACTTCCTAAGAAACCATCCTTAAAGGTTTTGGGTCTATTTTTATAAACTTGGTCTACCTCTACCTTGAGAGATGATCTCAATGCCATGGCCAAATGCAACCATCTCATTTCACCATTCAACAATTAGAGCCTCTTCATTTGTTGTCAAGACAATTGGAGGACCTTTCTTCAACGTGGATATAATCCCACCAAACCAATTGGTTAGAGTGGTTGTTGGAATTATCCATTTGTTTGTTTCAGCCCTTGTCAACATGTTGTTATCCTCAACATCTTTAATATCTACATTCATGTCCACTTTCAATCTCTCTCATTCTCATGTTGTTCTATTTTTTGTTCTTACATGTGTAGTAACCTCCACTATTGCATCAACGGGTTGTGGAGTTCTTTAGGCATGAACTAGAGGCTCTTCATGTGAGGAGAATTGAACCCTTCTTTTATGTGTAGGAAACCTTATGGATCTTTTCTTTCTAGGGTGATTCCTCATTCGAGCTCTATTTCCATTTGCATACAAGAACAAACAGTATAAAAAAGTGAAAAAAAATCAAATTTTCAATATTGTTGGCAAACAATAAATATTACACCATTTAATATATAATTAGTGGTGCATGATTTGCTTTGTAACTTGAGTTTGTAAGTTCATAGTGATGCTTGAATAGAATATTTGTAATTTATGATCAAAGAAATATTTTGTTTTTGAATTAAGGTGTACATATTGACAATTTTTACTATATAATAGGGTATACAATTTTTTTGGCCTTTTTACTTCAATGTTTTCAAATTGGCTTTAACAATAAAAATTAAGACCCCATAAATGCACTTACACTAAAATGGGTAGAATACTTACATCATATAGAGTAGATAGACATTTACATAATAACTTTTACATCTTATAAAAGAGGTGACCATTAACAGTTTGCAAGACATGTGGGAAATAATAATATAAGAAAAAACCCCATGTATGCACTTGCATTACATTGCCTACAAAAAAATCATCTTATATAAAAAATGGGCATTGATAGTGGCTAACACATCCACCCCAATGTCTTCTCTTTCCCTCCTATCCAGCCAAAGTAACAGTTATTAACATATAGTACATTGGCTATAAGTTAAGGAATTTGTATCAAACAAAGAGGCATAAACAATATAGCTTAAATCTTCATGTATGCACTTACAACATAGTGGTTAGAACATTTACATTCTATACAATAGATAGAAATTCACAAGAATAAACAATATGAATTAAAACCCCATGCATATGCACTTACAACACAATGGGTAGAACATTTACAACCTATATAATAGATAAATAAGCATTCATAAACATAAAAAATATAAATTTTAAAACCCCATATATGCACTTACATCATAGTGGGTAGAACATGTACATCGTATACAATAGATAGGCATTCATGGGCTTAAACAATATAACTTAAAACCCCATGTATGCACTTATAGCACAGTGGGTAGAACAATTAAATTGTATACAACATATTGGCATTCACAAGCATAAATAATAGAACTTAAAACTCTATATATGCACTTATAGTACCACAAATAGAACATTTACACCCTATACAATAAATAGACATTCACATGAATAAACAATATAACTTTAAAACCCCATATACACTTACAACACAATGGGTAGAATAGTTACATCATATACAATAAATAGGCATTCACATGAATAAACAATATAACTTAAAACCCCTATATATGCACTTATAGCATCGTGGGTAAAATATTTACATGCTATACAATAGATAGACATTCATAGGCATAAACAATATAACTTAAAACCCCATATATGCACTGACAACATAGTGGGTAGAAAATTCACATCATATACAATAGATAGGCATTCATAGCCATAAATGATATAACTTAAAACCCAATGTATGCACTTACAACACTATGGGTAGAACATTTACATCCTATACAGAAAATAGGTATTCACAAGCATAAATAATATAACTTTAAACCTCATATATGTACTTACAACATAGTGGGTAGAAAATTTACACCATATACAATAAATAGGTATTGATAGGTATAAACAATATAACTTAAAACCTCATATATGCACTTACAACATGGGTAGAACACTTACATTCTATATTGATGAGAAATAAACAGGTTCAATACCAATTGTTGGGAAATTAAATCTCCATCCAAAAATGACTTCAATGGATGAGATACAAAGCTTGGATTACAGCAACATGAAAATCTGAAACCTAAATGTAAATTTGAAAATTAAGTTTCCTTAATTTGGAAATACCATGATTAGATCCATTTTTTTTATGATGCTAAAAATCAACCAACATAATATGCTTAATTACACCACCTTATGTGAACTTATATCAAAAATATATAAAGAATAACATCACCATAAGATAGCAACAATGAGGCACAAATCAGCAACACAAGAGTATCACATAACACAGTATTTACGTGGAGAAACCCTTGCAAGAAAAAATCCACCAAGAAGAGAGGCCAAGTATGCATCATCTTCAAACAAATGAGATTACAATACAATCACTTCCATTCTCCTCTTTTCCTCCACCATGGAAGCACTTGTGAGCAACCTCCTTATGCCTCGACATGTCCTTGTACCTGCAATGGAACTCTATATCCAACTGTGTCTCATGTTTTTCTACATCCAAGAGGCTGAATTTATAAACTTGTGAGGACATCTTAAGCCCCAAACATGGCTCCCAATCATGGAAACATCCACAACCCTTGGAATACCTCCTCAGAATGTGAAAGGACACCAGTTTTGGCTCCAATACTTTCCCTCCAACTTGGGCACCCAAACATTAGAGATAAACATTACATTAAATGTAATAAATGATGAAATATCAAGAGACACATGTTGTTGCATTCCAAGATCCCACTTGGAGAATCCCAACAGTCACTCATTTTTCTTTTTCCTTATCTTTTACTATCCCATTTTACGCGTACACATGTGGGGGAAACAATATTAAATATTTATGTCCACAACTCACCTTTACTACTATTAATGGACCCATCACCCCTTATAAATACATTACAAATAATGGTGAGAATTAATATTATAAAATATTTGTTAGAGTAAAGGATTTAACTTAATTATGTTGATTAAGTTACCTTTATTCCTTTTTTTTAATTGTTTTTTTATATAAAAAACATTTTTTTTCTAAATAAGTCCAGTTATGCATTTGCGGTAACGCCCGTTTGGCCGTCAAATTTAAGCCCGCATTTTCGCTGTGACGGTCGTATGACTGTCAAATTTAACCCAGCGCTGGCTTTTTTAATCTTTGGAGCTGTTTTCTTCCAGAGGCCGTAACTTGGGCATACAATATCATTTTTTAGCAAACGAGATATCGTCGAAAAGCTAGTTTTCTCATCTTTCCAGTGGTGTGGGTTTCATCACTTCTTTTTTCTATTGGTGCATTCTACAATCAATTTTTTGGCTGTCCTTCATGTATTTCCAGCTTTGTCCTTTTTGGACATTTTGAGCATCATTTGTAAGCAATTTCTTTTATTTAAACGCACTGAGACAAAGTGCCACACTATTGTACATGCATTTTTGGGGATTTTGCACATAAGATTGTGCCATATTCTATACTCGCATTGCTATTATAAAGTGCCATGAGGGGTTGTGTAGTTTGTCTTTGTTTTGCCATCACATCTTTGTCCGGTGAGTGTCCCTCCACGATGACAGTGAATCCATACCATGGGGGGTTGTGTATTTTTCCTTTATTTTTCCATCACACCTTTGTCTGGTGAGTGTCCCTCCATGACGATAGTGGATCCATATGATTCCAGCCTCATGCATGTGTGCTTTGTTTTGCACACCACTTTTTCAGTTGCAGGTGCTTTCTTGTGCACTTTCAGATATTGTTTCTTCTCCTTCATGCACTACAAGGTGTTTCACACCATTTCAGTGGATCTATCAGGCTCTCCCAGTTCAGCATTATGGGGGAATATTATACTATTCGTGCTAATTCTTCCTTGGTTTCACCTTGGAAGGGATCTTCCATTCCTTCAGTGGAGGTTCTTCAGCACCATAGCAGTCATCTTTCGTAGTTGTTTGCAGCTTCTTCTGCTTCAATGATGTTCTTCTTGGATTTTTGCATCCCTTTTTGGAGTAGAGCTTTTTCCCATGAGGTTTTCTCTATTTCTCCTCTTTATAGAGATTTGGTTGTATTTGGGTACCTGATCTGGCCTAGTTGTCGATACTCATGTTTGCCTTCTTGCATTGTAGTTACCTTTGCTTTCTTGCATTTATTTGTAGCTGCACTGTTGCTCATCTTAACGGGGGGTGTTAGAGTAAAGGTTTTAACTTAATTATGTTGATTAAGTTACCTTTATTCCCTTCTTAAGATTTCATGTTAGTTTGCATAAAGTGACATTTAATAATTATATTAATTATTAAATGTTTTCCTTTTAGGGCTTCTATTAGGGTTTTTCCTATTAGGGTTTCTTTAGGGTTTGCATGATCTCCTTTTTATAAGGATTGATCCTATTGTATTTCATATCAATTCATTCTCTCATTCTCTCTGATATATACATTTTCAATTTTCAGAGAACCCTTGCTTGTTTGTCTCCATCTATTCTTTTGTGATAGGTTATTTACATGTAGGTGATCTTCGGGGTTTGTGAAGTTGTATTTTCTCAACTCCTACAATATTTTTCCAATACACCCTAAGTACCTAGAGACACTTTCTAAGGATGTTGGAACCATGACATAGGATTTACAATGTAGATGGCATGTAATGCCCCGCCAAGTAACCCTAAAAGAAGTTGTAATTAACGTCTTAACCGAACCAAAAAAAAAATTTATAAAGTGCATTTAACATACACATTCACTTACTAATTAACAACAACCTCTAAGGCTACAAGGTTAGGATTACTTAAACCCACACATACATATTACATATAACCATAGCATTATGAACTTTATGAAATAAATATCATACATCATAAGAATACCACATAACCTAATAAGATAATCAACCAAGATACAATCTCATAAACATTATCTTAATCCAATAGTTACATCTCTCATTCCCAGAATGAGGCAATAGTACATAAGGTTACAATTATAGAATTCCACCTCATAAACATAAGAGGTATAAAATAACTTATACAAACTGAAATATTACAAAGCAAGAATAACACAAGAACTCGAGCCGTCCATCTGGATGTCTCGCCACCAAGTACTAAAGATAGATGGGGACCCAATGGTTTTGGTGCATGTTCCACCCAACCAATGTGGTACCCGAAGGCCCACCCCCATGCTAGGAGATAGTAACAAGGTAACATGGACAAAGATCTACAACCACTAACCAAAGACAAACTCATACTGACTCATACTGATATAACCAAGAAAATAAACTAACAAGTACAACTCAATCACCATGCAAGTACAAATCAAGTACAACTCAATCACCATACAAGTACAAATCAAGTACAACTCCAACATCACTGACATAGGTCACATTGCTTCCAGACATGATATTAATCAAGGATGTTCACAGAACCATACACATAAAATAATTAACAACAGTTGTCCTAGATAGAGTGTCATCGCATAGTAGTCATGAGATCTCCTCTGGGCATCCTTCATAGGCTCCGGTAATCCTAGTGGCCTCAACTGAATCCCAGCACTCATACTCACTCATGCGGCATCAAATACCTCTTGTATTGATAAGATAAATGACTATGCCATTCCAGGTCTTCTCACTCATCCCAAGTCTATATGAGCCCTTGTGTCTATAAGTGGGGATTAAATTATCTTGATTAGTGTGAACTGCATCCTAATCATCTAAGTACATTAATTTAATTATCACTTGATTAACTCACTTCTGAAGGTTACCTGGTTTACCACTTTGGGCTCCGGCCCCTAACAAAAGCCACTCTTCTATTCGACAACACACACCCAAACAATCCACCAAAGGAAACACAAGTGCATATCAACTAGGCATCATAATCCACTCTAAAACAATGAGGAAACAAAAGATAGAACTCACTCCAAACATATTGGAGGAAACAATCACATAGTCCACTCCTTTCACAGGAGGTACAAAAGATCCCCGTTCAAGGAAATTGAGTAAACTGAAAAAATGCCATGCACTGCCCAAGGAAAAACAATTGGATGATATAAAGGTTCAACAACCCTCATCCTCTAAGTTCTCTTAGAAGACTTATAATTTAGGACTAACACTAAATCCCAAAACCAACAATGCAACTTGACGACATAGCAACAAAAGCATTCAAGTCATTAATCAAATCTAATATTTGGATTTCCTAAATCCATACTCATTCAATAGGTAGTGTTGACAGAGTCAAAGACACAATAACTAGATCATCTAAAATAATCATAACCCCTATTTCCCCTTTCATTATTGGAAATCTAAAACAATTAAACTTACCTCCCTTTACTAAATACAGAGAATTAAATCCTTTAAGATAATCATGAGGAAGATACTACTTTTGGATATACTAAATTCATATCTCTTTCATAATCCAATCACAATGATTCAATTAATCTAAATAGAAATTAATAAATAATATAATTGATTGCCTCATCATTAAAACAACTTCTTAATTTACTTTTAAATCGACACAAATCCAAGCAAGTAAACTCTTTCCATTTCCTAACCAAATCTTACATTTCATTCAATTTCCTATTTAGAACATGCAATCACTTTAATATAATAAAATATCATTTCTCTACCCATTTACCCATATACACTAATCAATCCATTTTAAGTCTCTATTCAATTTCCTATTTAGAATATGTGATCTCTTTAATATAATAAAATATCATTTCTCTATCCACTTACCCATATACACTAGTCAATCTATTTTAAATCTCTATTCAATAATATATTGCATACATCTTATTAAAACGAAATACAATAATGAATTTACCCTTAACATATTTTTATATACTCCATATTATATATACACCAAACATATATATTAATAAACTCAATTATATAGATTCTTTAATATTTCAATCACAACAGTTAATTTGCTCTATAGAAATAAAACATAATAACTATTGCCCTTTCAAAATTAATTGAAAAAAAACTAAATAAGTGTCTTTATAATAAAGGATAGACTAGTTCAAATAATTTAAGTCGAATCCATTGTTTTCCTTTAAAATTAACATAAATCTTCTGCAATAATTCTTTTCAATTTCCTAACCCAAACCTTATATTTTTTATAGTTTTCCAACAACACCCTATGTTAATCTCATCTAAAAGTTTCCCTTTCCAAACTCTTATTACATACATCCATTTATTCAAACCATAAAATATACATTCTCAACAAATAAATTGTTCAAATAGAAAATGATTAAATGAAAATAATTAATTGTCTCTTCATAATAATTAATTCCTGAATTTAATTTAAAAAAAACATGATCCCATGCACTACCAAGAGAATTCACAACAGGTTGACATCACAATGACAAACCTCACAAACAACAGACCATCTGGAAAACTTATAAACTAACAGGTATTCAACCCATTCTCAAAGCATAAACACAAAAGACATAATCATTGAAGGCAATAGAAGAAACTACATTTGGATACTCTAAATCCATTTCTCATTTCATTACGTAATTCATTATATCGATAAAACTGAATTAAGAATTCATCTTTTCAGATAGGGGAGAAATTACACTAATATTTTATTCTCTAATTGTTCTTAACAAAATAAGTATTTTCAACTATAACTCAAAACATTTCGCTTTAAATTAAATAACCAATTGCCCTTGCAAATTAAATCATTATAAAATTAATCAAATTAACATTTGGTCTCTTCCATAACTTATTGTGTTAAAATAAGATCAATATTTGGACTATAACCCAATATCATATATATATTTTTCCAATTAAATCAAATTAATAATTGGACCTTTTACACATGAATTTAAATTTCACAATTAAATTTTAAATTATGCATTCTTTAAATCAAATATTTAACTCCTTCAATTAAACTTTAACATGCCATTTTAAAATAAACAATAATTTCCCCATATGTTTATAATTTTAATTCCACTAATCTAATATACAAATTTTATTTAAAATAATATAAATAAATATAATACTTTAATATTATAAATTATAATATAAAATATTATTAAATAATATTTTAATATTATAATAACAATACATAAAATATTAATATTTATAAATATCAATTTATTATTATTTTATTATCAGAGCAGCCATGAGAAAATAACTTAATAGCAGTCTCATGTTTCAAAATAACTCAAAAACTACGATCTGGGTATTTGTGATTTTTTGAAAGGATAAGAAAATTCCAAGGTACAGAAACCCTTTAAATTTCCTGACAACCCAGTTTGTATAAGTGGAGTTATATGTGATGCAACCAGACCATTTTACCATGAAAAATATAACTACCCTGCGGATTTTAAAATCCGATTTTTAATAATAAACAAAGGGTTTCATTTTTTAAAAACATTCTAAATGCATTGTTCAATCTCTATGTTTGATTTCAATAACAACATAATTGATTTCCCCAAATAATTTAAATTCAAGTGAGGTTTTCACAATTTTCACTCAAGAATTTTCACAAGCAAAGGTTGTAAATTTATTTAATTCTTTTCTTCTAATATCAAATTTGTTTTCTAAAATAGATTTAACAAACAAATCTTTAATCACTACTATTTAAAAAAAACAATCAAGAACAATAAAACACAAAGAGGAAAACATGGTACAAGAAGCTACAGGAAGAGATGAATTTCTGATGCAAGCCTCCTCCAAAGATTTCTTGAATTTTCTTCAATCCTCCAATGAATCCAATCCAAAACCCAACAAATGCAAACAATATTTCCTTCAATCAATTCTACAATCAAAACTTTCTTCAAACCCTTCTTGTGCAATTTTCCAAAATTTCTTCTCTGCTATAAAAATGTATTTTTTTCTAAAACTTTTTCCCTCCCCTAAAATTAAAACATGCATTCATTATAAAACAAAAATACCTAATACAACCCTAATTCACATTACATGCAAATTAGATATTTCAATTTCAATTTCAATTTCAAATTTTAATTTCAATTTCAATTTCAAATTTTAATTTCAATTTCAATTTCAATTTCAATTTTCGAAAACCCACTTTCAATTTAAAATGCAATTTCAAATAATAAATTAATTTCCAAAGTTGCAACTAATTTCCCAAATAAACATTTAATTACAATTTCTAATTTAATTCCCACATGTTGAAATTAAATTCCAAAATTAATTTTAATTCTTTTATTTCCTTTCATTCTCTTGCATCACGTTTAATTAATTAATTTAATTATTTAATAACTAAATTCAACCCCCTTGGATTAAATTTAATTAATTAAATAATTTAAATATAATTAATTAATTTAAATATAAACTTTTATCCACATTGCATTATTTATATTAAATAACCATCAACATGATTTAAATGCAATTATTCTAAATATTTATTTTCAAATCAAGAATCCTTCATAATTAAATAACATTAAAACAAGACAGACAATGACTCGACACACACAACTGACGACACACTAAGGCTAGGGTGTAAACTTGACACATGTTACCTAGCTACTATCTCCTGTTCAACTTAACCATTGGATCGACACGCTCAAGCCTGTGAAACTAGGTGGAGTCGATGTCATGTACCTGCAATCCTGAAAAAATAAGTAAACAACATCATATAATATATCCAGCATATAATACACACCGTGAAGAAGAAATTATGACTTCATAGGGCATTCGCAAGCGAGTGATGCAAAACCGTCCTCTTCACCAATACACTCATCGAAACTGACACTTCCATCATAATCCAGTAATCTCATAATAACATCTCATGTTAACTCTACAACATCATTAATCCATAATGCATGTGAAACAATAATCAGATAACTACATCCCACAATAATAGTTGTCGCTCAATAGTAGCGATCAAAACATCATAATAAAATGTATCCAGTATCAAAGTAACTGCAACCAAACATAGCATAAAACAACTTGAACAAGAAACAAAACGGAAGGGTATTACATGGCACCTTAATCCTAACATTATCCTACTTGACATCAACATTGTAAATACACTCATAGGAATAAAAAACAAGGGAAAAATATCCCTTAGCCAAACATGTACCATTTGAATCTTCACCATGCTATCATGCTCCAATTTAAGATACCTACAAAAGTAACCATGATAACCATCATCAAGTAAAAAAATCCTTCACATCCTCCAACATGACACCTATGGAATAAAAAAGGAACAATGCAAGGTGAACACAAGCATAAAATTCAAATGATAATCAAGACTTTGAGTAATTTCCTTACTCATACCAATTGGAATAACAACAAAAAAAATTGCAATTCATCCAAGCTAATCATACCTCAAAATAGGGTATACAAAAATAGATAGAACTTCATGCCATCAACATACCAACCCAAAATCTACAATCAAGTCTCTGTATATCCATCCTCCTAACTCAATGCAACATACCAATGAACAAATGACCATAGACAAGGCCAACTAAAAATGTTGCATAAACATTGAAAATATATCATGGATATAGACAATCCACATCCAAGTCATCTCACTACAACCAATAGGCTATACACACCTAAAAATTATATAGCTCGTAGATCTTAGTCCAATGAAACATGCAAACTCATTATCATATCAATAACTAACAAACCAAGATATCAAAAAGGATAACCAAACATATATCCAGAAACTCCCACTGCATGAGTAATGTCAAATCTAAAAATAGACCAAGACATACCAAGTCTACCTATAGTACTTTACATAGAGGATGTGTCTAACTCCTCTATTACATAATGTTGAGGAAACTTACAATGATATGAAAATTCTACAAACAAATATGTTGCAATAACTCTGTCACCATTAGTCTCCATAGCTCTCTCAGGTTCTTCACACTCAACCATGTGAATACAAACATCTAAGACAAATACATGACCAAAAAGAGAACCTACAAATCAAAACATATCCTTGTTTCACACTAACATGTACCAATTTGTGTAAAGTAAGATCTCCTTCACCATTCCCAAACTAAAATGATATTAACATCTAGCATTCAAATCAAATGAAAATGTGATCACATTAGATGTAAACCTCTCATACAAAAGATAGATCATGTAAGGAAGTTAAGGTAGCAGAACAACTTCCTACACTAATCTTGAGAGGAGGGTATTGCAAAACTTTATAGATCCTTACAATAATTATAGAAACTCAAACAAAAATAGACATAAATATCATGCATACCACAACACGGTGATTTATGTGGGGAAAACCCTTTCAAGGGAAAAACTCCACACTCTAAAATTTGCCCAATATATTATTCAAAAATCACAAAGATTACAATATACTTGCAGAGTAAGCTTCTTACAAGAGTATCACCAACTAGAGATACAAAGGCAACATGATCACTATCAGACTCTCAAAATACATCACAATACATAGTTGTAATACAATTCCCTCATAAAATAGGGTTACCTTTTAGGGCAAGTCAAGCCAACAAAATATTGATCATTAGATTTAAGACCTAATGATGAATAGTCTAGATTTACAATAATAAAATACACATAAAATTTAGCTTTTGGGGGCACTGTCCATAAGCCCTTGCTAGGGCATGTGGCCCCCAAACCCCCCCATCGAGGGGATGATCCCCCGGACCCCTCATGGGGTACCCCCCCCTCGCTGAACCCTCCTGTGTTGAGATATCAATAATACCTTATGTAATTGCAAGGTTGAGACACATTTTCCCAATAAATCAAACCAACCAATCATTCTCACAACAAAGGGAATATGCCCAAAGCCACAAACCATTCTTGTACCTCTCCAAATAAGTCCTCAAAAATAAATCCATAGCTCAAGACCAAAATAAGGAGAACAACAAAAAATCTACAAACCATGCATCTTCTTCTTAGCAAGTCTTAAAAATATTTATATTCAAGACTAACTCATATGAGAAGACAAGATACAAAATAAATAATGCATTTGATATTCAAGCGAGAAATACCTCTCATGTCATTCACTTGCTGAGTAGACCAAGAGTGGGATACAATATTATCTTATACACACAACACCAAGAAATGACAATCTTCTCTTTTAGTCCATAATGGACTAACATCCATAATCAGGTGTAGGCTCCTCAATCTTTCTACTGAAACCCTTATTAGAGTAACCATCTTAACATACGATCCCATATATAAGAGATTTCTTAGCCTCACCCAAGTCTCTCTAGTCTCCATGAGCATCCATCAATCAATCCATGCCAACTTCAAATGCAACCCTGCAAAATCATGAAGCTCTAAGCAAATGATTAATACTCAAAACCAAAGAGAAAAAACAAGACCATTGTCAAAGTTCCAACTATATAATCAAGAACATATCTTGACATCATGATATAACATCCCCTCCTAGGAGATGATATGAAAATAATCATCCATCATCAAATGATGAATCAACATCACTATCAGAGCTCCCACTGAATTGTGTAAACAAGCTCTCCCAGCATAGTGGTAACCATCTCCTAACTGAAGATCCGCCATGGCCCTAGAGTAAAAGAAAAAGCCTATTTCACACTTTCAACCAACAAAACAGTTCCAAATGGAATAGTTTCTCCCTAAATAGTTTTAGGTGAAAAAGTTTCATCCAAAAATACATGGCCTATACATGGAAAATAAGGTTTTAGGTGAAATCCTTTCACCTAAAATAGAAAAACAAAAAAAATACTTGGTCGATTTAAAATCTGACTCAATTTACATGTATGATTTCGAGTGAAATGGTTTTGGTCGAAACCCTTTCGCCTGAAATTGTCTATGTAGCATCCTTATTGGCAACTACCTCATCTTTAAAAAATAAATTAATTTTTTTCACTTGAACATGATATTTCTTTAGTCAAAATGTTTTTTTCTCAAAAAAACTAAAATAACCCTTTTGTAGATCTCAGAGTAAAGAATCCAAAAATATAATTTTTTTATATTTTGATTAGTTTTAATATGTTTTTTTTTTAAATAATGCAAGTAGGTTGTTAAAATAAAAAATGAGGTTGATTATATATTTTTTTTTTAAATACTAAAACATATTTAAATTTTTTGAAAAATATATGGTGCACTATAGGAGATAATCCTCTCCAAAATGGTATAATTTATTTCTTGAAAATGATAAATAAATAAAATTAGACAATATTTGACATCAAATAAAAACTATCAAATTCTAGTATGTTTGATTTTAACATGTTATCACAAGGAAAATATACATCACAAAATTAAAAAAAAAATTCATGCACTATATATTGAAGTTATCTATTTGGGAAAAAAAATAGGGGAAAATAAAATTATTTTCTATTTTTCTTGACATCAACTCAACATCACTTTTTCTTTAAATTTCAACAATTCAAATTCTACTCTTAAATTTATAAAAAAATCAAAATCAAAACAATGTTTAAGAAATTTGAAAAATTATAGGAATAAACTTCAACAAGAGTTCTACATTTCATTAGTTTACATCATTTTGAAATTCAAAACATAAGGCCACTTTTATGCAGTCGAAGTTGAGAATTTTTATTTGTGTTGGTTGATTTCTTTATAAAGTGTGACACAAGTTTGTACTTTTACCCCCCAACACAATCAAAGAACTCAATACCATGAGCTCCCAAAAGGTAAAGTACAACCACAATCTCCAAACCAAGAAGATACAAATTTTATACATCGTGTATCAATAGAACTAAAGATGTCATTAAACTCTCACTGTTATTTGAAGGTAGAATCCAATATCTCCTTAGGACACCAACAACCATTGTAAAAGACCATCCATTTTATAATCAAAGATAATCCATGGCTCACTACACACTATAACATCAACAACTTAGAACCAAAATCTTGAAACGAAGAAGATGGAACATATTATGTAACTGCATAAATTTCCCACTGAAAGTAATATTGTGTTATACATGGAATCATGACCAATATCATTGCCAACACTCTCATGAAAGTGAACAAAGCTTCTCATGCACCATAAACTACTGCTATAGATTCCAATGAGTGAATATATCATGTACTCCCAATAACCATCTCTCATTGTAATAAGCATACCAATTTAATAATGGTGACCAAGAATATGGCCTACCAAATAGAATCCACATCAAAAAAATACAAGTTTTTCACATATGCAACATCTCAAAGGAGAAATACATAATTGATGCTCCAATCTCAGATAATTGAAAAAAAGATTCAACCCCACATTAGTATCATGCAAAATAGAGGCACACTAGATCTAATTTTCCAAACAAACCCACATAGGAGTAACCATAGATAAATAAGAATCCTCCAAGAAAAATGTGATTGTCTTCATCCAAAACACCCTGAATACAATCTCATCACAGATATACATACCATATATTTTATTTAACATATAAAATATGCAAAACCATCTCTATAAATCTAAAATCCATTTAAACATCCAAATATTCACATCAAACATGCAATTTGAATAATGGAATAAGCATGGATCTATAAACCCACAATTGAAAAACAGGAGTAAATTGCAACCCAATAGGAAAAATCAAGTTTCACATGAGCTTATAACATATGAAACATATTAGCTCCACAACTCACAAAAAGGTTAGTGGCTTATATTTAAGTGATTTCATGTAACCAAGGGCTAAAACCATGAAGCCAACATAAGCACTTTGTTATGTAGTCCAAAGCGGGGGTGTTTCTCCATGTGACTAGGATGTCTCTATCCATCCAACATGAACACCTTCTCACTACACATGACCACAAGGCAAAAGAACAAAACCATCAAACAAGAGGATATACACATATTGTCAAACAAGAGCTCCAAGTTACAAAAACATAACCAACTTCATAAAGATCCATAATCATGAGCTTCCAATGTCCAACATAGATCACATTGATAATATCCATGGTTTCTAATCTCACAAATTTTCAAAATAAATTTAACTTGAGAACATTCATTTCAGCCCCACAACCCTTCCAACAACCTCCAATTCCTTCTAACAAATTCCCACAAGCTTGACAATCTAAGAAATAAAAAAAAGGAATACCCAATACCTAGTTCATCTTAAGCTTTGATACCAAATGATAAGAAATAAATAGGTTCAACACCAATTATTGGGAAATTCAATCTCTATCCAAAAGTAACTTCAATGGATGAGATATAAGGCTTAGATTATAGCAACATGAAAATCTGAAACTTATATGTAAATCTAAAAATTAAGTTGCCTTAATTTGGAAATACCATGATTAGATCCATCTTCTTTATGATGCTAAAAATCAGCCAACATAACATGCTTAATTACATCACCTTTTGTGAACTTATAAAAAAAATATATAAATAATAATATCACCATAAGATAGCAGCAATGAGGCACAAATAAACAACACAAGAGCATCACATAACAAAGGATTTACATAGATAAACCCTTGCGGGAAAAAACTCCACCAAAAAGAGAGGCCAAGTATGCATTATCTTCAAATAAATGATATTACAATACAATCACTTCAATTCTCCTCTTTTCCTCCACCATGGCATCACTTTTGAACAACCTCCTTATGCCTTAGCTTTTCCTTGTATTGGAAATGGAACTCTATATCCAACTATGGCTCATTTTTTCTACATCCAAGAGGCTAAATTTATAGACTTGTGAAGACATCTTAAGTCCCAAACAAGACTCCCAAACATGGCCCTTTATTTCAAACATCCCCAACCCTTATAATACCTCCTCAAAATGTTAAAGGACATCAATTTTGGCTCCAATACTTTCCCTCCAACTTGGGTGCCCAAACATGAGAGATAAACATTACATTAAATGTTATAAATGATGGAATACCAAGAGACACATGTTGCCTCATTCCAAGCTCCCACTTGGAGAATCCCAACAGTCACTCATTTTTCCTTTTCCTTATCTTTTACTATCCCATTTTAAGCATCCACATGGGTAAACTATTAAATATTTATGTCCACAAATCACCTTCCCTTATGCTAGTGGACTTGTCACCCCTTATGAATATATTACAAGCAATGACGAGAACTAATATTATAAAATATTTTCCCAATACACCCTAAGTGCCTAGAGAAATGTTTCAAGGATGTTGGAACCATGGACATAGTATTTACAAGGTGGATGACACCTTAATCCTAACATATACAACAAATAGGCATTTACAGGCATAATCAACATAACTTAAAACCCTACATACACACTTACAACATAGTGGGTAGAAAATTTACATCACACATAATAGATTGGCATTCACAAGCATTCTCATTACAACAACAAACCCCATAAATGCACTTATAGATTAGTGGGTATAACATTTACATCATATACAACATATCGATGTTCACAAGCCTAAACAATATAACTTAAAAACTGAATATATGCACTTAAAATTTACATCGTTTACAACAAATTGGAATTCAAAGGCATAAACAAAATAACTTAAAACCCCATACATGCACTAACAACACACTTGCTAGAACATTTGCATCATATACAACAGATTGGCATTCACAATTTACAATATCTCACAGGATATAACATAGGCATGTAGAGTATATGTTAGAGCATAAAAATCTAGAAGAATATGCAAATTTCTTGTGTTAATATTTGTTTGGTGACTCGTCTTCTTACGTCGATGTGTCCACTAAAACATAGAAGAGGATAGAAAATAGAGAGGAGAAAACGTGATGAAATTGTCATGAGATTCACTTGATACAAATGAATGGATTGAATCTTGCCATGTCTACTTGAATTGGTAATAGTAATGATTGTTTGGTATGGAGTTAAATCTATGTCCTCTTGTTTCGATTGTGTTGCTTGATGGATTTGGAAATTTTGATTTTTTCTATAAATTGCAAAGTTTATTGATATGGTTAAATTCCTGCATGTTTTGGATTGTTTAATTTGTGTCCTCTTCTTTGGACAACTTAATTGGCGAGTCTTATAACTTGTTTGTGTTGGATGCAGGTGGTTGAGTTTGATAGATGGGGCACATGGTGTTGACTTTTGTTTGTCGAGTATTTTGTATTTGGAGAGCGATGGCATATGGTGGATTCGATACGACTGTGTGATGGGACAAATGGGCTTGGTTTATGTTGATGTGGCAATTAATTTTTGACATTATTGTATATGGAATAGGTGGTTGTAGCATATGTGTCTGAGAGTATTATACTTTTTTATATGTATGGGTGTAAAATTAAATGCAATGTTGCTTATATTAGCACCATCAATTGAAAATGGGTTGTGTCAGAAGCTTTATTAATATGCACTTACTTGTAAGATTATTATGAAATATTTATTTTTGGGAAAAATATAAACATATTATAAAATAAATATGATGTGTACATTGTTTGGTTCATATTTGTTTTCTTTGTGGATAAAATTTGAATTGTAATTGGTTAATGAGGTGCTCCATTGTGGGGCCCATACAAGTCAAATCTTATCCCAATTATAGGAGCCCGCTCCATTATCAGGCCCTCTCCCCAACTTCTTCAAATCCACAACAAAACAAGACAAGTGGTGTGGCCTACAAAAAGTGTATCTAAACGTATTATAAAGATGGTGAATACTATCTAGCACGTATCATGGAGATGTGTTCCTCCAAATTCCTATGTTTTCAAGATGGGGAAATCTCTAAGATGTGGGAACTTGGAGGGGACATCTCCCTGGTGACTCACCGACTACACCTATAATGTCCCCTTTTGAGATCACCTTATAACTTGCCCTGAAATCGCAATTCCAAATGAAATCAATAGCAAATTATAGTTAGAGATATAATTCCATACTTAAAATTGAGATGGTGTAGATATGGTTATGGAACATGCAACCACGTTAGATAAATATGACAGACATAATCCATGAAATGCATTTAATTCTAGGTCTAAGTTATGAAGATTCCCAATGATTATGTGGGCTCAACCATAATGAGGATTGTAGTAGAGGACATGATGAGGTGCCCCAAGTATCCTCTATCCTAAGACTAATAGAAATACTTTATCCTTTGTGACATCATGTGGTCCTTAATTGATGGTCCTTAACCATCATCATGAGGTGGTGTACCTAGTGAGGGCTTTACACCATTCCCCTCCATCACGCTGAACCCTCCTCTTATGATTTGAGATCCCTCTTTATTTTCTTCAATAGTTGATTCAAGTGGGGATAGTAGGGGGTTGCAATAGGGTGTCCTTGATCCTCAAAGCTAGGCCCAAGGATAGGACCTTATCCTCCTTGGCCTTGTGTGGTCCTTAACCGATGGTCTATAACCATCATCACGAGGTTCCATATAACTAGTGGAATCATTCACAATTCCCCCTCCTTTCATTCTTGAGGTTGTAATAGGGTATCCTTGATACTCAACCCTAGGCCCAAGGATAGGACATTATCCCCTTGGCCTTGTGTGGTCCTTAATTGATGGTCCTTAACCATCATCATGAGGTGCCATAACTAGTGAGGAATCATTCACAATTCCACCTCCTTGCAATCCTGCCTCATCCCTTTATGACCAGTTATTGCCAAACCAAAATCATATCACTGTTCATAATATCAATAAAAATATGCTACATAATGTAATATTATATCGGTGTCTAATTGGTGTGATTATATATTTTCATTCATTTGATAAATAAGCATTAAAAAACTTGCTAGATACCATAGGAATTGATTGTGTTGTTACTCTAATTGAATCTATTGTATATACATGTAAGAGGCTGTGTTGTTTGATTGATTACTTTTTATGTTGTTTATTGACTATAGATCATATATATAATAGTTTGTCTTCTTCCTATTTGATCATGTTCTTAATATTCAGAAGATATTGCTTAGTTTAAATCAAACGAATAAGAATTTATCATTCATATTCATGTTAAAGAATCATGATTAATTATAAAACTCAATAATTGTTGCAAGCATTATTATTGTATAATCATAAATATATATATATATATATATATATATATATATATATATAATTGATTATCAATCTTCCCTTGATCATTTTATATGGACTTATCTTATTAAATTTTTTGTTGCACTCAAAAATGTGTTCCAAACTTCTTATTTATTTCCTCCATGATTCCATATATTTTCCATTTCATTTATAATATGTTGCTTTATGCAGAATTCTGATTCCTTTTCCTATTTTGTAATAATATCCCTTATATATCTTCAATGGTGGTGTAATACCCCTCCGTTTTGCTTCTCAGTTCATGTTGTTTTATGCTTTGATTGGATTGCAGCTACTGTGATACTGGACACATTTTTATTATGATGTTTTGATCGCTACTCTTGAGCGACAACTATTACTATGTGATGTGATTATCTTATTTGATTTTACATGCTTTGATGAATGAATGCTGACAGTAGAATTATCATGTGATTATTTATGAAACTATTGATATGACGTTAGTGTCAGTCTTTGATGAGTGTATTGGTGAAGGAGACGGGTTCGCATCACTCGCTTGCGAGCGCCCTGCGAATCCGAGATTTCTTCTTCACGGTGTGAATTATATACTACATATATCATGTTGTTTATTTGATTACAGGTTGCAGGTACATGACATCGACTCCACCTGGTTCCACAGGTTTGAGCGTGTCGATCCAACGGTTAAGTTGAATGGGAGATAGTAGCTTGGTAACATGTGTCAGGTCTACACCCTAGCCTTAGTGTGTCGTCCGTTCTGATGATTGAGTCATGTTGTATCTTATTGGATGTTATGTTATGTTTTGAAATGTGTTGAACCTTTAAATAGTTCTTTTGAAAATTGCATTGGCTGGAAGAAATGTTTATTTTATATTATTTTAATGTTATGCTCATTGGTTATATTTATAATGATTATTGAAATTAAACTTAAATTATTTATTTAATTAAATTTAAATCTCAAGGGATTAAATTTAATTATTAAATAATTGTAAGTAGGTTTATTAAAGTTGAATTATTTAATTTATTAAATTTAAATCTCAAGAGAGTGAATTTAATTATTAAATAATTGAAAGTGTGTTAGTTTAGTTAAAGTATTTATTTAATTAAATTTAAATCCCATGGGATTAAATTTAATTAATAAATAATTGTGAGTAAGTTAATTAAGGTTAAATTGTTTATTTAATTAAATTTAAATCTCAAGTGATTGAATTTAGTTATTAGATAATTTAATAATAATTAAGTTAGTGTGTTTGATTGTTAAATTAAATTAAATCAAAAAGGGAATTGGAGAAATTGAAATTTTACTTTAAAGTCAAAGTTAGGGCCTTTGAAAATGGGGAAATGAAATTAACATGTAAATTCAACTTTTGCATTTGAAAGTGAATTAGGGTTACATTAGGTTATTTTGGAATTGTTGTTTTATAAGTTTAGGGCAGAAAAATTTGGGGATTCTTCTTGCTTCATTTTTTGGACAGGCAGGAAATTTGTTGGAGAAATTTTGATGAAAGTTTAGGAAATTATTTTCTGGTTGAGGAATTAAATTGAAAAGGGAGAGAAATTCTATGAAGAAGGTGGAGCTAGTAGATTGAAGCTTGCTGGAAATTTCTTGGCATTGTGGGAAAAGAATTGTGAAGAGCTCAAAGGAAAGTCTGCATCAATAAACTTGGTGACTGCAAATAACCAGGTTTTCTTTTATTTTCTTGTTTTATTGCTCTTAGTTTAACCTATTTTGTTTAAATGAGAAGAAATTTGTAAATGGGGAATTTTCTGGAAACCCTAGGTTAAACTCCAATAGTTGATATTCAGATTTATTTGTTTTTAAAATGCAAACCCTTTTAGAAAATGGGGGAAGAGAAAACCAGGTCATTGTTTCAATCTTCTTGTGTTTAGAATTTTTGAAAACACAAAGGAAAGGGAATGGTTTCATTTGTTATTCTGAATTTAATCTTTGTTTGGAAAGATTCCAATGGTTGCAAAAAAAATTATTTTCTGGTTGTTTATATATTATTTCTTCGATTTCTCTAGCAAAGAAAATTCTGGAAAAAAAAATTACATATATAATAATATACATTGCATATACTATTTTCTGGAAATAATATATGCAATCTATATTATTAGATATATAAAATTTTATATTTTTTTAAACTAAGTTATGTTGTGTTCGGCCGCCGTACGGACCTGCGTCCATCCGTACCGGCGAATGTTGTTTTTTGGAAATTTTTGTTTTATAAAAAAATTTCGAAGTTGTGGGGGGGTTCGGCCCCCCACCGGTTGTATTGACTGTGCAGTGGGTACGCAGTACCCACTGGACAGTGCGCCACCTGTACGGGGGACGCACTATCCAATGAGGACTACGGCCCCCGTCACTGTACCCGCCACATATGGTAGCCGGCCGCTGTACGAAGCGTATAGTCGGCGCAGGCGGACGTAATGGTCTGCGGACAGTGACAGTATCTGTCACGTCCGCATAAACCTTTATTTTAATTTTTGTTTTTTTTTATTTTGTTTATTGAATTTTTTGTTATTTAAAAATTTCATTTTTTTTTATGAAATTTTCCATTATGTTATTTTTAATTTAATTTCGTTTTTTTAATTTTAATTTTAATTTTATTGAATTTAATTTTCAATGTCAATTTTAATTCGGTTTAATTTATTTTTTTATGTATGATATTTAATTAATTTTGTATAATTATATATGTATTATTTGTATATTATATATTTAATTATATATAATATTTAATAGTTATATATATATATATATATATATATATATTTTATGAATTTAATTAATATTATATATAAAATTAGTTAACCTTATTAGAATGAACTTTTTATATGGTTGATTTACTGAATCATGAAGAGGGGAGATAATGCTTTTATCGAGTAGTAGGATTATGCATGATGCTTCGTTGTGGAGTTCATAATTAAATGTCTTGTAGAACATGGAAACATCTCCGGTTAAACAAATAAATTATAGTGAAATTATTACTCTCACGATTTGATCCAGTTGGGAAGTTTAAGCTTTTGATGAAGAATTTTATTGTTCAATGTATAGTATAGAAAGGAATAATTCGTCTATTGTGTGAAACATCAGATTTGGAATATGGTTTTAGAATAACCAAATGTAGTATTTTCTTTTCCAATGCATGAGTTCATTGATGTATCCTTAAATGAATATTTTGTGATTGATTATTGTGTAGTTGGGTTGTAAAGTCTTCCAGTTACACGTGGGTCATTCCCTTGTTATAATATTGTTTTGATTTCCCTTGGGTAGTGTTACATTTATCTTGTCCTCCTAGTATTGGAGTGGAATTCTTTGTGTTGCCTCCTAGGATTGGAGAGAGTTTATTGTTTCAAATTCCGTAGCACTTGAGTAACCCTTGGAGTTAGTTTTGTAGTGTGTTATCCAATTAGAAGAGTGGCTTTTGTTAGGGGCCGGAGCCCAAAGAGGTAAACCAGGAAACCTTCAAAAGTGATTGTAACAACTGAAAACTAAAGTAAATATACTTAGCATATTAGTATGTAGTTCACATTAACCAAGATAAGTTAACCTCACTCACAGGCACAAGGGTTTGTTTAGACTTGGGGTGGGTGAGAAGGCCTGGAATGGAAAGATCACTATCTCGTCCCTATGAGAGGTAGATGATTCCGCTTGAGTTAGTATGAGTGCCGGGATTCGGTTGAGGCCACCAGGATTTCCGGAGCCTATGAAGAATGCCCAGAGGATATCTCATGACAAACCTTGCGATGACACTCTGTCTAGGATAACACCGTGTTTATGTTGTGCGTATATTTTCTTTAGCACACTTGATTATATTATGTCTGGAAGCAATGTAACCATGATTAGAGTTTTGACTTTATTGTGCATATGTGTGGTTGAGTCAGTTTGTATCAGTATGAGTCTGCCTTTGGTTTGAGGTGGTAGGTTTCTCGTCCATGTTACTTGGTTACTATCTCCTAGCATGGGGGGTGGTCCTTCGGGTACCACATGGTTGGGTGGAACATGCACCATAACCGTTGGGTCCCCTGGATCTTCAGTACTTGGTGGCGAGACTTCTTGATGGACATCTCACTTGTCTTACTTTTGGATTCTTGTATTTTGTATCTCATAATGTAATGATATTGTTTTACCCCTCTTGTGTATGAGGTGGACCTTGTAATAATCGCACTTATGTATTTGTACTCATTCCGGGAATGAGGATTGTAATAGATCCTTTGTAATTGATTTATGTAAATGAATGCTTTATCATATCTCGTTTCTTTCTATGATGAAGAATGTTATTACTTGTGTTATTTACTTTCTATGTATTTTAAATGATGTATGTTAATGGGGTTTAAGTAATCTTAGTTATGTAACCCTAGGGGAGGTTGTCAGTTTAGTTGAACATGTGGGTTAATTCACTTCTTTTAAAAAAAAATTAAAAAATTAGTACGCTTGTTTAGTGAATTGAAACTTCCTCTAGGGTTGCGTGGCGGGGCATTACAGGTGGAGGAGGGGAAAAGTCATGTCTCTTCATTCACATTCTTTCCTTGGCAAAGAACACCTCCTTTCAAACCCAGCGTTGTCTTATAACCTTTTTATCTTATTGATAATTATGCATTTTCAATATGGAGCATTGTCTTCTTTTAATTTCAGTCGGCCACCTCCCTTTTTAATAATTGTTGCCAATTTTTAATCCATTTTATTATGGTCAACCTGCTTCATAATTAAATTTCTTTGATCTAGGTTGGCCTGCTTGGTAATTAAATTATGTAATTAATATTTATTCTAATCGTCTAGGTTTTTTCTTTATTATGTAATGTTGCGATTTAGGGCATAAAATAATTCATTATAATCCACCCTACCCAAGATTGCTTGTCCTCTAGCAATCACAAACTTAAGATTTGAAGTTTTTAGACATTATTACTCTTTGTAAAATAATTAGTTTATGTTTTGATACTTTGTTAGGAATTGGGAATTATAAACCAAGTGATGATGGTTTTGGTTATGTTTGACCCTATGGCCTTGGGGAGTAACTGTTAGTATTCTTTTCCTTGATTTACTACCGATAATGTTAATACCATCCTCTCAAGTAAGAGGACAATTTATTGTCTTATGTATTGTTATTTCCCAATATCTCTCAACAACAAAACCAAGATTTTGGAAATTGGCAAGATTTGTTACTTAAGATAAGTTTTCTCTCATTTCATTATTGCAAGGGTCCTAGGTAATGGTACAAACTCTTCATTACCCTTTTGGTCTTTGATACCACTTGTAATGTCCCCTTTTGGGATCACCTTATACCTTGCCCTGAAATCCCAATTCCAAATGAAACCAATAGCATATTATAGTTAGAGCTATAATTCCCTACTTAAAATTAAGATGATGTAGATCTGGTTATAGAAACCTACAACCATGTTAGATAAATATGGCAGACATAATCCATGATATATATATATAATGATTTCCAATGATTATGTGGGCTCAACCATAATGAGGATTGTAGTAGAGGACGTGATAAGGTGCCCCAAGTATCCTCTATCCTAGTCTCAATAGCAAGACCTTATCCTATGTGGCCTCATGTGATCCTTAATCGATGGTCCTTAACCATCATCATGAGGTGGTGTAACTAGTGAGGGATTTACACCATTCCCCTCCATCACACCAAACCCTCCTCTTATGATTTAAAATCCCTCTAAATATTTACTTCAAAAATTGATTCAAGTGGGGATAGTAGGGGGTTGCAATAGGGTGTCCTTGATCCTCAACCCTAGGCCCAAGGACAAGACCATATCCTCCTTGGCCTCATGTGGTCCTTAATCGATGGTCCATAACCATCATCATGAGGTTTCATACCTAGTGAGGAATCATTCATAGTTTCCCCCTCCTTGCATTCTTGGGGCTGCAATAGAGTGTCCTTGATCCTCAACCCTAGGCCCAAGGATATGACCTTATCCTCCTTGGCCTCATGTGATTCTTAACTAATGGTCCTTAGCCATCATCATGAGGTGCCATACCTAGTGAGGAATCATTCATAGTTCCCCCTCCTTGCAGTCCTACCTCATCCCTTCATGACCAATTTTTTCCAAACCAGAATCATATCATTGTTCATAATATCAGTAAATATATGCTACATAATATGATATTATATCGGGTGTCTAATTGGTGTGATTATATATCTATACTTATCTAATAAATAAGCATAAATCAACCATCTCTACATACCACAGGAATTGGTTATGTTGTTACTCTGATTGAATCTATTGTATATGTGTAAGAGGCTAAGAGGCTATGTTGTTTGATCGATTACTTTTCTTGTTTCTTACTGACTGTAGAGCATATATATATAGAGAGAGAGAGAGAGGGACGGAGAGAGAGAGAGAGAGAGACTTGGTCTTCTTCCTATTTGATCCTATTCTTAATATTCAAAAGATATTGCTTAGTGTAAATCAAATGAAGAAGAATCTATCATCCATATTCATGTTAAAGAATCATAATTACTTATAAAGCTCAATAATTGTTACAAGCATCATTATTGTATATATATAATTGGGTATCAATCTTTCCCTGATCATTTTATATAGACTTATTTGATGACATCTGTTGGTGCATTCAAAAATATATCCCAGACTTCTTATTCATTTCTTCCATGATTCCATATATTTTCCATTTCATTTATAATTTGTTTCTTTTTCTGATTCCTTTTACTATTTTCTAATAATCTCCCTTATATATCTTCAATGGTGGGGGAGGGTAAAAGTCACATATCTTCATTCACATTCTTTCCTTGGCAAAGAGCATGTCCTTTCAAACCCAATGTTGACTTAAAACCTTTTTATCTTATTGTTAATTATGCATTTTCAAGATGGAGCATTGTCTTCTTTTAATTTCAATCGGCCCCTTCCTTTTTAATAATCGTTGTCAATTCTGGCCAGCCTGCTTCATAATTAAATTACTTTGATCTAGGTCGGCCTGCTTGGTAATTAAATTATGAAATTACTATTTATTCTAATAATCTAGGTTTTTTTCTTTATTATGTAATGCTATGATTTAGGGCATAAAATGGTTCATTACAACACCACAGTCCCCAAGACATGTTTGTGATATCTCCCTCTTTGAGGGGGCATTTTTCAGATGTATCTATGTTTTGGAGACTTGCAAAGGACATTGGGGCATCATTTACACAATCTTGGGATGCCAAATGCAACATTGCATACAAAAAAATCAAATAAAAAAAATTATTAACTTTTGTGCTCAAGCCCAAAGCTTAATGACCTATGAGCCCTACTCAAACCCCCAAAAATCTATAAATTTTCCTTCCAAGCTCATTTCAGCTCACAAAAAAAATCAAGAAAGAAAGCTAATAGGTCATAGTGGCAAGTATGAGAGTGAGTCTTGAGAGCTGCAAGTGAAAATTGAAAGAGTGAGTGAGGAGCAAGAAGATTTAGGAGGGGTGGTGCAGGAGCACCTTAAGGGTCTTTTGGAAGAGCTTGGCAATTTTGGCTTGTAGGTGGTTTTGGCCAACCACCAAGGTAATAAGGACTAATTGTAAAGTGCCAAGTGTGTTTTTGATGTGTGTGTTATGGAAAACTTAGGTTGTTTTAGAGCTTTGAGGTTTGGGAAATTCTTAGTGTAGAGATTAGGAAAAACTAGACAATGTTGTCTTAGGAATTTGGCCTAAAAGTTCAAAAAAAGGCATTATTGATGTTCTAAGCCCAACCTAAGGGTCCTAGAACGTGGGAGAAAGTTATATAAGGTCATCCAAACCCTAATACCTGGGTTGGAAGTTCATTTTCATGAATTGAGACTTGGAGAGCATATTGTGTGATTGGAATTCAGCAACTTTTGAGTGAATTTTTGTGTTTGAGCCTTCATCCAATCAAGAATAGATTGAGAGGACTGGTCTGATGCTTTTAGTCTTGCTTTTGTGTCATTTACTTACTGTGTGAAGTATTATATTAGCCATTTAATTTAACTGGTTGTAATTTTGCAAGTTTTGGTGTTCTTGGTTACACTATCGGTTAAGGCCAGTTTTTGTAAATAATGATCCCCACTTGAATTCCTATGGCAAGGCTACCATGGCCACTTTTAATCAAGTAGGGGACTGTTTTTAAAGTGTAAATATGGTTTGTGGAGTCTTGGTTTGCAGGGGAAGAGTTGAATTCATCAAACACTAGGTGAGTGCAAGTGCATTCTAGCTAGTGGCTTGGAGAGGACATCAGTAAAGAAAGTTGATAAATGGATTAGTTTGTGCCAACCAATAGCATGAGAGTGTGGTCACATGTATTCCAGACATTTTTGTGCAAGGAGGTGAGTAGAGGAGGTCATTGAAGCCCTCAAAGTTGGAAAAAGGAGCCAAAACCCTATAAACCCTTGAAATTAGGGGGTTATGAGGACAGTCCTATGTACGGACACTTTCAGAACCTTACACCTGGTAAATCTTGAAGCCTAGGGTACTACTAGAAAGAATATCCAAAATTATTTGGGGGTTGTTAAGGCCATTTTTGAGAAAAGCCAAGAAAACGGGTTCTAGGAGGCCTAAAAGAGGCAAAAAGGC
Organism: Sequoiadendron giganteum; assembly: GCA_007115665.2. Classification (NCBI taxonomy): domain Eukaryota; kingdom Viridiplantae; phylum Streptophyta; class Pinopsida; order Cupressales; family Cupressaceae; genus Sequoiadendron; species Sequoiadendron giganteum. The sequence continues at coordinate 121,659,733 of CM021105.1, forward strand.
TTCAAGGCCTAGAAACTAGAAATTATTGAAAGCGAAGGGAAAAAGGTGAAAGTATCCAATGAAATGGATTAGTGAGGAGTAAAAACACATAAAGAACAAAAAGACCACCTTACCCTAGCCCTGGAGTGGTTAAGACACATTTGGGTCAGTGTGGAGCTCAAGGAAGCCCAGTGGTGGAATGGGAGTGTTGGTGAAGATTTTGAAATTGGTGGAGAGACCTATAAAGCGTTAGGGGTTTAGGAGAAATCCCTAAGTAGGGTAGAGTGGAATACCCTAAGAAGACCAAAGAATAGGTCTTGGGAAGAGCAAGAGTGCTCTTGAGGTATAGGGCTCCCCATCAAATTTTTTATCAGAGCCAATAAAGGCTTGGGAATTGAAACCGGTGAATGTCAAAGAGAAGTGAATCCATAGGAGAGAATACCATGGTGACCAATGAAAAGTTAGCTAGAGACTTGACAGAGCAGCAAGAGAAGAATAGGCATCTTGAAGAGGCTATGGAAGAGATGAAGCAAAAATTGGAAGAAGTTGTTGAATCGGCAAGCAAGATGAAGGTGCAGTTGTCAGAGGACAAAAACAAGGGTAAATACCAAGTGGAGGAGGACATAGAACCAGAACCTAACCCACCAATAGCAGAGGAACCCTTCCTCAAAGCATTGAAGGCATTGAGTGGCAAGGCACTTGAAGGTGTCCCTATGTTCACTGGAAGAATGGATGCAGAGCTAGTTATGGAATGGATAGAGGGAATGGAGAATCACTTTGTATGTGATGGAGTTACTGAGGCACAAAAGGTGAAGATAGCCAAATCAAGGTTAAGAGGACAACCACTAACTTGGTGGAAGTTTCTACAAGAAGAAATAAAGATGGAAGCTAAGAAGCCCATAGGAAATTGGAAGACAATGGTGGCTAAAGTGAAGGAGAACTATCTACCTGAGGACTATGACATCCAATTGCACAAGAAGAGACAAAATCTCAGACAAAGAGACCTAGATGTAGCTGCATATACAAAGGAGTTCCAAAAGCTAACCCTTAGATCTAGAGTGCAATAAGTTGAAAGCATCAAGGTTGCTAGATATCTAAACGGTCTTAGATGGAGCATACAAGAGGACTTGAGTCTTTTCACACTTACTACCCTCCATAGCTGCTATCAAATGGCTATTAAGGTGGAAGAGAAACTGAAAAAGAAACAAGATTTCAATACTAGAGGTAAAGGAAGAGGTAGAGACTCTAGAGGTGGACAAAGAGGATGTTTTGGTGGAAGAAGCCATGAGAATAGAAACCAAGGTGATGCTAAGGCTGGTGAACAATCCCATGAGTCAAATAGTAGAGGGGGTTACAGAGGTAGAAGCTCAAACAATGGAGGAAGAGGCAGATCAGGAGGCTTTGGGAGAAGCTCTCATTTTGCTTCCATGAAATGCTACAATTGTGGATAGTTGGGTCATCTGGCTTATAGGTGTCCTGACAAGCCAACATCTTCACAAGGTGAGAGGAAGATCAACTATGTTCAAGAAGAGGACTGCTCCAAACAATCAGAGGTGAGTCTAGATTCAGAAAAAGGTGAGAATCTCATGTTAAGAAGGATCTTGATCAAAGCACCTATCGAGGATGAACACAAACAAAGGAGACCTCTTTTTAGAGTCAAGTGCAAGATATTAGGAAAGGTTTGCAAGGTCATCATAGATTCAGGGTCTACTGATAATGTCATCTCAAAGGAGACAGTACAAAAGTTGAAACTTACCAAGATACCCCATGTGTGCCCTTACAAGGTTACTTGGTTGAACAAGGGGCAGAATATACTAGTCAATGAACAAGTGTGGGTTGAGTTTACTATAGGAAAGTATCATGATAGGATACTATGTGATGTGTTACCAATGGATGCATGCCATCTACTGCTTGGAAGACCATGGCAATATGACAGGGAGGCAGTACACCATGGCAAGGAGAATAAGTACTCATTCAAGAAGGATGGAGTGACTTATAAAATTCAGTCTTTGTTAGAAGAAAACACGGTGGAAAAGGCAGAAACCAGTGTCCTTTTGATGAGTGGAAAGGAATTTCTAAAAGACATCAAGGAGGAGGAAGGAGTTGTCTATGCAACATGTTGAAGCCAAAGGAAGAGGAGCTACCTAATCAACTACCTATGACAGAAGAAGTGAAACAACTGTTGGATCAATTCAGGGATATAATTTGTGAAGGTACACCAGCTACACTACCACCCAAGAGAGCAATCAGTCGTCAAATAGACTTTATACTAGGAGCAACACTACCTAACAAGGCTGCATACAAGATGACACCAGAGCAGAATAAGGAGATAGCAAGGCAAGTTCAAGAACTTTTGGATCAAGGGCTGATCAGAAAGAGCATAAGTCCATGTGTTGTTCCAGTTGTGTTGGCTCCTAAAAAGGGAGATAAGTGGAGAATGTGTATTGATTCTAGGGCAATAAATAGGATAACTATTAGATATAGGTTTCCTATTCCTAGGATAGAAGATTTAATGGACTTTTTAGGGGGTGCTAAGTACTATTCCAAAATTGATTTGAAAAGTGGCTATTATCATATTAGGATGAAAGAGGGAGATGAATGGAAGTCAACTTTTAAAACTATAGAGGGGTTATATGAGTGGTTAGTAATGCCATTTGGGCTTACAAATTCCCCTAGCACTTTTATGAGGGTGATGAATGAGGTCTTGAAGGACTTTATAGGAGTCTTTTTGTTTTCTACCTAGATGATATCCTCATCTTTATCAAAACAAAAGAAGAACATATGAAGCACCTAGAACTTATGTTGAGGAAACTTCAAGAGGAGAAGCTCACCATAAATCTTGAGAAAAGTGAGTTCATGAAGCAAGAGTTAGTTTACCTAGGATTTGTAGTGTCTCAAGGGAACTTGAAGATGGACAAGAGCAAGGTTGAAGCCATTCTTAGTTGGCCTACTCCCAAGACATGGACAGAAGTTAGGAGTTTCCATGGATTAGCTCAGTTCTATAGGAAGTTTGTGAGAAGGTTTAGTGAAATTTGTGCACCGGTTCTTGACACCATCAAAGGAGGACTGAAAACTAAGTTTGTGTGGACCAAAGAAGCCAATGAAGGATTTGAAAGGTTGAAGAGGGAGATAGCTACCCAACCTATCCTAGTTCTACTAAGCTTTGACAAACCATTCATAGTGGAATGTTATGCAAGTAACATAGCAGTTGGGGCTGTTCTAAGCCAAGAAGGTAGGTTGGTGGCATTCTTTAGTGAAGGTTGAATGAAGCAAAGTCTAGGTACTCATCCTATGACTTAGAGCTATATGCTTTGGTGCAGGCTCTTAAGACGTGGAGGCACTATCTATTGCCAAAATAATTTGTGGTATACACCGACAATCAGGCCTTAAGTTACATCAACACTCAAGAGAAGCTTAGTTTGAGGCACATCAAGTGGATGGAGTTTTTGCAGTCATACACCTTTACCATCAAGCATGAGAAGGGGATTAATAACAAGGTTGCTGATGCTCTTAGTAGGAGGTTGCGTACTGTCCAAGAGATACAGTTACAAAGCATAGGGGTTGAAGGATTCAAAGATCTATATGAAGGAGATTCTAATTTCTCAGAAATATACAAGGTATGTACTGATTTTGAGAACCATTTTCATAGTGAATATGTTGATTACACCTTGCAAAATGGTTTACTGTTTAGGGGGAAGCAATTGTGTGTTCCTAGAGGTTCCATGAGGGAGAATCTAATCCAAGAAAAGCATAATGGCAGTTTGAGTGGTCATTTTGGTTTGAACAAGACACTAGAAGTAGTGGAGAGGTTCTATTGGTGGCCTAAAATGCAAAGAGATGTAAGAAGGTATGTTGAACAATGTGGAGTATGTCAAAGGCAAAGGGAACATCAAGCAATGCAGGTCTTTATCAGCCATTACCCATCCCAAGCAGACCATGGGAATGCATAAGCATGGACTTCATAGTAGGTCTACCTAGGACACCAACTGGTTTTGACAGTGTGTTTGTGGTAGTAGATAGATTTAGCAAGATGAGCCATTTTATCCCATGCAAGACAACACATGATGCAAGTCAGATTGCACACCTATTCTTCAAGGAAATAGTGAGGATACATGAGTTGCCAAAGAGCATAGTTGCAGACAGAGATGTAAAGTTTATGGGACACTTTTGGAAAACTCTTTGGAAGAGGCTAGGAACCAACTTGTCTCATAGCTCAGCATATCATCCACAAATGGATGGACAAATAGAGGTGATCAATAGGGTACTTGGAAACTTGTTGAGATGCTTAACTAAGGAGTATGGACAAGGATGGGAGCAAGTGATTCCACAAGCAAAATTTGCTTACAATGATAGCACAAATAGGACTACGGGTAAGAGTCCATTTGAGATAGTCTATGGTTTACATCCAAGGGGTGTACTTGAGCTTAGAGATCTGAAAGGTTATGAAGGAATCAATGGTCATTCTGATGATTTTGCTCAGTCAATGAGAGAGGTTCATGAGCAGGTAAGGAAGACATTGATAGAGGCTAATCAAAAGTTGAAGGCAAAAAGAGATGAAGGGAGAAGAGAATTACAATTTGAGATAGGTGATTTGGTGATGGTATACTTGAACAAAGCAAGGTTATAGAAAGGAATACCAAGCAAGCTGCAGATGAAGAGGATAGGGCCATGTAAAGTATTGGTTAAGTATGGATCCAATGCTTACAAGGTGGAGTTACCCAAGGAGATGTCTATTTCTCCTATCTTCAATGTGAAAGACTTGGTGAAGTATAAAGGACTAGAAATGGATGAAGAACAGTACAATGCTGAGATAAACAAGGATGTGGAAGGACTCAAGGTACCTGATCAGATCAGACCACAAGTGGACAGGATTTTAGATTCAAGGGAGAAGAAGACTAGGCACAAGACATACAAGGAGCACCTAGTGAAGTGGAAACATCAACCAGAGTCAGAGGCTACTTGGATAGTAGAAGGTGACTTTAAGAAGCATGGAATTAGTGAGGAGCTCTTGACACCACAGGTTCCTTAACTTATTTGTTGCAAGGGGAGAATGGTGTAGGAGCACCTTAAGGGTCTTTTGGAAGAGCTTGGCAATTTTGGGTTGTAGGTGGTTCTGGCCAACCACCAAGGTAATAAGGACTAATTGTAAAGTCCCAAGTGTGTTTTTGATGTGTTTGTTATGGAAAAATTAGGTTGGTTTAGAGCTTTGAGGTTTGGGAAATTCTTAGTGTAGAGATTAGGAAAAACTAGACAATGTTGTCTTAGGAATTTGGCCTAAAAGTTCAAAAAAAGGCATTAATGATGTTCTAAGCCCGACCTAAGGGTCCTAGCACGTGGGAGAAAGGTATATAAGGTCATCCAAACCCTAATACCTTGGTTGGAAGCTCATTTTCACGAATTGAGACTTGGAGAGCATATTGTGTGATTGGAATTCAGCAACTTTTGAGTGAATGTTTGTGTTTGAGCCTTCATCCAATCAAGAATGGATTGAGAGGACTGGTCTGATGCTTTTAGTCTTTCTTTTGTGTCATTTACTTACTGTGTGAAGCATTAGATTATCCATTTAATTCAACTGGTTGTAATTTTGCAAGTTTTGGTGTTCTTGGTTACACTGCCGATTAAGGCCATTTTTTGTAAATAATGATCCCCACTTGAATTCTTGTGGCAAGGATACCATGGCCACTTGGAATCAAGTAGGGGACTGTTTTTAAAGTGTAAATATGGTGTGTGGAGTCCTGGTTTGCAGGGGAAGAGTTGAATTCATCAAACACTAGGTGAGTGCAAGTGCATTCTAGCTAGTGGCTTGGAGAGGACAGCAGTAAAGAAAGTTGATAAATGGATTGGCTTGTGCCAACCAATAGCATGAGAGTGTGGGAACATGTATTATAGACATGTGTGTGCAAGGAGGTGAGTAGAGGAGGTCACTAAAGCCCTCAAAGTTGGAAAAAGGAGCCAAAACCCTATAAACCCTTGAAATTAGGGGGTATGAGGACAATCCTATGTACGGACACTTGCAAAACCTTACACCTAGTAAATCTTGAAGCCTAGGGTACTACTAGAAATAATATCAAAAAATATTTGGGGGTTGTTAAGGCCGTTTTTGAGAAAAGCCAAGAAAACGGGTTCTAAGAGGCCTAAAAGGGGCAAAAAGGCTTCAAGGCCTAGAAACTAGAAATTCTTGAAAGCGGAGGGAAAAAGGTGAAAGTATCCAATGAAATGGATCAGTGAGGAGTCAAAACACCTAAAGAACAACAAGACTACCTTACCCTAGCCCTGGAGTGGTTAGGACACATTTGGGTCAGTGTGGAGCTCAAGGAAGCCTAGTGGTGGAATGGGAGTGTTGGTGAAGATTTTGAAATTGGTGGAGAGACCTATAAGGCGTTAGGGGTTTAGGAGAAATCCCTGAGTAGGGTAGAGTGGAATACCCTAAGAAGACCAAAGAATAGGTCTTGGGAAGAGCAAGAGTGCTCTTGAGGTATAGGGCTCCCCATCAAGGGGCAAGAAGAGGAGTGTGGTAAAGTCAATTTAAACATTTTTTCAAATTTCAAGCAAAGAGTAGGTTTTCTTCCATGATTAGTTTTTTCAATTTTTAAATTTTGATCGCTTCAATTTAGTAATTTCTTTTACTTAGTTAATGTTTTAAAGTTATTTCATTACAATTTATAAATTAAAATATTACTATTAGTATTAGTTCAGTTTTCAATTTTACAAACAATTTAATAAATTATAATATAATACTAATGATTCATGATCAAATTTTGTTTTTTAATTATATAACAACAAAAATTAGAATTATAACTTTTGTGTATCTTCTACTTTTGCACTTTGTGTGATCTGAAGTAAGAAATATATATGTATATATATATATTTGTGTCTTAATCCCTTACATTATGCATAGTTTGAATTTTAATTTTAAAACTCTATATTTATAACATTTATTGTAGTGTCACTATGAGCTCTCATGACATGAGCTAGGATGAGGAGTCTCAATGTTAAGTTGAAACTAAAAGTGAGAATGAATCTAATTATGCACCTAATGAAGGTGTAGAAGCAAAGAGATGTGACCATGAAACCCAAACAATAGTTCTCTTGTAATGCAAATATTAATTGCCCTTTAACAATACTGGCAAAATACACTAAGGGTCCCTTTGATCCTAAGTCTCCCTTAAGACAATTTGCTATAAAATTATAAATAAAACCTAAGGAATCTAGGGGCACTAGGTTGTGGAAGTGTCGCTTTTGTAACCTTGAATTCTAGGGCAATATTACCAGAGTTAATGTCCACTTGATTCATATCCAAAACAAAGGTGGAGTATGCAAGAAGTTGACTAAAAGACTAAACTATAGGGCTAAGATAAGTAAGTTATGGGGTGGTCTTGGTAGTGAAGACATTGCACCTGCATCTACTTCTTTGTCTCTAATGTCAAGGGGTCATCGAGGATAGGTTTCTACTACTACTCTGTAGAGACTATTTGCACATATGCCAATTTATTCTACTTTACGGGTAGTAGAGGCTAGGGGAAACACAAGATAACAAGTGATTCTCTAAATCCACTAGTGGAATTATTTAATGTGCAGTTGAAAGATGAGGTAAATGATGACATTGGAAAAATTTCTTTGTCAATGGCATTTCATTCCATGTGGCTCGCTCTCCTTATTATAAGAAGATGATGGAGAATATAGTAAGGGCATGGCCATCAGATGTACCACTAGGGGAGACAAAATTGAGGACCACAATCTTGGACAAGAACTATTCCAAGATAAATATTGTGATGGAGAAAATGAAGGGATCCTGGGTAACAAGTGGATACAACATAGACATGGATGGGTGGATGGATATTAGGCATTGTCCACTCATCAATATCATGGTTATATATACCAAGGGCCCTTATTTTCCTAGGTTTATTGATTGTTTAGTGCATCACATGTCGATTTTCAGTTTCAAGTCCTCAAAGATGCTATTGAAGAGGTTGAGCCACAAAATATGGTCCATGTAGTGATAGATGTGGCCCATGTGTGCAAAGCTACAAGGAAGTTAATTAGATAGCTTATAGGCATATTTGGTAGACTCCTTGTGTGCATGTCATGAATAATTCACTTAAGGTCATGGGAAAGATTGATTGGATCAAAAAAAGTGTCAATAATGCTAGAGATATGCAAATGTGTATTTGTAACCAACACACTTCGCATACACTCTTCAAGACCTTCTCTAAGAAGGAATTCTTGAAACTTGTGGAGACTAAATGTGCATTGTGTTTCATTCTCTGGGAGAGGATGCTTGAGTTGCAAGAGGCATTCAACTAATAGTTATGATAGGAAAATGGAATTGGTGGCTTGAGTCCAAGATAGAGCAAGGGAAGAGGGTGAAGGATGTGGTGAAGAGTGATGTTTTTTGAGGTGATGCAAAATATGTTGTCTTCATCATTACTTCAATCTTCAAAGTGATGATTGATATGGGGATTCCTATGCACCTAACCTTGGAGAGGTGTATAAGTGCATTGATTCTATGCTTGACCAAATGAAGGTTGTCGTACAAGATAAGGACCCCACATTGCAATTCTACAATGAAAATTTTCAATCAATCATTCATCAGAGATAGGAGAAGCTCAAAATCCCCTTGCACACGGTTGCCTATGCATTGAACCCCAAGTTGTACATGCAAAAGCCTAGTAGAATTACACCCATATGGGATGGTGAGGTGAAGGAAAGGTTCATGAAGGCCATCCAAACAATGTTTGATTCTATAGTGACTAGCATCATTCCCATTGAGTGGACAAAACTTGTCACTCTTAAGGGTTATTCTAAGGAGGCCGAAATGGATAGGGAAACTATGGCACAAGAGGACCCTATTCTATGGTGGATTATGCATAGGCCAACTTGTTTGACTACCTCTCTAACCATTCATTTGATATCTTAGTTTTTAGCTCTTATGCCGCTAAGAGGAACTAGTCTACTTATAGCTTCATCCACTCCCTTAAGAGGGACAAGCTTACCTTTAGGAGAGTAGAGAAAGCTTGTGGTTGTACATAGTGTCTTGTGTCTTATTGACCTCAAGACACACACGTACAATGAGAGTCCAACATCGTGGTGAGATGTAAAGCTAGGGCTGGTTGGTATCGATTGAGAGGAGCTTGAGCATGTTGAGTCTAGCAATTTTAATGATGAGGAGTTTGGGGATGATTAGAAGTCTCACTTCACTCCATTTTGTTATTTAAAGTTCTGAACATTTGTCATTGTAATCAGCATTATGAAATTTTGAACATAATATAAATTTCAAATTCGACATTTTCATTGTTAATGTTCACTTCAAAATTCAAATGTTTAATGGAATCATTGCAATGTGTACATTGTACAACTTTAGTTTAAACTTTTAAAATTTAATGTTATATAGTTTTACTGGTTTGCCAAAGTTTCATTTTGTAATCCTTATACTTATTTCTTATACATTTTTTTATAACTATTTTTTCAAATTCTAAATGTATTTCAGCACCACCATCCCCTAATTTAGGCCCTTGTCCCCCCATCCCCACCTCTGGAAACTCTGTGGAACTATGATATTATCTCAAAAGAACAGCAACAATAACTGGCTGGCATAAGTAATCTTTAAGGGCAGCACATAAATACCATAAGGCCAAAGGCTATCTGATCTCTCAGATGGACATTAAAAATCTGCCCATCGTTCAGATGAATTCTAGAAAGACCAGATGCAGAATGTTATCCAAAAAATATACTTTGTTGATTCATACAACCCTCAACCCGGAATTAGTTCATAACATGGTAGTTGTCATTCATGAGATTATATAATAAAAGAAAACTATATGTGCTTGATTCCAAATGTATTAATTTTACTCAAGGTGGAAACCAAACAGCAAATTTACTTGCCAGTCACAGAACAATCTATAACCATATCCTTTTATCCTATCTTAGCAAAAGGCTAAGCTAAACAAAAAGAACTAAAGTGTGTTTTTGAAAATCTAAATGTCATTTGAGTCGTTGCAGCAATACTAAAAGTAAAGACCTCCAACCATCAATTAGAAATTCTGGACACCATGCTTTAAACCCACATCCAGACTCATAAATCACCACTTAAACAAGTTCCAATCTCTGTATTCAAAATTTGTGAATATAAACTATTAAAAAAATGGTCACACCTTAATGAGTTTGACTAATTTTAAGATCTACTGAGTTTTGAATAGATATTATCAGCTTGCAATATGATTACTACAATTCCTCTGTATAACCTGATTGATAGAGAACAGGCCTACTCAGTTACTTGCATCAGTTCATCACCATCAGTGATTGATAAAGTGCTCCAGAGCATTTGATGATAGGCACACTGGGTTAACACCTCAAAACTGTGTTTCACAATAATAATCCCTTCTCAAGTTGTCCCCTATTCTAAATTTTCATTGGAAGATGAGGCACACCTGCAAAAGAAATTCAAATACAATTGCTTTGGAAAAACTCCATATTGACTCTGGTGTTCAATGCCTCAATATGTTTAAAGAAATTTGTATTACTGTTCACTGTTTTTATGCCTTTGACATCTGATTAAGGGTAATAGGTGTATAAATATGTTACAATTAGACCTCATCTTCTCAGTAGGAATTTTAATATTTTCTAAGCAGAATATATAAATGTTAGTATTGTCATGGATGCAAGTACTCACTTTAGAAATGTATGTCTAGGATACAAAAGGACCATGCTTTATATTTTAAACAGATGGCACGGGGAATGGATACAATCAAGGCCAATAGAATTCATAAAACCATAAAATTGAGAATAGAAAGAATAATATATCCAAGTATATTTATGCGATCTGTCAGCTTTATCTCAAATTTTCTTTCCTGATTGCAAGAATATTCTTTTGTGAATTACGATGGAGTGCATCACAGATGCACAAATGTAAAACATCTCAATAGTATATTCCAAATTCCTTTTATAAACTTAAAGAAGTCACAGAAAAATAAAAATGATATTTGATATCCAACGTCTCTATTAGAGGAAGAAAGAAAGTTCCCAAAAAATGGGTTGAGCAAAGATGAGATACTAGAATGCTTGTAATTTGTGCATGATACAGAATGTGCAACATACTAGCATAAGACATGCAGTAGGCCACTTATCCTCCTGATTGAGAAAAACTGAATGTTCTAAATCCATTTATAGGCCAGTTCTCCAAATTACAAAACAAATTTGAAGCTTAAGTAGATCAAATCATTGAGTATGCCATTTCAATTTCTCAAGTTCCTAATTGAAAAGCAAATTATCAATTCGCCAACTGACCCACAAAAAGATGTCAAGAAATTCAAAATTGAAGTCGACTGCTCTTTTCTGGAAGACGCAATCAGTCAATAACAAATTGCTTGAGTCCATGGTACAGAGCACGCTAAGCAAAGTATAGAATTAATTTGCATACAGAATCTTGTTTGCAAAAACGCAACTTCAAATAATTACAGTAATCTTCTATATCACACACAGAGTTCCATATCACACTGCTCAAAAGAATGCAGCTTCCTTATGAAGACAAAATTGGGGCTTTTGTTCCAATAAGTCTCCACATGTACCATGATCCTATAGACCTATAAGGTCTCCAGCTATTTGACAGAGCTTCCATCTGAGCAGGAGTGGGCAGATCTTTGAGTCCATAAAGCTTCTGAAAACCTTTACGAACACCCAAATCCCCAACTGGCAATACATCAGGCCTGTGCAAAGCAAAGATCATGAACATGTGCACAGACCAGACCCCAATTCCCTTCACAGCAGTGAGTGAAGATATCAAAGAGGCGTCATCCATTTCAAAAATTAAAGAATCTGAAAGAACTCCAGACATAAAATTGGATGCCAAGTCATGAATGTAACTCGCTTTGCGTTCTGATATGCCAACTTTCCGCATTTCTGCTGCTGAAAGTTTGGATATAGTTTCAGGAATAACACTGGTTTCCCCCTGCAAAAGGAACAGAAATTAATCTTTAATCTTTATACATAATTGTAAATCTAAGTTGATTTCCTTGAAAAAACACTCAAGGGGTTGCTCTTCTTTTCTTTTCTGCAAAGAACCCAGGAGATGAACTGAACAATTTTTTAACTAGATATATAACAACTCATATTCATTTTAATTTCTGTTTTCCAAATCTTCAAAGACTAATTAAACAACTACAGTTGCCCCACACTGAACTTTTAACCACCAGATCTTTTGAAATTAAAATTGGAATGTTCTAAGAAATCTGTAACAGATCGAAATATGTTTTTAACATACATTTGAATATCTAACTTACCAGGGTACAGGACCTGGGATTCAGTAAGGCTAAGTGCATCCGTTTATATAAAAAGTAAGCAAAATTAACCATAATGATAATATCAATTTGTAGTTACTCAAGTGCCTTTTTGTGTTTTTCTTTTTTTTTTTTTTAATGTGAATTCTGATGGCTTCTGCTACATACCCAAAACAGGGAAAAACAGAGAACTGGGGACATACCCAGACCTGGATCAAGAGAAGAAGAGGAGCAGGGGGCTTTTGGGCAATACCCTGTAGTGTAGCTGAATATTAATAAAATAGTGATATTGCCATCTCAAGGTCTAAACAATCAAAGGTATCAAAGGACAAGATTATATGGTATAAAGAAGGTAAAAATACACTGTGTTTCTTAAAAAATAGCAGTTATGCTATGAAATAGAGTTTTTGCAGCTGGCAAGGCTCAGGGCTCAAAGGCCACTTACAAGTATAATGAAACAAGCTCAATTCCTCCAAAGTAGCATATTCTACACCTATACAAACTAAAAGCTCCACTTGGAAAAGACTGCAAAATCGAATAAACATAAGTGCTTCAGAAGCAAAATGGTAAAAAGGTAGCCCATACTTATCAGGATGCCACAGTTCAAAGCTACGCAGCAATAAAATTCTCCACACGAAAACACACCAATTACTAGCCATCATTTTATGCACGGAAATCCAGCACACATGACACCTCAGGGTTGTGCTGAGACAAGCTGCTTATATGGATGGACGACTAGGTGTTTATGGTTGAGATGGAAATTGTTTCATTCTTGAGTAGGATGTGGAAATGAGGTCATGTGATATTTGTTTATAGAATGTAGAAAGATATGTTTTGTGTTGCTTGTTATTTTATGATTTTTAATTTTTTTTGGTTTTTGAGTTGATTTGCTTGAAATAAACTGGATTAGCAATAAAAATGTTTCTAATTGAAAAGTAAAGAGTTAATTGCTTTGAATAAAATAATGAAAATTAATGTAATCTTGCTGGAAACAAAACTAACTAGCTATGCCTCCTTTTCTTTTTGTATTTTATGAAATAGATAATCAAATGAAACTGATTAATTCTATACAACTCAGATTGCAAACTTTTCCGGAAAATACAAGGAAATCAAATTACTTTCTGGAAACAATACTGCAGTAGAATCAATTGACATTTCAGGAGATTAAATTAACCCTTCTCTGCAAACTGACTTACAGAATATAATCAAAACATATTTTTCCAGGCAATGGGAATCTTTTTAGAACTAATATCTTTCAAGTTTTATAATTTCAGATTGTATGTGTTGCAGAGGATTTGGCCTACTTCCAGTAAGATAATTTCCTACAACCCCTCGAGGAGAAGCCCCACTAATAAATTTGCAATGTTTGAATGTTGTTGGTTTGATGAGTTTAGTTTTCCTTTTTAAAAGAAATCAAAATAAATTGCTTTCAAACTACCCTAACCAAATAAGATATGTGAGGGATGAGAGTATGGGATTTGAATCAGTAATTGATTCAACCCAAGCCTCTAGGTCCTTCTGCAATTTTATGCACTGCAATGATGCAGGTAAAGCAACAAAATCACAATCAAGAAAGATTTCATTTTGGAAAGTTTGTAATGACAATGAATATTTACTCCAAAAAAAGAATCAGCGAGAAGAGATAATGATTTTAATCTAGCCTATGCTAGAACACAGATTCCTAACCCAAAACGACTAATACCAAAGATTAAACTTCTACAAAACAAGCATAACTAACATACCATAAATACAATGCTACACCTGTTGAACATGAAATTGGAAATCCACGAAGAACAAGAGGAGCTTCAAATGTGGGCATTGTGGAGCAACTTTGTTGGTATAACAATGTGGTCCTCGGAAATCCAAATCCCTCTTTGCTTGTTCTTCCTCCTATGATCAACTAATTGTTCGGTCAATCTCCAAAATAGGATAAGGTTGTAAAGGGGAATTGAGATGCTGGAAAGGAGCTTATAGTATTTGATTGTATCTAGTTTAAGCTGATTGTGGTAACGATCTCTAAGAAAGCTTTGGTAAAGTTTGTGTTGTAACTTGGAGGCTTTCTAAAACTGGATACTTCCAAATGACCAAGATTGCATATTTTGTACGTAATATTGGTTGAGCATGGTTGGCAGCAAAAGTGGGTCTAAATTAAGCAAAACTTGAGGAACACAAGAGAAACTAGCATTTGAAAGTAATATACGCATGTGAAACAGACATTAGATTTTCCTAGATTTTGGGGGTAACCAGAGGACAGCTAATAAAATAATATTTAAAATATTCATATTTTAAAATTAAAAATTAAAAATAACTTTGAATTAAGTTTAAAAGAAGAGATCCAATACTCCAACTCCACAATAGTTTCTAGAGCAGAGCATAACTATTCAATGTTGTAAGAGCAGAACATGAACAAGCACTAGATTCTCCTAAATTTTGGGGTCAGTTAGAGGATGGCTAATAAAATAATATTAACAATATCGATATTTTAAAAATAAAAATAACTTAAAAGCAAGTGTAAAAGAAGAGATTCAATAACCCACGATGGTTTCTAAAGCAGAGCATAACTATTGGATGTTGCAAGAGCAGAATATAAATTTACAATTCAACTGCCAGAAAACCAATGGCTACCTAGAGTTCTGTTGCAAACTCCAAGCACTGTTTAATGAACTCAAAACAAGAAAAATGTGGATTACATCATTTGGACTCTTTTATAAATTGTCACATCCTTATCTAAAACATCCAGAATTCTTCTCTCGTGTTGTTTGCCAACCATTCATCTAAATCAGATAGATTTGTCATTCACAATCTTTCTAAGTCCCTTAAATATAGAGACAGAATTTTTGGTAAATGTATCCAAGCTGCTTCTAAGCCTGACAGATCTCATTTTGGTAATGATTCAAGTATAAAAAAAAGGCTAAGTTACTGGTTCGGGTACAGGTGCAGGTACGGGTACCAGAACCCAATATGGCAGGCGGCAAATTATTTTTTCCCTTGTATGGGAATATATATGTTCAAATCACATATATTATATGGTATGACACTGCAGCTTGAAAGTTAAACTCAGAATTACTTTATAGTTGTGGTATTGCTGGATAGGTCTCATTCTTGGACACAATCCTCTGCCTGCCAATTACAGGGAACACATAATAAATACTCATGATGGTTGATTCTGTCTCCATCACAACGTGTTCAGCAATTAGAAATGATAAATAGATACCTACTATGCTGCATCTCTTTTATAGGAGTGCCCTATTTGGTTTTTTTGTTTTTGAGCTATATTTAATATTATTTTTTTGGAGCATTTTTCTGGGCAGTAACCTGGCCATACCCAGGGACGAACCCACACCATACCAAGACCAGTACCGGACCCACACGCATACCCAGGTCAAATATGAAGAACCCGGTAACTTAGAAAAAAAGTCTTCTTACTTTCTATGATGTTTCATATTTACAATCGTACACACTAGAACCTGTAACAATCCTAACATTAAAGTAAAGCCTTGCTTCAGATTTATAGCCAAACCTCGCTCCAGATTCACAGCCATCTATTCAGCCTGACTGTGCAATCCATTATTGGTCTGCTGCAGATTTTAGTTACCAGGTACTCAACCATGCCAATTATTGCACCCCTTTGTGGTTCCAAGCTTTGGTAGAATGCATGTACATCCAAGCAGACAACTTTAACAGGAAAATGATAAGCAAAGGAATGATGCATTAAAAATTAAGGTCAAGGGGTATTTTTTATTTTCTTGGTGGGTTTAAAATTGATGCCTGCAAATTTTTAATTTATAACTTTTTGGAGGTATTTTTTGTTTTTATTGTGGGTTTACGGGGATGTCGAGTAGGGTAGGTCATCCCCACAAGGCCCCGAAAAAGGAGGACATCTCAGTACACCATAGTAGCATTAGATTCACAGCAAATTGAAAGGGTAAATGAAATTCTGTCACGCAGGTTTAAATTTAAAACAGAAAAAATGGGAAATTGAATTCCAAACCCTAAGAAAGGACACTATTTTTGAAAAAATCATGATATAAATGTTAAAATAACACGGAATATTCAATAACCTGTGTTTTTCTAAAACCTAGATTTGACCTGGTCAAAGGCATGTCAGTTTGACCCAGTACAGCCCAGGTGCTGAGTGCTGATTAAACATGATCAATCATGTTTCGTTCCTCTTTAATGCTTCTCTGCAGGAATCATCCCCACTTTGAGGAGATGTCCTAAAAAAATTGGACTGTTTCTGAATACCAAGACATATGAACTACCCACCACAATTTTGCTAATGACCAGATAAATAAACCATGCCACCATCCAAGCACTAGACATTTTCTGATTACATAAAAAACGAACTAAGCACCACATTTCTGCTAATGTAATGACCCAATAAATGAACCAAGCCACCATTGAAGCAATAGACTCTTTCTGAATACATAACAAATGGGATAAGCACCACATTTTGCTAATGACCCGATATATAAACCAAACTGCCAACCACCAAGCATAAGATTATTTCTCAGTACCTAAAAAATGAATCAAGCACCACATATTTACTATCAAACACAACCAATAAGCCAAGCCATTAGCAGAGCATTATATTGTACCTGAAAACCTGGCAATGAGTTAAGCACCATATTTTGGTGATGACCATATAAATGAAAAGGCTATCATCCATCAATGTTATGATGATAACCTGGTTTCAAGTCCCACTGTGGATGCTTCTGTGTTGTACTATTTGTGGGTATGATAATATCAGCCAACACATGCAGAATGCAACTCCTAAACTAAATATGGGAAAAATAAAAGCCCAAATTATGTTATTGTAATAAAGATGACAACTATTGCAGTGACAACTTCTATACGATGGTTCATTTTAGTTCCAATGCCACCTTAGATCATTTGTTGAAGGAATTATCAGTCTTAAATATTCCAATAAGTTTGATCCTCAAAAATGATATTTAAGAAGCCCACACAGTTTGAGTCAACCAGTAATAAAAAATGATGTTCGGGGAAACTAGTAAGGTGTGATGAATTTCACACCACAGATTCGGGATACATTTCCACAGAGGAGGATTTTTTTGTAATTATGGAGAAAATTTGAAACTAGAGGTTTAATTTATGGCATTGCATTATGTGTTGCCACTAAGATACCTGGACGCTTAGTAAAGTGTAAACATTTCAAGGACCCAGGTCCATCCTCATATTCACTAGAAGCTCTAGCTTAATATTTGCCCTGAATTTTGATCAAATGAGATGAGCTGGAGTAATGAAGGAAAATGAGCTTTGAATGTTAGCCCCATAATCAAACCTTAATGAGATGTAATAGTTTGCTGGAATTTGGTGAAATACAGCATTAAGTTTGCGAGTCCTGAGTAAAGTGTAAATATATTAAGAACCTAAACCCATCCCACATTCATTGCAAACTCTATCATTATGTTAACCCCGACTTTTGGTTGAACAGGATGATCTTAATGGTAAGAACAAATAGCTTCCAAAGCAAGCCCCGGATTGAAACATCCTCAAGACGTGATTATTTGTTGGAATTGAAATAAATTCCTCATCCAACTTGCATCTGGGATGACTTGAGGAAAGAGATATCACTCCGGCAATAAAAGGTAACTATTTAACAATTTGTTTTAAAGTGACATTTAAGAATAAAAACCCTTCAAAGGTGCTCTCTACACTTGACTGGAAAAATAATCTAAACCCAAAATATAGAGTTATTTATCATAGCATACAATCATTTTTCTTAAACCAGTCAAAAGCATTTTTTTTAAATGGTCACAAAAACAAAATAGTGCTAGCTTGGGAAGAATGAAAATAGTGTACCTCACAAAGAGAAACCAGACGGTTGTATATTGTAGCTGCTGCCTTTGTTGCAAGCTGTTGATACACAATGCTTCTGACAAGAGACTGGAAAGCACTCTGGCATTTCTCGAACTTGGGGCTGTCATGCATTTCTATAACAGAACCCAATTTCAAGTCGCATTCTTTCAGGTGTTTAATGGCCATCGCAATATCATCCTCTGATGACAAAGTCTTAAGCTCTGGTGTAGGGTTATTCAAAATAATAGCTTCTTCCTTATGTTGCACTGATAAATTTCTAATCTTTCTGGAAGGGAAATTGATCGTGACAGATGCTGAAGTGGCTGTGACGGTTTTTTTAGATTTCTTGGTGATTTTTGGTTCATGGGTGTTCGGTAACTCTTCTTGTTTGTGATCAGGATAAGGGTTTGTTTCACTATTGCTAGTACTGGAGAGCCTTGGCCTTTTAGTTGTCATTGCAATTCTAATCTTGTTTAAAAAATTAAACGGCCTAAAAACCAAAATTTTGTTGGTTGCAGGGAAGATTTTTCCAAACAGCTTGTGAAGAATAAGCAGAATGAAAAATGAATAAAAGGGTTTGATGGGGGTTTCATCTGGTCAAAGTTTTCAGCACATCTAGAAAAGCGGATTTTTGAAAATCTGTTCAAAGTTGTTTTAGCACATCTAGAAAAACGGACTTTTGAAGCACGTATAGGGATAGGATCCAATAGCCACCCACCTTAAAGTTTCTATAAATGGTTCATTCGGTTTTTGAAAAAAATAGGTTTCTTAGTGAAATAAGAGTTTAAAGTTATTGGTTGACTTTTTGAATAGTTTTATGATTGCAATTGTTTCAATTTTTTTTGATACTTTCATAATTGCAGGGTGCATTGTGTGCACAAAGATTCAAAAGTGGTCATTTGAAAGTGTTGATTGATACTCATTTATAGACACACATAACTATATTCTAACCATCAAAAAAAGTTGCACAACTCTTCCAATTAATTTATGAAATTGTGCATATATACATATTTAAGGACAAAAAATTTATTGTTTCACCTAATTAAATCAAATTAAGGCATTAAAGATATACAGTGTCTTATTATTTGGCTCCAAACACCACATTGGGATTTGTATTGGCATACCCTGCACTTCTATTAGTATTCACTTCATAACATTTAAAGTTTGAATATATAATATCTTTTGTGTCCATTGCAAGACCTAGCTTTTCTCTCTAATCTTTTCTCACCATGCTTCTTTTAGAGCCATCACACTCTCCATCATTCCATAAGCTTGTCAAATCCTCTTCACTCAACTAAAATTGTTGACATGGGCATTCTAGTTAATGACTTTCATCATTTCTCCTTCCAATTTCCATTGAAGGTACTGATTTGATTTGTCTTTTATGGGTCATCTATTTTTTAAATCATATGATTGTCTGACCATCTTTATTTCATCATTCATTTGGCTGAATTATAGGCTATTTCAGCCGTCATATCTTTCACTCATCAATTTATAGATGTCTTTTTAATGTCTGGTTTGATTTGTGACTTTTATGGGGCATCTATTTTTTAAATCATATGATTGTCTGGCCATCTTTATTTCATCATTCATCATTCATCTGGCTGAATTATACGCTATTTCAGCCGTCATATCTTTCACTCATCAATTTATAGATGTCTTTTTAATGTAAATTTTGTTTGAATATGGGTTAAAAAATTAAACCAATAATATATACAATTTCATATAACCGTATATATTGAGGGTTTCATTCTTCAACCCTCATATATACTCAGGGTTATATATTCATGAAACCATATATATTCTTTAATAGCAAATCGTGAGTCATATAATATCTTTGAATAGATGATAAAATGAGAAGAAAAGTTGTGTATTTATATGGGCATAGTTCAATGTGTGGATTTGTGGTGTAGGGATGTAATATACCCATATTTGTGTGGTTTCATTTACAAATACAATAGAATAGCATACATTATGATTATTCAAGGTTCTCTTTTTATACAAACTTCATTAATTATATATATTTATATGTATGTATGTGTATATAATGTATATGTGTGTGTAAATCTATAATGTATATATAATATATGCATGAATATATAATATATATGTATTTTTGTATATATATATATATATGATGTATATATTTTTATATGTGGGTAATCTCACTATAATAAATCTCACTTTTTTTGTCAAAGTAGGACATTGAAATCAATATTTTTAACTAAATCTCCACTTTTTGAGATCCATAGCAACTAAACTGTTAAGAATTTGAAGATGTTGTGAATTAATCATTTTGTGACTATTTGTGTGTAAATTTTAATATATTTTTAAAGTTTTTAAATAAATTGTGATTTTTTTATGTAACTTTTAATAACTTACTTTTAATAGTAAACAATATTTTTAAAATATATATTTTTAACATCAATATCTAGTGCATGGATATTTTTTCATAATTTTTTGTTGTATATTTTTTATTTTTAATTAATTTTTGAAGTCAAGGTGATTATAACTTGGACATAGGTGTATGTCGTAATGCATAACTTGTTTTGTATATGTCCAAATTCATTTTTTTCTTTTTTTGAAACAAGGACATCAATACCTAGTGCATGGATATTTTTTATATATTTTTTAGTATTTTACTATTTTTCCACATGTGTAGAACAAAAAACTTGATGTTCGGTGTAAAACCTATGTTGAGTAACAATTAGAAAATAAATACATAATAAAATAAAAATATGTTAAAATTATACTTGTTGGAAAGCTCGTTTCAAGGAATACAATCTTGCAAATTATCTTGCCAAGTTAATTCCATTTGAAGGTCCAACCTTTTGAAATTGGAATTCATGAGGAAAATTTGAAGCAAACATTGAAAGTGTATACCTAAGGCCCTTCGTATGAAGGTAACTTCATTCGAAGGTATTTAAGGACCTTCATTTGAAGGTACGTCATTCCCACAAAAAAATGTAAAAAAACTTCAAACAAAGGTAATTTTTAAAAATGGAATAAAAAGGGACCTTCGTTCAAAGGTTTGTTTTTCATTTTTGGAAACTACCTTCATTTGTAGGTTTTCTTACATTTTCAATCTTCAAATGAAGGTAATTTTTGATATACCTTTGTTCAAAGAAAAATCTTTGAATGAAGGTGTTTTAAGTTTTTCCTTACATTCAAGATTGAAAATTTGATGTCTCAAGTTTAGTACCCATTATAGTGGGATGAACCATATGTATGTATATTTGTATATATACATATACATAGATGTAATACATATAAAAATTTTCTACCATGGAGATAGCTCCCTTTGAATTAAAATCAGATATCAAAACAATACACATGTAGTAATATAGATAACAGACAAAGCCAAAAATATGGCCAACTATATCTAATAGTGTATCAAGAATTCAAGCTCATAAGTCATTTCTTGCAAGCTTTCAACTTGAGGAGGAGATAAAAGAGAAGAGTGATGACCAAATAAAAAATCATAGACCTCCATGTTGTTTCTCATTAACCCATCCTTGAACAAAGAGATGGCATGGTGGATGTCCTCATTTCCCCTTACAAATTCAATGGATATTGAATCCTCGACCAACACCCTCAACAACCATTTGTTTAAAGTTGAGATGGTCATAATAACCTCACTTCTGAATCTCAGGAGGCCAAAGTGATTAACAATTGTTGAGAAAAATGTATCTCAAACTTACTGGTTAAGGCTCTCTAAAATCAAGAAAACACTTAGAAATTTTAAAGTTTCGGAGTTCGGGCTTCGGGCTTGTCACTTACCAAATGCATTGTAAAATCCTTAGAAGTTTTGAAGGTAATCAGGCATCGACCTTTGGGCTTATCACTTACCGAATGCAGTTGCAAAATTCTTAGAAAAGTTGAAGAGCATCGGCAACTAGACTTCAGAGTTCTATCTTATGCTTTACTAGTGAAGTCCATGGTATTGGGTATTGAGAAATCCTTAGTCCCGACCCACAAAAGGACTTTGTTTTCTGGTGTTCGCGAAGTTGGTGTGGTCATGTCGGAGAAACAATCATTATCAGCAGGACAAATATGGAAGTACCTTTGACATTCTGATAAGTCTTCATCGGCGAGACATCACCATATCGAAAGGAGTCGTAACCCACAACCCCACGACAATTATGTGAATGGGTCTATGATATAGTGGTAGGTTGTAGTATAGTGGTAACCTGCGACCCCGCAATGGTGATTGGAGAAACCTATGGTAGTGCAGGGAAAGGTTAGTAACCTATGATCCCTCGGTGACTTGTAATGTAGCCTGCAATATAGCGGTAAACCCGTTATGATCTCGTGAAGGTTATTCTAAGTTGTTGTGGTGTTGTGATGATCAGATGAAAGGGTAGAAGCAAACCGTGGTCTCGCGGCTAGTCAACAAAAGCTTTGTGGTATTGTGGTTATGACTATTCAGTGGTTGCAAAAATTGAAAATTCTATTATGACAGTTTTCTTGTAATGCTTGAGAAGTACGTATGTAATGTCATAGTGCATTGGAATTGAGAGAGAGAATATATTGGATTGAGAGGGTTTATGTTGTCAAATTTTCTCTAGATGGAACGGGATGTAAATCTCCATGTAAAGGCTTAAAGCCTGCAATTGTGTTGTAGTTGTGTATTTGGTTGCTAAATAATACAGTGGATCTATGCTTTTGGAGTGTGGAGTTTTTACCTGAAAGGGTTTTCCCTAGGTAAATCTTTATGTTCATGTCTTTTGTTCCATCTTTCATGTTTAATGATTATGTTTATTGAATCTTTTTAATGCATGTTATTGACACTGGTTGATCTTGCATGATCTTAAATTGCATGAACTTTCCTCTAAGGATTAATGGTGGGAAATAAACTATGTTCGATTTTGCTTTATGGCATAGTAGTATGTGTTTTTTAGGCAATCTGTAGAAATGAATGGCTACCAAAGACACTTACTGATCTTAGTTGTTCATTCTGGGATGAATGAATTTCCCTTCAATTGGTATCAAAGCTAGTGTTTTTGGTTTTGGGTATTCCTTCTATGAGGATTTCTTAGTCTGGAAAGCTTGAGGAAATCTAAAGGAATCGGCTGAAGATTGATCCTTTGGTGAGTGGAAGTTGTTTTCCTTTTTTTTTTAGTTTCAGGTGACAACACATAGCTTGAAGGATGGTGAAGATGGAAAAAATGGAGTTGATCATATTGAAATGATGTGATCTAAAGATCGTAGTTGATAGTCGAATAATCTTGATGCATGGGGTGGGATTTTTTGCTCTGTGGTTGTGTTGTAGCAAAGCTTTCATACTGGTTGTCTATGTGAGAGGCTCCCTGATGATATGGAGAATCTTGGGTTGTTTTTCAGCTATGGAGTAATGTGCTTATACTGGGTGATTTTTCATGGTATTGGAAGGCATTGTTTTTGTTACCCCGATTGCAAGTAGACTATGGAGTTGATCATTGGATGATCTAGAAGCTTCTACAATAGCTTGCCTCCCTCGAATGCATGTGCATGTTGGTGGTTGTGGAGTTGGCCTGTATCGAGCCTAGAGTTCTTGAACTACTTTTTCCTTTTATGGATGCTTTGTACTTGCATGGCTCAAATTCATGTTCCTTGGATTTGAGAGTTTTATAGATTTTCATAAAAAAAATCTATGGTTATGCTCATCTATGGTAATCCATTATTCTGGTTTAACCATTATGGTGTTTTTTGTTTCAGACTTTTGAGTCTTCCAGATGTGAAGTGGGTGTGGATGTGCATGGGTGTTTTCCAAACATAGTGGTTTTGCAGGTTTTACATAGTCAAGAAAAACTTGTGTTTTTGTGGAGCTACAGTAAAGCTATTTTCTAGACCCTAGCTTTTCGGGTATTACTAGATGAGATAGTTGTAGTTTTGTATGCATGCTTCATGCATTGTGTGAGGAGTGGTTCTTTATCTACATGGGAGTGTTGGTACATGATTAGTCACTCAACATTTATGTGGTGATGCTTGGTGGGTTCCTTGACTATGGTGCTCGAGTTGTGGACCTGTTTGACGAATCGGATTTGCATATGATCTAGTGCTTAATTCATGTTGTCTACATGATCATTCTCTTTAAGATTTCAATTTTGCAATTTCTATTACAATAGTGGGTTTGCATGTTATATTGATTGGATCTACGTGTTGTGAAAAGTTGTGGGATGTCTTTACCTACATTTTTGTTGTGGGACAACTTAGAAGTGGACTATCTATATCCACAAGCTTTAATTTTGTGATGATGCAGACTTGTTAGTTGGCCTTGTCTGTGGTCACTTGTGTATTGGTGTAGTTGCTTTGAGACAAGAGGATGGATGATACGAGAGTACTTGGATAGTCAGTGTTAGGGACCTGTAGCATGTATATCATGATGTCATGAATAGCTTGGATACACAACTTGGTGTAATTTTTTTATAGTGATGGTATTTCTACTTGGTTTGGAGATCTTGGTGCCACTTGGTATTATTGTCAGATGGACATGATGGTGTGTGGACTTGGAGGATTTTCATATTAGGAGATGTTTGGTCATGATGCTTGGAGAGCTTGTTTGTCATGGTTCAGTGGGAGCTTTAGCAGTGTCTGTGGATGAATGATCTTCTTTAGTGTTGTAGATGTTACTAGGAGGAGCTCTTAGATCATGTTGTCGTAGAAGGGTTCTTTCGCATTTGCATGGACACTATTTGAAGATGTGTAACATCTCAGAGCCATGGAGAACTCTTGTGTTCTTTGGGTTGAGGTGTTGGGGGTGCTTGATAGGTGATGTTGATTTAGAGTTTTCTTGTTTTATGTCATGATATACTCTTGATTGTGATTAGATTTTTGCATGATGCATTGCTCTTGAGACCATGGTATTTTCACTTGGAGCATGGGATCTCCTAAGGGGGATGGTAAGATCATGATGTCATGATAAGTTCCTGATTTAGTTGATTGGAGCTTTGATAGTGGTCTGGTGATTCTCTTTGTTTTGGGTGCATTGGTCATGTGCTTGAGAACTTCATGATAATGTAGTGATGCATTTGGAGTTTAGCATGAGATGATTGTTTGCATGTGCTCATGGATACATGGAGAATGAGGTGAGGCTGTATTTCTCTTGAGATGAGAGAAGTGTTGTTGAGATGGGTACTCTTGATGAAATCTCAACAGAAAGTCTAAGGAGCCTACACCTTGGTTGGACGTGAGTTCAATAGATACCTATGAGGAGATTTCTCTTGGAGGAGTCATGATGGCTTGCATATCTTGGAGGAGCATTATCATTCCCCACTCTTGGTCTACTCAACAACTTATCACTTGAGAGGTAATGCACATTATTTTTCTCTCAGGTGCTTTATGCTTTCTTTCATATAAATGGATCTTGAGCTACTATTAGATGGTTATGGAGGATTCACTATGAGATATGGATGGTATGGTTATCTGCTTGGGTTTGCATTTTCATTTATGATGATCATAGAGGATGTTAGTGGGATGATTTCATGAGATGGGAAATAGAGTAGTTTGATCTTCTTTGAGAAGCTTACATCCATGTAGATACATGATGAATATTTTATGTTTGATCTCTTGAGGTTGAATGGGTTTGGATGTTTTTATAGCTTTTATCTTGAGGTTGTGAAGGAGATCTTACTTGACATATAGTTGGAATTTAGATGTGTATGTAGAAGGGAATGCTACATGTTTATGATTTGAATTTTTTTCTCTAAATAGTTTGGTTCTTCATCTTGTATGTTCGGATTCATATGACTTTAGATGTGATATTTCTATGTGGGTCTATGGTGATCACTAGTTTGTGGTCATGTTTTGTCACTTCGATGATGACATGGACATTCTTGTATCTCTGTCTTTTGTCAGATATGGAGAACATGGGAGAACTGTGGAAGATTGTTGAGAGATGTTTCTTGTAGCACTTGGTTGCAAGATTTGTAGATCATTGTGGATGGTTCTTGTAGACACTAAAAATTGTCCGAAACCTGTGACTCTTAGTTTCTTCATAACTCTTTCATCTTCATTCTTCATAATAAAATAATTTTAATTATTTAATTATTTCCTAAAGTCACATGTCCTCTATTAATTAAATAATTTTAATTATTTATTAATTCATCCTTATCTTTATTCTTCTTCGATTAATTAAATAAATGATATTTAATTGTGTCACTACTTAAACTTACCTTCTTTATAAAATTAAATAAAATTCAATTTATTTAGTTTCTACACCACTTTCCACTATAATTAAATAATTGTTTTAATTATTTAATTATTTGCTAGCTTTCTTCCTCTTTTTAATTAAATAAATCTTTATTTATTTAATTACATTTCATATCTTGATTTTGAATTAAAAATCATTATTTAATTCAAAATGATGATTCTTTTCTTATCACAATCTTCCATAATTAGATAATATCCTTATTATCTATAATTAAATAATTGTTTTAATTATTTAATTGGCTTTTTCTTCTTTTTAATATTTATTTAATTAGATTCCATATCTTGATATTGAATTAAAAATCATTATTTAATTCAAAATGATGATTCTTTCCTTATCACAATCTTCCATAATTAGATAATATCTTTATTATCTAATTAGTTATTGGTCACTTAAATGGAAAAAGATTTGAGTTTCTCTCTAACTCACTGCTTTTTTCTATGAGGATCTTATCTCTTACATCCAATCCTTATCCCTCCTTGTCTCAACTAACCTCCACCGTTGATTAAATTATTTTAAATTTAATCTTGACCATTCATCTTTTCTAATTTAACCCTAACCCTATTCCATTCCTTATCTTTTAATCGTGTCCATCGATTAATTGTCTTTCAATCTCAGCCTCTCATTCGAAATTCGTTTTTCCTATAAAAAGGCTATATCATTATCATTTTTGGATCCTTGGGAGAGTCTGAGAAGTTTTAAACATGGTAGAAATCTTCAATATTTTGCTATCGTCATTGTATTTAGGTCATACTTGCATACTTAATAAAAATTTGAGGGAATTTATTATACTACAACAAAATGGAGGAGTGTAATGAAGGTGATTCATGGAATGCATAAGGATTTGGTAAGATCTTTCATGTTTTATGCTTTATATTCTATTGTTCTTCATTATTAGTTTGGGGCTTAGTTTGATTAGTTTTATACTGCTAACTTGGAATTTTCCCTACGCTATATTTGGTGAACCCGACATTTGGACAAAGATTCTGTAAATTTTGTACGATTTTCCTTGTTTTGCAGGTTTTTTGTACAGTTCGATGCAATTGCCAAGCCAGAGTGATGAAATCGCCTGTGGAGTGACGCAAATTTTTTTCATTAGGGCATAATTAAATTTTCTTTAATTTGGAGTTATTTCTATTAAATCTAGGATATTTAGGTTTCTGGTTTATCAGTTTAACCCTAGTGTCAGGTCGTAGGAATTGTTAAATCACTTATGTTTGGTTCATTTTTGGTTATTTTGTAGGTTCTAGATCGTGTGACGCAATCGGGTGTCTTTCACCGCATCCGCCATCCTCATTCACCTCAACCGTCAAAAACCCAATCTGCATCTGTTGTCGCGAACCGTAATTGATAACCCGTGAGTCGCAGTCATTGTTCTTGAGCTACATTTGATCATTACTGTGAGCCGCATCTACAGATTTCACAGCACAATTGTCTGTTGAGGGTTTTCTATTAATTTCTGCAAGTAATTTTCAGCTTTTTGCATTTCTAGTTCAATACATTAGGATTTTTGGTTACCGATATTTTGTTGGCAACACGTGGCAACTTTTCCTCTTGTTTGTTGAAGACTTGATTTGAAATTACTAATGAAATCTGATGTAGGATGTTTTTCGAAGACTTGAATTTAAAATTGATTGTCTGTATTAGCATAGAACACATTTTGTTTGGTGCCTAAAATGAACAATTTATTTTTGTGTTTGGTGCTTTTACACATTTCTATTTAGATTAGATCCAAAATTTAATAACAAAAGTATCATCTCCCCTTGTGCACTTGTGTGATCCTAGGTGCAATAGAAATTGTTATTAACTTTAGAGGGTCTACCTTGGTGGGAAAAATTACTCACCCCAAGAGACGACCCAAGCGGTAACGGGGTAAAGCCAAGTCCTTTCAAACCACTATAAAAATGTGTGATTGCAAGGAAAGTTCACAATCAACGAGAAGTGGTGCATGGTAGATCTCCTCCAATATCTTTATGATATGTAAACCCTTGTTCTAAGGGCTTGGAGACCTCTCACAAGGAGTATATCATTGCACCCCCTAAACCAGAAGCCCTTATTAAACACCTCCTGTTGTAGAAAGCCTAGCCCTTCGGTTGTTGCTTGGTATAGTACAGGGTACAGTAACATGCCCAAAGATTACTCACTATTGAATCCCTTGAGTAGAGATAGCAAGTTCCCAGGAAGTGATGACCTAGGAATTTGAAGTTGGTGAGCCCAAGAAGTGAGTTCACTATAAGGGGGAGCTTGTGCCACCAAAACTTCTAAGTTATTTGCTCTTGAGAAGGAAAAGTGTTCAACATTGATCCAAGGTATTTTAGTGAGTTGTACCAAGTATACAAACCTTTTCTACTAAGATTTGTGCTTGTTTTCAAAATGTTGGTATCAAACAACCCATGAAAAGACAGTGTGTTTGAGTGTTTGCTAAACTTTTTGAACAAAAACAACATTTCTACAATCTAGAAACTTATAATCAGACGAAAACAATTTTCAAACATGACAAAATTATAAAAACCTAGATTTCGTTCATTCTGAACCACAACTACAAACTCTGTATACCACAATTTCTTGCTAAAAATCACAATTGTCATATAGAAAGCCACAATTAACTGTTGCAACTACTATACAGAAATCCGCAATTGATTGTCCTACACTGCAACTTCTATTTTGGAAAAATTGCATTCAAATGTGTTAAACTCCAATTGCTTGTAACTCAGAAAAACAATTTTACTATCACCAAGTTGAAACCAAAACCTAGGATTAATCTTTGGTTATATTTTTAATAGTGATCTCTAAACCAAAACCATAAAAAAATGCTCAAACCATTGACCATTGCATCTTTTAAGTTGATAATCTAGTCTTGACAAATAGGCATACCATTTGCAAACTATAGTTACATCTTAGGGTTCATAATCACCTTTAGCTTAGTTGAACTCTTAAGGACATTACCTTTTATAGATTTTCAGAATAGGTCAAATTTCCATTACTTTTTTAAACCATTGCTTCAAGAAAGATTTTCATTGGACCAAGTCATTTGTCACACTTTTGTGTCTTTGTCATTTTGGTTGAGTCTTTTCCCAACTCACAAGTCTAGTTTGGGGAAGCTCACTTTTTCTTGGTCATTTTACTTGGTCCCATAAAGATCCTTTGACAAATCAAAATTGAAGCATTGGTAAAAATTTGGATGGTTAGTAAAACCTTTTCTTAAAATCTCCTAAAATTTGATAACCTTTAGAGTTTACACCTTGCATTTAGAACACTTCCATTAGACATCATTGACACCCTATTTTGGAAATTTAGCATTTTCATTAGACATTATTGTCACATTGCATCCCTTATTCCAAAAGACCAAAAAAATAGTTGCATTTCTTTTAGGCATACCCTATTTCAAAATCCAAAAACATAGACTTAGTTCATTTCCATATCATTTGCATTACCCCTTTTGAGAAAATCTTACATGGTTGAAACTAGGTCAAAAAGAAAACAAAGAGATAATATGGCTGACCCACAGGACTTTATAATTCATTTGCAAACTCCTCACAAGGAACTTCAAGACCTCACAAAACCTTATTGGACAAATTTGTCACTAGAGACCACAAAGGACAAGTTTTAGTTGAAGACATAGAGGCTACTCCTCAAGACCCAAATTTTTCCTCTTTTGTAGATGAATACTTGGCACAAGACCCTCAATGATATTTAGCATATTTATTAACAAAAGGTGCTACATTACCTCTTAGATTTGATATACATACATTGCAAGCTTCATCTATTGAAGGAAACAACACAATGGTCTCTAGTGGTTCCATCCCTCAAGTGAACACATCCATACCATTTGTAGGATCTACCCAAGCCACAAAAATAGTCCACACATCACCCTTTGACACATCAAACATGACACAAGGTCTTAAATTCGCCGTAGGGGCATCATCATCAAATCCACTTGGCATTAATAGCACAAGAAAAAGGCCCAAAGTTAACATAAATAGGACAAATGCCACATCAAATAGTACCATACCACAAATAGGGGTCTCACAAACGAGACCTATACCTCTCATACAATTTGGAAACCAACACAATCCTTTGCATAACATTCACATTCCCAACCAACCAACATCAAACCAAAACACATCCTCTCATATTCCAAACCAAAATCCATCATACACTTATACACTAAACCAAAATCCGTCACCATATGTTGGAATCCAAAACACTTACATAGACCCCAACAATACAATCAACACATCATTGACACAAGTGGATGTTTTGCAAACACAAATGCAAGCCCTTCAACAACAAATGGACAATATGACAATGTCTAGCAAAAAGACTTATTCAACAAAATATTTGTCCATTTCCCTTTGACAAAAGCTTACACATGCCACCCTTCCTGCATGGATATTCCATACCAAACTTACCTAAGTATAATGAGAGGTGTAATCCTATTGAACACATAAGGGAATTTTCCACAATGTGTATAGACATTGCATATGACCCCACATATCTCATGAGACTTTTTCCACTAAGCCTTATTGGAATAACACTTGAATGGTTTTCTCAACTTCCATATGGCATAAGGTCATGGGGCGAACTTGCTAAAAAATTTGTTGAACATTTCACCTTTAACATCGACAATGAAATCACAATAGCGACCTTATGTCACACTACACAAGATGAAGGAGAGAACTATATCACCTTCTTTCAAATATGGTAGAGTCTAGCTAGCCAATGTCTGGTGGAAATACCTGAAAAGAAAAAGGTCACCATATTCCTAGAAAAAATTCAAAATTGAGAAATGACCTAAGAATACATTGTTGCACCTCCTTTGTTGAACTAGTAGAAAAGGGTATCATACTTGAAAATACCCTCATTGACAAAGGTGAAATCAAAATGCCAAATAAAAATCCAAATGTCCAAATTGCTCCTAATGACAAGAACAAGTATTGGTCCCAAAACAAGAACGTAACCAATGACGACATTGTTGATGCTAAAACTATACACACATGACCACTCATTACACTTAGAGTACACAACCCCTCTAACAACATGCCAAGAAATTTTGATCAAACTGCTAATGCTATACAGAACACACAACAACCCAAAACACAAAGGAAGTTCCCAAAACGCAAATACACTCCCCTAGGGGAACCAATTGAATAAGTCTTTAAACAATTGTTGCAACACAATGTCATACAACCTCCTAAGCCAAAACAATACAATCTTGGAAAATTTAAACCCTCTTGGTGGGATGAAAATTATTTTTGTGATTTATACCGAGCTAAGGGGCATAAGCTATCACAATACCGACAATTAAAAAACATTAAGCAATATCTTGTAGAAAATGGAACTATTGAAGTTAATGGATAGAAACAACCATCCTCAAACAATGATCACAAAGTCTTTTCTGATCCGCTATATTACCATGGAAAAGGAAAATCCTCCACTTTAGGAAATAAGACTAGTGATAATTCAACCAATTATGCCAATATTAAATATGACTACAACCATAATACCATCATACACCACATTCGAGCTACCAATGAACATATCAACACCATTACCATCAATGAGCTTCCTCAATGTGTTGTCAATACATGCCAAACTAAGGTAACCATTCAAGGTTCTTTTCCATAACAACCACAACAATATTGCAAGCCTCAATACAACTTACTTGACCAGTTGGGGAAGACCCCAATGCAAATTTATATCTTGGAACTATTGCGTATATCACCTGATCATCAAGTTGTTCTAGACAAAGCTTTGCAAGGCACAAATGTCCCCACCAATCTTGATGTCAATCATTTTGAGGAAATGGTAGGTTACCTAACCAATTACCATCATGCTACTTTCTCTGAACAAGAATACTCAACTGATAAGACAAACCACAATGACCCTTTGCACCTCAAAGTTCTTGTTCATAAAGCAAAAGTTAGACGAGTCTTGGTAGACAGAGGAGAAGGGTTGAACATTTGCACCTTGCCACTGATTAAGGCATTAGGATTCTCGGAAGCATGTATCAACATTACCAAGAGTATTGTCATTAAAGCATACAATGATGAAGAAAGGACATCTAAAGGAGTCATAGCACTTCCTATCATAATTGGTTCTGCAATTATGGATACCACTTTCCAAGTCTTGGATCTCATCCTCCCAAATAATCTTCTACTAGGAAGACCATGGATATATGCCATGAAGGATGTCCCATCCACCTATCATCAATTCCTTAAGTTCCCATACAATGGCACCAAGATCACAATAGTTGTTGATCTCGATCCTTTCTAGTATTGCACCAACCTGCGAGGAATACCCCAACAACAGGTGCCTGTTAATCAAGAGGCTTCATCATCCACTTCATCCTAGTATATCAACCCATCCACCCTCTCTAAACCAGCTACTTCACAAATACTACATGCTACTCCTAAAGTTGAGATCCAAGATAAGGGTTGTGGAGAGTATCATATGAAAACATCTTATTGTATCAGTCAACTGATTTCTCCCAAATCTTATGGTCAACCAATAGCAGATAAGAGGTAATCCAAGGTTACTATGCGCCTAATGAGGATAATTAAGTAAAGAAGCTATAAATGAAGAAGATGTGACCTCATGGCTTTACAAGGAAGATAGTGACAAACCCCCTCCACCCACTTAGATACCTACACAACAATATGGAAAAGGCTTCAAAATAATGCAAGACAAAGGATATGATGGATATAGCAAGTTAGGATTACTTTAGGATGGGAGGATTGAACCTATCTCTAAATGGTCAAAAGGCCTAGGGCTTGGGTTTCAACTAATTAATATTGGTGTTTCTAGTACCTCATCATAAGAGGAAGTAAGTACTTCTGGGGCTAGCAAGACATCTAATGAGCCATCTAGCCAATGCCACTGCGATTCCACTGACTCTAATCAATACGAATGGGGTTCGAACAAATCATCTAGTGATTATGAACTTGAAGAAACCTTTAGAGAACCTGGTGAAGCCACTTTTGATGAAATATTTAACCAAACCTTTACAATTGGCCCATCTCAGGATCCACCTAATTCTAGCCAACCTATTCCTAAGAAAAAGAATAGGGAAGATTTGATAAGAAATTTTTGTGACCATGTAAACAAGGCTATCCTCACCCTATTGACCTCTACCTTTGACAACTCTGATGATGGCATGTCCCTAATCTATCCCCAACTTATCAATTGGGATCAACAAGAACCTCCTACTTTGGATACATTTGAGAACGACGAAGCACTAGCTAAGTTCCTAGGATTGCGAGAAGGAATGCCTAGTGGTGATCATAAGGCTAGATTTACCATAGACTTGGATAACATGACTTATTTTGGGGAGTCTGTTCACCCCTCCAGTCGCAAAAGAGAAAACAATAAAGGAAAAAATGAAAAAAAAAAATGACAAATCCCTAGGTGAAAATCAAAAGGTGCCTTTAAACAATGAAAAAGTAAAAATAAAGGACACATCTGAGGGTGAAAACCTCTTTGAGGAACACAAGGATGGAGGGTTGAACGTTCTCTCCACTGTTCAAGAAAATTCACCACTATTGGTTGATAAATCTATGGAAATCAACATTGGCACCAAATCTAATTCTCGGTTGATCTATTTTGCAACATCTTTGACATAAGCAGAGCAACCTGAATTTTGCAACTTCTTCATAGAGAGATGAGTCAACTTCGCATGGTCATATGCCAACATGCCTGGATTAGATCCTAATTTGATATTACATCATTTGCTATTACAACCAAGTGCTAATCCATTCAAGCAAAAATTAAGGAAAATGCACCCACAAATTGCTTTACTAGTCAAAGCTGAGCTCAAGAAACTATTAGATGTCGACTTTATCAGATCAATTGATTATTTATATTGGATTTCCAATCTGGTACCAGCAAAAAAACCAATAGGTGGCATCCACATTTGCACAAACTTCTGAGATCTAAACAAAGCATGTCCTAAAGATGACTTCCCTCTGCCAAATATCAACATGATTGTGGACCTAATGGTAGGATATGAAATGTTATCCCTCATTGATGGTTTCTCAGGGTACAATCAAATCAAAATCGCACCTAAAGACCAACATAAAATAAATTTCACTTGTCCATGGGGAACTTACTGCTGGAATGTCATGCCCTTTGGACTAAAAAATGTTGGAGCCACATATCAACACACCATGACAACCAGTTTTCATGATCTCATGCACACTCTCATGGAAGATTATGTGGATGATTTGTTAGCTAGATCATTGACAAGGTTTGATCACTTACGAGTCCTAGATAAAATTTTCAAAAGACTAGAAGAATACAAGGTGAGGCTCAATCCTAAAAAGTATGTATTCAGGGTGACATTAGGAAAACCCCT
The DNA here is from genome assembly GCA_007115665.2 of Sequoiadendron giganteum. NCBI lineage: Eukaryota > Viridiplantae > Streptophyta > Pinopsida > Cupressales > Cupressaceae > Sequoiadendron > Sequoiadendron giganteum. Next base: position 121,694,345 of record CM021105.1, read on the forward strand.
AAGATACATTGTTTCTAGATGAGGCATTGAAGTGGACCTAGCAAAAGTAAAAGCTATAATGGAAATGCCTCCACCAACCAATATAAGACAACTACATACACTACAAGGAAGACTGCAGTCAATCAAATGATTCATAACACAATTGGTTGATAAAATACATCCCTTCTAGCATCTACTCAGAAAAGGGGTACCATTTGCATGGATGGATAAATGTCAAGAAGCTTTTCAACAAAGGATTACCTACTTATACCACCAATGTTAGCGCCGCCTATTGATGGATAACCTTTGATTCTTTATATTTCAGCAATTACATCAGCACTAGGAGCCTTACTTGCATAGACTGATAGCGAGGGTCGTGAAAGGGTAGTGCATTATATCAGCCGCACTCTAGTCAGATACGAGTTAAATTATAGTCCAATAGAATGTGCTTGTCTTGTGGTAGTTTTTTCTGCCCAATGACTAAGGCACTACATGTTAAATCACCAAGTAATGTTGATCACAAAGATAGATTTGTTGAAGTATCTCTTTAGTAAAGAAATATTAATAGGACGCTTGGCTAAATGGGTCATGATACTCAATGAATATGATATCCAATATGTCAAAAGAAAGGCTATAAATGGACATGTCATTACTGACCAACTGGCAGACACACCAACTAAGGCAGATCATCCCCTAGTCTCAAATTTTCCTGATGAATCTTTCTTCACTTTAGACACTGGAATGACATGGAAGTTATACTTTTATAGATCCCACATAAATCATGGCTTATAGGTTGGCATATTATTTAGCACACCACAAGGTGACACCATTCCTAATTCATTTATAATTGCTTTTCCATGCACAAACAATATAGCAGAATATGAGGCTCTTTTAATAGGATTATGTATGGCCATCCAATGGAAGATCAAGCACCTCCAAGTTTATGGAGACTCTTAGCTGGTAATTCAACAAGTTAATGATGACTACGTCACAAAAGATGAAAAGATGGCTCCATACAAAAAAATGACAGATAGATTCAAGAAATATTTTGACAACATCCTTTTTTATTAGATACCCCACATTCAAAATAAAGCAACAGATGATATGGCTACTATTGGTTCACTCTTGGACATACCCAGTAACATGCCTAAATTTGAGTTTTTGGAAGAACAAATTTTGGTCCCTGCCTTTGACATCCCAGATTCAGAGATGGTGTGCGAACTTGTTGGTCCCAATTCCCCATAGTACAAAGACATATATTACTACCTTCATGCCCATATCCTACCCCGTGATCTCTCAAACAACCAACGTAAGACATTTATTTGTAAGTCCTCCAAGTATGCCATCATCGACAATACCATTTATAGACGTGCCCTAGATAATACCCTGTTGAGATGTCTCAATACTGAGGAAGCACAAGTGACCTTATGTGGGGTGCATGAGGGTATATGTGGAGCCCACTCTAGCAGTCTGACCTTAGCCAAGGAGATTATGAGACTAGGCTATTACTAGCATACAATGGAAAATGACTCATACTTCTTTGTCAAGAAATGTCGATAGTGCTAGATCCATGGAGACTTGATACATGCGCCAACACAAGAGCTTCATTTGATCACATCACCGTGCCCTTTGCCCAATCGGGACTCAACCTCATAGGGAAGATACATCCCACATCCTCCAATGACCATAAATTCATCATTATTGCAACTGAATACTTCACCAAATGGATTGAAGCCATTCCCTTGACTTACATTACCGACATACAAATTTCTAAGTTCATCCTGAACTACATCATTTGTCGGTATGGTGTCCCTCAATCCATAATTATTGATAATGGCCACCCATTCAAAAATCAAGTCTGCCATCTCTACGAGCAATTCCATATCCAACACCACTTTTCCACTCCATATTATCCACAGGATGATGGCCAAGTTGAGGTGTCTAACAAAACAATCCTCAGAATCCTTAAAAAGATCATCAATGACATTGGTTGTGACTGGCATTTACATCTTAACCCTACCCTATGGCCTTACCACACAAGCATCCACACTCCCACTGACGCCACTCCATATTCCTTGGTATTTGGTTTTGAGGCCATCTTACCTATTGAGGTCAAAATTCCTTCTCTAAGGGTATCTTTGAAAGGGCATATCAACAATGAAGAGTATCGTGTGTCAAGACTACATGAGCTAGAGATCCTGGATGAACGAAGACAAAAGGAACTAGATCACCTCCAAGCATATCAAAACTGTCTTCACCACAACTATAACAAGAAAGACTTGAGTCAAAATTTTGACATTGGTGACTTGGTCTTAATGGAAAATCCAAAGAATCAAGCAGAAAGAGAAAAGCCAGGAAAGTTCGAACCAAATGGGTTGGGGCCTTACATTGTTACAAAATTATTTGGATCAGGAGCATACCAAATTTCTACCCCTGAAGGAGAACCATTGTCGAAGCCAATCAACAATCTTCATCTGAAGAGATTTTATACATAGCTTCCAAGAGCCTTGTCTTAATCATGAAAACTACAAAAAAAAGAAAAAATCAAAAAAATATTACCTTGATGAAAACTTGGCAAACAAGCATCTTGGTAACACCAAAAAATTTGAAAAATCAATAAAATAGTAAAGATAAGTAATTCATCCAATAGTGAAAACCACTTTGGTGGCACTTTGGATAGGTACCATAGTGAAAACCTAGCAAACAGGTGCCATGTGTAGTCAACTTTTCTCCTTTGTCTACCATTATTCCAATTTGACTTCCCTTTCATACCACTTATCTTTCTTATCCACACACCTTATAATTTACCATTCTTATTGTCACCCACAATACATGGTTTTCCTTTCCATAACTTGAAATGATTGACATAAAGTACACTCTTTATCCCTATTCCATCCTAGTCCTAATAAATTGGTCTTATACCCAACTGGGGGAAAATACTCGACCTACACCATTTTCACCTTACACTTGTTCCGAGGTCGTAAAATGTCATGAAAAATATCATAAAAAACATAAAATGTCTTGAAAAAAACCAAAAACATCACAAAATGTCCTGACAATTTCCAAAAAAAAAATCATAAAACCTCAAAAAGACAAAAAAAATCAAAACATGTCAAAACCCAAAAACATTCAGATAACTTCCAAAATCCTAAAAATAGAGTTAGAGTCAGTTATGTTTGTCAATAATTGTCATGCTGAATTACATTGACTTTGTGACTAGACGTAGGTAAGGCCATCTCTTGATGCACCCCCGAGGCATTAGGTCTATCCTTTTAGGTTTGTCAGAATAAAATCATGACTCAGTTCTTTGTCCATAAAACAAAGTCAATGGTCGTGTCGAACTACGAGGTCTTTGTGCATTGTTACATAGGTAAGGCCATCTATCGATGAGCCCCCGAGGCCACATTAGGTCAGTCCTTTAGGGTTCATCGCGTCAGTCAAATAAGTCAAAAAATGTCATCAAACACACAAGTGGTCATTGAAACATCAAGGAAAATCATGCATCAACAAGAAAAACTAGCCAATAAAGTCATTCAATCCAATCAAACAAATTGTCAAAATGGTCAAATCATCCAAACAATCGAATGACTTATACAGGATGTGTCCTTCTTGAAATCAAACATCATCATTTAGTCAAACATTGTCATTTGCCTTATATAGGTGGTCACATGATCGAAACTAGACTAGACATCTTATACGATATGCATTTCTTGAAACTAGGCTTCGTCAAACAATCGACCCATCATTTAAACATCAAACAATCAAATTGTGGAAAACACTCTTATCGACTGTTGATAGAATGGCTTATTTTGTCTTATCTTTTTCTATTGGTTTTGTCTTTGAGTCAGGTTACTAGCTTCCTTGAGGATGTCCCATGAAGGATTTAGAGGAGCAATGATGTTTCAAGACTCTTTTCTTTGACTTATGTTTGTGGATTGTCTTGGAAAAAAGACCAGGGCAACTTTTCCCTTCGTATGAGCTAAGACATTTCCTTACATGCAACTGTCTATTTTTAAAATGGATGACCTTGCACACCTTGGGGTGCCTCATGTCAAGGTGTTTGTTCTCCATTTGTGTCATTTTAACACCCAATGATGATTCATGCAAGACCTATTATGTATTTGGAAAAATATTGAAGATTCTGAGATTCTTTTAACATCCATGTCTTTCACATTATCATCCATGTCTTTTGCACTAACACTTCTTCTTCCTTGCATTATGACGGTGTCCTATGACACATAAAACAAAAAAATGATCATTTCATATGCATTCATATTAGAAACATCATTTAAGCATTGTCATACATACATAATAGATCATACATATATGATGCATTTGAAAATACAAAAATATACATGTCTATTGCATTTAGGAAATCATTGCATAACATACATTCATTATCATCCCTTTTCACAACCATCATAAATTGCATAGCATATTACCATATTAAATACATTCATATTACATTGCAAATACATAACATCACATGGCATCTCATAATCATTAGCATAATATCCATACATGACATATATAACACCATAAATGTAAATGCATACATCATCATATAGAATTAAGACATCATCATAGGTTGCATGAATATCATAAGGCATACATCATCATAGACTAGATGAATATCATAAAACATACATCATCATCCATAACACATACATACAAAGAATTGCATCTCATATAATTGCTGCTAAAAAGTGATATATACATATATATCTCAAAAGTGTGTCACAATACAATGTCATAGTGTATCCCCCAAAAATAAGAGCTCATAGGCTCGATGGATACAAAATATATGTGTCAAAATATATGAGTCAAAATCAATCTATCCACTATAGCCATGCTGCCCAGAGCCCTAACTATTTTTCTCACCTATGCTAGATCTGTTCTGTGTCTGTCTACTGTGGGACCGACCGCTACTCAATGCCACTGATGCACTAGGTGCCCTGTGCTCAGTTGGGTTCGCCTCCTCATATAAGCCCCTATAGTACTTCTCTTGCCTCCCTACTTTGATAAGTTCATGTGCATTGTCAATGACAGATCCTGTGCATGCAACCGTAAAGTCAATAACCCTCTGCTCAGTCTCTTGTGCCCGAATAACTGTCCTATCTCTCTCCAACTGTAGGATATCCCTCTCTACATGTAAGGTATCTCTCTCCACCTGGAGACCATCCCTCTCTTCCCATAGAGTTTGAGCCTCAACCTCTAGTGCTTGTACCCTAGCCTACAGACTCCCCGTCTCCTGATCCTTGTCCCCTAACCCACCCCTGATGGGCACATCCTCATATCCCTCCTCCCCATGCAGAATCCTCTCATGAAGGATCCGCTTCTCCTCACCCATATCATCCTCCTTGGGTTGTTCCTCATGCCCCACTATCTCCACCTCCATAGTGGCTACACCTGCAAATACATCTAGCTACTCTCCCATAGGCTGCTCTACGTCTACATTGAGCATGACCTACTCCTGCATTCCCTCCTCCTATCGACCCTCCTCCTCTCTCTCCTCCTCCTCCTCCTCCTCCCCCTCCTCCTCTCTCTCCTCTCAGATGGGTGAGAGTAATCCGCTCCTCCTCCTCAACCTTTGCTAATGCCTCCTACCATCCCCTCCTCTGCATCTCTTGCAACCATCACCGTCATCTCCTCCATCTCCACCATCATCACCCCAGCCACCACCTCCTTTCCCTGCATCAACTCTACCTCTGTCTCTGCCCCTCTTGCCCCATCCTCACCTAACCACCGGTGCTAGCTGATTGGGATTTGTCAATGGTACTGATCTATGTACCCACCACCATGCATCGTACTATGGAGTGGTACCTGCATCTACTAGCCCCCCTCTCCAGGCCCACTATTGCTCTGTTGTGGCCACTAAAATCATTGCACCCCATGACATCACCTCTCTAGATGATCGAGAAAATACTGCTAGTCCTCGTGGCTCCCCCTGCTGCTCTCTGAACTGTTGCAACACATGGTCTAGTAGGTACATCTCAATAATGTGTACTGACTAAATAGTCTACCCAATCAAATATCTCTCCTATCAATACCATGGTAGATTCTCACCCTCATTCGGCCATGGATGACAATCCATGTATGACCCCATATGAAAATGACTAAAGTATCAAGTATATGTCACCAATACCCAATGTCTTTGACATGTTTATGTGTGACTACTCTTGTATACATATATACATAGGGTACGGTGGTATCCAATTGATGACCAACTAGTGGATGGAACACAATAATGTGCTCCCATGCCCAAACCATCAATAATGTAACTCCACAACTCATGGACTACCCCAGTCGATATACTATGTCATGCAGCTAAAAATATACCATCGCCAAAAAATAGGGCCCCCATGCATATAATATCTCACTAGCCATTATACCAACAAGCATCTCCCTCACTTGACCAAAAATCCATGTCCTCGGTAGTTTGGAATCACTACCCCAGCTATCACAGTGCATAGTATATAGTCCAATCACTCATATCTAGCAACTGGTGTCTCCCATCTAATCTCATAGCAATCAATACCCAGCTGGGCCACATCATCATACACATATAAGGTGGTCAAGGCTTGATATCCTCAGCTTGAATCATATCTAACTCTTTCCCCTCGAATCGGTAGTCAAAGGATCCTATACACATCCTCCAAAGTGATGGTAGCCTCTCTTGTAGGTAGATGAAATGAACATGTCTCCAAATTAAATCGCTCAACAAGTGCAGTTAGCATCCCCCTATTTTCCATAATGACGAGCATGAATGTGACGTGATACAAACCAAGATGTCATAACCCGTGCCTTTCGGTGCTGCTCAACTGGTCCCTCAACCAATAAGTCTCTAGCAGTCGGGACTACCGTGTATAAATCAGATCTATATGAACCCGTGACCAACATGACAACCACTATGTCTGTTAAACAACCTACCTCAAGCTATTTTGCACATGTCATAAAAATAAAGTCAATCCTAATCTAAGGCAACTGTGAAACCAGTTAATTACATCACGTAAATTTCACTTGCATCACAAAAATTTCAATTGTGTTGCTCCCTAGCAGATGCGACACAAGTGCTCGATTGTGTCAAACCCTCCAATCAATTGCAATCTACCATTGCATTTGTGTCATTCCTGAGAAATTGTGGCTCAACCCTAAGCGATTGCACACAATCACAACCAGATGCATCGTGCATATGTGGATGCACTCAACAACTGGCGGATGCGTCAAACGCCAACAATTGTGTTGAAAAAAAATCAAAAACCTATCCTAGCCTAACGTGTCCTAGAAAGTTGCATCGTTTCACAACCAATTGCATCGAACACAATAACATTTGCAGCTATCGCGGAACGACACAATTAACTATCAAAATTTTAACCTACCTAGAAATGCGTGAAAATAAAAATTGACAAAGCGGGTTCAAAGAGACTTACCGGATCTCTTGCACCCTCTGAGCATCTGAATGTGCGAACTCTGTATAGCTTGTGCTCGCTACAGGGAACTTGCTCCATCTTCACTCAGAGCTCTAGTCTCCAAGGTTCAAAAGTGCAAAATGAGCTTGGATTTTCCAAATTCCTATTTATACCCCCTAAAATTAGTGTTTTTCTAGGGTTTATGTTGGCTGTGCTTTTCTTGGGCCTTCAAACGACATTTTGTCGACTTCGAGGGTCCTGAAAATAATTTCTTTCATCACCACCATTTTTTTGCTCATCATTTTGATTTTTCAAAACAATTTTCAAAATTTTTAAATTTTTTTGAAAAATTTCTAAAATTCTTCCAAGGGGGCATGAGCCTACCTTACTTACACTGGGCACGTTTGACTCAAATTTCTTTAACACAATGCGATACAAAAAATTGTTTCAAAAAGGGGCAAAATTTAGACAATAAAAATTGTCCTAGGCCTAGGACTCTTAGTTTCTTCATAACTCTTTCATCTTCATTCTTCATAATTAAATAATTGTAATTATTTAATTATTTTCTAAAGTCATATGTCCTCTATTAATTAAGTAAGTTTCATTATTTAATCAATTCATCCTTATCTTTATTCTTCTTCAATTAATTAAATAAATGATATTTAATTACGTCGCTAATTAAACTTACCTTCTTTCTAAAATTAAATAAATGTCAGTTTATTTAATTTCTATGCCACTTTCCACTATAATTAAATAATTTTTAATTGTTTAATTATTTGCTAGCTTTTTTCCTCTTTATAATTAAATAAATCTTTATTTATTTAATTAGATTCCATATCTTGATTTTGAATTAAAAATCATTATTTAATTCAAAATGATCATTCTTTTCTTATCACAATCTTTCATAATTAGATAATATTCTTATTATCTATAATTAAATAATTGTTTTAATTATTTAATTGGCTTTTTCTTCATTTGAAATAAATCTTATTTATTTAATTAGATTCTATATCTTGATTTTGAATTAAAAATCATTATTTAATTCAAAATTATGATTATTTCCTTATCACAATCTTCCATAATTAGATAATATCTTTATTATCTAATTAGTTATTGGTCACTTAAATAGAAAAATATTTGATTTTCTCTCTAACTCACTACTTTTTCTGTGATGATTTTATCTTCTACATCCAATCCTTATCCCTCCTTGTCTCGACTAACCTCCATCGTTGATTAAATTATTTTTAATTTAATGTCGACCATTCATCTTTTCTAATTTAACTCTAACCCTATTCCATTCCTTATCTTTTAATCGTGACCATCGATTAATTGTCTTTCAATCTCAACCTCTCATTTGAAATCAGTTTTTCCTATAAAAAGTCTTTATCATTATCATTTCTAGATCCCTTGGAAAGCCTTAGAAGTTTTAGACATCAAGTAGAAATCTTCAATATTTTTCTATTGTCATTGTCTTTAGGTCATACTTGCATACTCAATAAAAATCTAAGGGCATTTATTATACTACAACAAAATGGAGGAGTGTAATGAAGGTGATTTATGGAATGCATGAGGGTTCAATAAGATCTTTCATGTTTTATGCTTTATATTCCATTGTTCTTCATTATTAATTTGGGGCTTAGTTTGATTAGTTTTATACTGCTAACCTAGAATTTTCCATGTGCTACATTTGGTGAACCTGACATTTCAACAAAGATTCTACAAATTTTGTATGATTTTCCTTGTTTTGCAAGTTTTCCATATGATTCGACGCAATCGCCAAGCTATAGTGATGCAATCACTTGCTGAGTGACACAACTACTTTCCATTAGGGCATAATTAAATTTTCTTCAATCTAGAGTTATTTCTGTTAAATATAGGATATTTAGGTTTCTGGTTTATCAGTTTAACCCTAGTGTCAAGTTGTAGGAATCGTTAAATCACTTGTGTTTGGTAGATTTTTGGTTATTTTGTAGGTTTTGGATTGTGTGACTCAATCGGTTGTCTTTTGCTTCATTCACCATCCCCATTCACCGCAATCGTTAGAAACCTAAGCCACATATGTTGTCGTGAGCCGCAATCGATAACTCGTGAGCCATAGTCACTATTCTCGAACTGCATTTGATCATTATTGTGAGCCACATCTATAGATTCTATGACATAACTATATGTTGAGGGTTTTCTTTTAATTTCTGCAAGTAATTTTCAGCTTTCTGCATTTTTGGTTCAGTAGATTAGGGTTTTTGGTTACTGATATTGTATTGGCAGCATGTGGCAACTTTTCCTCTTGTTTGTTGAAGACTTGATTTGAAATTACTAATGAAATATGATGGAAGACATTTGTTGTAATACCCCTCTATTTTGCTTCTCGTTCGGTTTGCTTTATGCTATGTTTGGTTGCAGTTACTTTGATATTGGATACATTTTGTTATGATGTTTTGATCGCTGTTATTGAATGACAACTATTATTGTGGGATGTGGCTATCTGATTATTGTTTCACATGCATTATGGATTAATGATGTTGTAAAGTTAACATGAGATGTTATTATGAGATTATTGGAATTATGATGGAAGTGTCAGTTTTGACGAGTGTATTGGTGAAGAGGACGGGTTCGCATCACTCGCTTGTGAGTGCCCTGTGAATCCGTAATTTCTTCTTCACGGTGTGTATTATATGCTGGATATATTGTATGATGTTTACTTGGTTTTAGGATTGCAGGTACATGACATCGACTCCACCTAGTTTCACAGGTTTGAGCGTGTCGATCCAACGGTTAAGTTGAACGGGAGATAGTAGCTAGGTAACATGTGTCAAGTCTACACCCTAGCCTTAGTGTGTCGTTAGCCTTGGTTGTTGAGTCATAGTTTCCTTATTTTAATATTATTTGATTTTGAAAGGTGTGTATTTATTTAATCAATTTTTGGAATTATTGCATGAAATCATGTTGATGGTTATTTAATTTAAATTATGCAATGTGGATAAAAGCTTATATTTAAATTAATTAATTATATTTAATTTATTTAATTAATTAAATTTAATCCAAGGGGGTTGAATTTAGTTATTAAATAATTAAATTAATTAATTAAATGTGATGCAAGAGAATGAAAGGAAATAAAAGAATTAAAATTAATTTTGGAATTTAATTTCAACTTGTGGGAATTAAATTAGAAATTGTAATTAAATGTTTATTTGGGAAATGAGTTTCAACTTTGGAAATTAATTTATTATTTGAAATTGCATTTTAAATTGAAAGTGGGTTTTCGAAAATTGAAATTGAAATTTATTAATTTGCATGTAATGTGAATTAGGGTTGTATTAGGTATTTTTGATTTATAAGGAATGCATGTTTTAATTTTAGGGGAGAAAGTTTTAAAAAAATTCATTTTTATAGCAGAGAAGAAATTTTGGAAAAATTTGCACAAAGAAGGGTTTGAAGAAAGTTTTGATTGTAGAATTGATTGGAGGAAAGATTGTTTGTATTTGTTGGGTTTTGGATTGGATTCTGTTGGATGATTGAAGAAAATTCGGGAGATCTTTGGAGGAGGCTTGCATCAGAAATTAATCTTTTCCTGTAGCTTCTTGATCCAGGTTTTCCTCTTTGTGTTTTATTGTTCTTGGTTACTTTTAAAATAGTAGTGATTAAAGATTTGTTTGTTAAATCTGTTTTAGAAAAGAAATTTGTTATTAGAAGAAAAGAATTAAATAAATTTACAGCTTTTGCTTTGTGAAAATTCTTCAATGGAAAATGTGAAAACCTCAGTTGAATTTAAATTATTTGAGGAAATCGATTATTTTGTTATTGGAATCAAACATAGAGATTGAACAACGCATTTAGAATGTTTTTAGAAAATGAAACCCTCTGTAGAAAATCAAATTTATTTTGAAAACCCTATGTAGAAATTAGGTGGAAAAATCTTGAGGATTTGAAACTTCTAAATTTAATATAGATCCATTTTGATATACTTGTTCTTTTATTGTTTTATAATTTAGAAAAATGATTTTAAAAGAATTAGTCTTAAGTCTTTATGTAATTTGGGATTTTCTGAAAAATTGCACAATTACATCTGTAGATGTATATTTTTACAAACTTTCCCCAATTTGTCTATCTTTGAAATTCATTTTTTTATATATACATATTATATATACACATATATATGCTTATATATATATAATACATATATATATACCTAATCTATTTTAATAAATATTGGTTTAAATCTTGAATCCCCATCCGTACGGTGGATGAAATTCCGTACAATGGAAAGGGATTCCTTTTTATTTTAAAGCAAATCGCGTTTGTGAAACGAACCGCAGTTTTCGCGAAGGTTAAGAGTCACGGTTTATTGTATGATGTGGTTACGGGGGTAGAGGAGGAGCTTCCTCCCCACAGCTGCCCCCATATGGGAGCGACTATGTGGAGGGAAACACCCTCCACACCTCCCCTCACCACCGGTATGGGAGTTTGGGGAGCGGCGAATGTACAGCCGCGCCCCCCACTCTCCTTTCCTCTTAGTTTTTTTTTAAAAACCCTTAAATTTTATGCGTGCGAACTGTTCATTGTGCGATTTTTTATTATGATTCTTCTGCTCTTCTACTTTCGTTCTATATAATATATAGTATATATAATGAATATATATTATACATATATGCTATGTATCTGGTGTATATTAATTATATATATATATTTTATGAATGTATATGTTAAATATATATATAGGTTAATATGATAGTTGTTTTCAAGATATCATATTCTTGTGTCAAATTGGTGATGGAGGGAATTGGTAATAGAAAGAATGCTTTAAAATATTGTAGTAGTATTTATATAATTAAATAACATAAACAATTGGATAATTATGGGATATTGATTTATTTTTATCAAAATAATGTGTTTGTTTAGTGAAATATACTAATATAGGTTTGATGTATAAATTACATGAATAATTTCAAATGGGTGAATAATTAATATTCATTTTTATTTTCTTTATCTTTTTTACTAATTGCATGTAATTTGGTTTGGCATGAAAATTTTAAAAGATAAGTTTTGAATGGAGTTTTTAAATGAAATGATTAATATGCATAATTCAGTTTAATAGGAAAAAGGTATTTTATATTAAAGGATTAAATTATTTGAGTTAGTTGGAAAACGATAGGAATTCAGTTAATAGAGAACTGATGTTAGTTGTAGAAGTAAACATTGAATTTGATTTAAATTGTTTAAATTAGTATTTCCTTATATTTGTAGATTGAGGACACTTGTTTAATTATTTCAATTAAGTTGAAAGAGCAAAAGTTTATATTATTGTGAATAAGGATTTTTAAGGATAAAATTAGAATGAGTGGTATAGGTTTTGAATAGAAAATTGAAAAGATGGTTAGTGATAGTTTTACGTTGTGTTAAAAGTAAATTAAGAATTATTTAGTTTGATGAGGCAACTAATTATGTTTTATTTATTTCCATAGAGCAATTTAATCATTGTGAGTGGAATATTAAAGAATATATATAATTAAATTTGTTAATATATATATATTTGGTGTCTATATAATATGGAGCATATATATATATATTAAGTGTAAATTCGTTATCGTATTTTATTTTTAAGATGCATGCAATATATTATTGAATAGAGATTTAAAATGGATTGATTAGTGAATATGGGAAAATGGATAGAGAAACAATATTTTATTATATTAAAGTGATTGAATGTTTTAAATAGAAAATTGAATGAGATGTAAGATTTGGTTAGGAAATGGAAAGAGTTTACTTGCATAGATTTGTGTCGATTTATAAGTAAATTAAGAAGTTGTTATATTGAGGGGGAAAATAGTTATTTTAGTTTATTATATTTCAATTAGAGCAATTAATTTATTGTGAATGAAATATGAAAGAGATATGGATTTAGTAGATCCAAAAATAGGAATTTTCTCGTGATTGCCTTAAATGTTCTAGTTTCTCTGTATTTCGTAAAGGGATGTAAGTTTAAATTGTTTAAGACTTCCTATAATGGAAATAGAAATATGGGTATATGATTATTTGAGTTAACCCTGTAAGTGTGTCTTTGACCTTGTTAACATTACCTATTGAATGAATATGGATTTAGGAAATCCAAATATTAGATTTGATTAATGACTTGAATGCTTTTGTTGCTATGTCATCAAGTTGCATTGTGGGTTTTGGGATTTAGTGTTAGTCCTAATTTATAAGTCTTCCAGAAGAACTTAGAGGATAAGGGTTGTTGAATCTTTATGCCATCCAGTTGTTTCCCTTGGGTAGTGCATGGCGTCTTTTCAGTTTTACCCGGTTTCCACGAATGGGGATATTTTGTACCTCCTATGAAAGGAGTGGACTATGTGTTTGTTGCCTCCAAGATGGTTGGAGCGAGTTCTATCTTTTGTTTCCTCATTGTTTTGGAGTGGATTATGATGCCTAGTTGGTATGCACTTGTATTTCCCTTGGTGGATTGTTTCGGGTGTGTGTTGTCGAATAGAAGAGTGGCTTTTGTTAGGGGCCGGAGCCCAAAGTGGTAAACCGGGTAACCTTCAGAAGTGAGTTAATCAAGTGATAACTAAATTAATGTACTTATATGATTAGGATGCATTCACACTAATCAAGATAATTTAATCCTCACTCATAGACACAAGGGCTCGTTTAGACTTGGGATGAGTGGGAAGGCCTGGAATGGCATAGTCATTTATCTTGTCAGTACGAGAGGTATTTGATGCCGCATGAGTGAGTATGAGTCCCGGGATTCGGTTGAGGCCACCAGGATTATCGGAGCCTATGAAGAATGCCCAGAGGAGATCTCATGACTACTATGCAATGACACTCTATCTAGGACAACTGTTGTTAATTGTTTTATGTGTATGGTTCTCTGAACATACTTGATTTATGTTATGTGTGGAAGCAATGTGACCTATGTAAGTGATGTGAATTTTGTACTTGAGTTGTACTTGATTTTTACTTGTATTGTAATGGAGTTGTACTTGATTTGTACTTGTGTTGTACTTGAGTTGAGCTGGATTTGTACTTATGTATGGCATTTATTTGGTTATGTCAGTTTGAGTCAGTATGAGTCTACCTTTGGTTAGAGGTAGTAGATTCTTTGTCCATGATTACATTGTTACTATCTCCTAGCATGGGGGTGGGCCTTCGAGTACCACTTGGTTGGGTGGAACATGGACCAAAACCGTCGGGTCCCCATCTATCTTCAGTACTTGGTGGCGAGACATCCAGATGGTAGCTCGCGGTTCTTGTTGTAATTCCTTACATTGTAATATTTCAATTTGCATAAGTTATTTTATCCCTCTTATGTTTATGAGGTGGAGTTCTGTAATTGTAACCTTATGTACTATTGCCTCATTCTGAGAATGAGTGATGTATCTATTGGATTGAGATAATGATTATGAGATTGTATCTTGGTTGATTATCTTATTATGGTATGTGGTATTCCTATGATGTATGATGTTTATTTCATAAAGTTTGTAACGCTATGGTTATATGTAATATGTATGTGTGGGTTTAAGTAATCCTAACCTTATAGCCTTAGAGGTTGTTGTTAATTAGTAAGTGAATGTGTATGTTAAATGCACTTTATAAAAATAAAATTGGTTTGCTTAAGACGTTAATTACAACTTCCTTTAAGGTCACTTGCCGGGGCATTACATTTGTCGAAGGCTTGAATTTAAAATTGATTGTCTGTATTAGCATAGAACACATTTCGTTTGGTGCCTAAAATGGACAATTGCTTTTTGTGTTTGGTGATTTTGCATGTTTCTATTTAGATTAGGTCCCAAATTTAATAAAAAAAAGTATCATCTCCCCTTGCACACTTGTGTGATCCTGGGTGCAAGAGAAATTGTTATTAACTTTAGAGGGCTTGCCTTGGTGGGAAAAATTACTCACCCCAAGGGATGGCCCAAGTGGTAATGGGCTAAATCCAATTCCTTTCGAACCACTATAAAAATGTGTGATTGCGAGGAAAGTTTTCAATCAACAGGAAGTGATGCATGGTAGATCTCCTCCAGTATCTTTACAATACATAAACCTTTGTTCTAAGGGCTGGGAGACCTCTCACAAGGAGTATATCACTACACCCCTTGAACCAGAAGCCCTTACTAAACACCTCTTGTTGTAAAAATCTTATCCCTTCGGCCATTGCTTGGTATAGTGCAAGGTACAATAGCATGTATGAAGATTACTCACTACTAACTCCCTTGAGTAGAGATAGAAAGTTCCCAGGAAGTGATGACCTAGGAATTCAAAGTTGGTGATCTCGAGAAGTGAGTGCACTGTAAGGGGGAGCCATTGCCACCAAAACTTCTAAGCTATCACTCTCGAGAAGGAAAAGTGTTCAACACTGATCTGAGGTATTTCAATGAGCTGAACCATGCATACAAACCTTTTCTACTAATATTTGTGCTTGTTTTAAAAATGTTGGTATCAAACAACCCATGACAAGAAAGTGTGTTTGAGTGTTTGCTGAAATTTTTGAACAAACAAAACACTTCTGCAATCTGGAAACTTACAATCAGATAGAACAAATTTTCAAACTTGACAAATTTTCAGAAACCCAAATTGTGTCATTTTGAACGATAACTGCAAACTCTTTAAACCATAATTGCCTGCTAAAAATTGTAATTGTCATACAGAAAGATAGAATTGACTATTCTGAACTACAACTACTATACAAAAAGCCACAATTGTCTATCTTGCACCACAACTGCCATTTTGTAAAAATCACATTTGATTATGTTAAACCGTAATTTTATGCAACTCAGAAAAATAATTTTATTATCACCAGGCCGAAACCAAAACCTAGGATCAACCTCTAGTTATCTTTTTAATAGTGATCTCTGAACCAAAACCATAAAAATTTGCTCAAACCATTGACCATTGTATCTTTTAAGTTGATAATCTAGTCTTGACAAATAGGCATACCATTTGTAAACTATAGTTACATCTTAGGGTTCATAATCACCTTTAGCTTAGTTGAACTCTTAAGGATATTACCTTTTACAAATTTTCAGAATAGGTCAACTTTCCATTACTTTGTTAAACCATTTCTTCAAGAAAGATTGGACCATTCGACCAAGTCATTTGTCACATTTTTGTGTCTTTGTCATTTTGGTTGAATCTTTTCCTAACTCACATCTAGTTTGGTGAAGTTCACTTTGTCTTGGTAATTTTACTTGGTCCCACAAAGGTCCTTTGACAAATCAAAACCGAAGCATTGGTAAAACTTTGGATGGTTAGTAAAACATTTTCTTAAAATCTCCTAAAAGTTAATAACCTTTAGAGTTTACACCTTGCATTTAGAATGCTTCCATTAGACATCATTGACACCTTATTTTGGAGATTTAGCATCTTCATTAGACATTATTGTCGCATTACATCCCTTATTCCAAAAGACCAAAAAAATAGATGCATTGCTTTTAGGCATACCCTATTTCAAAAATCCAAAAACATAGACTTAGTTCATTTCCATATCATTTGCATTACCCCTTTTGATAAAATCTTACATGGTCGAAAATAAAATAAAGAGATAATATGGGTGACCCAAAGGACTTTATCAATCCATTTTCAAACTCCTCACAAGGAACTTCAAGACCTCATAAAACCTTATTGGACAAATTTGTCACTAGAGACCACAAAGGACAAGTTTTAGTTGAAGACATAGAGGCTTGCTCAAGACCCATATTTTTCCTCTTTTGTAGATGAATACTTGGCACAAGACCCCCAATGATATTTAGCAAAGTTATTAACAGAATATGCCACGTTACCTCTTGGATTTGATATCCATACATTGCAAGATTCATCTACCGAAGGAAACAACACAACGGTCTCTAGTGGTTCCATCCATCAAGTGAACACATCATACCATTTGTAGGATCTACCCAAGCCATGACAATAGTCCACACATCACCCTTTGGCACATCAAACATGCACAAGGTCTTAACTTCGCCATAGGGACATCATCATCAAATCCACTTGGAATTAATAACACAATCAAAAGGCCCAAAGTTAACATAAACATGACAAATGCCACATCAATCAGTACCATACCACAAATAGGGGTCTCACAAACGATACCTATACCTCTCATACAATTTGGAAGCCAACACAATCCTTTGCATAACGTTCACATTCCCAACCAACCAACATTAAACCAAAACAAGTCCTCTCATATTCCAAACCAAAATCCATCATACACTTATAAACTAAACCAAAATCTGTCACCATATGTTGGAATCCAAAACACTTACATAGACCCCAATAATACAACCAACACATCATTGACACAAGTTGATTGTTTTCAAACAAAAATGCAAGGCCTTCAACAATAAATGGACAATATGACAATGTCTAGCAAAAAGAATTATTCAACAAAATATTTATGTCCATTTCCCTTTGACAAAAGCTTACACATGTCACCCTTCTCGCATGGATATGTCATACCAAACTTATCTAAGTATAATGGGAGGCGTAATACTATTGAACACATAAGGGAATTTTCCACAATGTGTATAGATGTTGTATATTACCCCACATATCTCATGAGACTTTTTCCACAAAGCCTTATTGGAATAACACTTGAATGGTTTTCTCAACTTCCATATGGCATAAGGTCATGGGGCGAACTTGCTGAAAAATTTGTTGAACATTTCACCTTTAACATAGACAATGAAATCACAATAGCGACCTTATGTCACACTACACAAGATGAAGGAGAGAACTATATCACCTTCTTTCAAATATGGTAGAGTCTAGCTAGCCAATGTCCGGTGGAAATAGTTGAAAAGAAAAAGGTCACCATATTCCTAGAAAAAATTCAAAATTGAGAAATGACCTAAGAATACATTGTTGCACCTCCTTTTCTGAACTAGTAGAAAAGGGTATCATACTTGAAAAGACCCTCATTGACAAAGGTGAAATCAAAATGCCAAATAAAAATCTAAATGTCCAGATTGCTCTTAATGACAGGAACATGTATTGGTCTCGAAACAAAAACGTAACCAATGATGGCATTGTTGATGCTAAAACTATACACACATGACCACTCATTACACTTAGAGGACACAACCCCTCTAACAACATGCTAATAAATGTTGATCAAACTACCAATGTTGTACAGAACACACAATAACCCATAATGCAAATGAAGTTCCCAAAACATGAATACACTCCCCTAAGGGAACTAATTGAATTAGTCTTTAAAGAACTGTTGCATCACAATTTCATACAACTTCCTGAGCCAAAACAATACGATCTTGGAAAATTTAAACCCACTTGGTGGGATGACAACACTTTTTTCAATTTCCACTGAGCTAAGGGGCATAAGCTATCACAATGTCGACAATTGAAAAACATTATAGAAGATCTTCTGGAAAACAAAACTATTGAAGTTAATGAATAGAAATAACCATCCTCAAACAATGATCACAAATCCTTTTCTACATGGCTACACTTTATATGCGTTGTGATTGGTAGACTCGTTATGCCTTTGATCTTTTCAGATTCAACATTACCCATGCAGTGGGAGTTCCTTGATTTGTTTGGTCTTCTTTGATTGGTTGGCACATGGAGCTTGTATTTGCATTTGATGGGTTGGATATGTAGGTGGCATGAGTTTTTTTTATGTGGATACCTTTGAGGTATGGGTGATTGGATGGATTAGCACTTTCTATGTGTGCTATTTTCAATTGCATGGGTTGATCAGTTGGATGGAAGCAATCATTTTCTTTTTTTTGATTTTCTATCTTGTTTTTTGGAGAATGTCTCACAGTTGTGTTTGGGTTGGGGGCTTTGAATTTGATGTTGTTGATGCTTTTGTATAGCTTTTGAACATAATGGAGTGGTGGCAATATTTTGTAGCCTTTTCTATCAGTTGGATTTGATGCTTATGTTCTTTAGACTGGTTCATATTCACCATGGCTCATTCCTTTCCTTTGGAGGATGGCTTGAACTATTGCCTAAGATGGTGGACATCTTGGATGTGTTTGCAGGTGTCTAGGGTGATACAATGACTTCAAGCATTGATTAGGAGCCAGTAAGTTCTTCGCCAAGTGGGAGATTGTTGAGAAAAAGTTGTCTCAAACTTACTGGTTAAGACTCTCCAAAATAAGGAAAACACTTAGAAGTTTTGCAGTTTCAGAGTTTGAGCTTCGGGCTTGTCACTTACCAAATGTATAGTAAAATCCTTAGAAGTTTTACAAGTAAATTGGCATCGGCCTTCAAGCTTATCGCTTACCAAATGCAATTACAAAAGTCTTAGAAAAGTTGAAGAGTGTCGACAATCGTACTTTAGAGTTTCATTGTATGCTTTACTGGTGAAGTCTTTGGTATTAGGTATTGAGAAACCCAGAGTCCCGACCCACGAAAGGACTTCATTTTTTGATGTTCATAAAGTTGGTGTGGTCGTGTCAAGAAGACAAATCATTATTGACAAGACAACAATGGAAATCCCTTCAACATTCTGATGAGTCCTCATCGACGAGACATCACCATATTGGAAGGAGTTGTAACCCGCAACCCCATGACAGTTATGTGAAGGGGTCTATGGTATAGTGGCAACTCGTGACCCTGTGATAGTGATTGGAGAGGCTGGTGGGTGTGCGATCCATATTGACACCCCGCGATGGTCTAAGAGATAGCTTGTGATAGTGTGGGGAAATTTTAGTAACCCACGATCCCACAGTGACTTGTAATGTACAATCTGTTGTATAGCAATTAACCTGCTATCTTGTGAAGGTCAGTCTAAGTGGTTGTGGTGTTGTGGTGGTCAGATGAAATGGTAGAAACAAACTGCAGTCCCATGGCTAGTCAACAAAGGCTTTGCAGTATTGTGGTTATAATTGTTCGATGGTTGTAGAAGTTGAAAAGTCGATTATGATAGTTTTCTTGTAATTCTTGAAAGTATGTACGTAATGTTTTAGTGCATTGGAATTGAGAGAGGGAAGAGATTGAATTGAGAGGGTTTATGCTACCAAATTTTCTCCAAATGGAACAAGATGTAAATCTCCTTGTAAAGGCTTAGATCCTGAAATTATTTTGTAACTGTGTATTTGGTTGCTAAATAATACAATGGATATATGCTTTTGGAGTGTGGGATTTTTTACCTAAAAGGGTTTTCCCCATGTAAATCTTTGTGTTCATGTCTTATGTTCCATCTTTCATGTTTAATGATTCTATTTATTGAATCTGTTTAATGCATGTTGTTGAAATTGGTTGATCTTGCATGATATTAAATTGCATGAAATTTCCTCTAAGGATTAATGGTGGGAAATAAACTATCTCTGATTCTGCTTTATGGCATAGTAGTATGTGTTTTTGAGAAAATTTGTAGAAATAAATATTACTGAAGACACTTACTGATCTCAATTGTTTGTTTTAGGATGAATGAATTTCCATTCAACAATAATCATTCCTCAACATCATTCCCTCATTGTTCAAACAAAATTATAAAGAAACTTCTCCAACAACACCCCCTCATGGATGTGTGATTCCCTTAGGATATTTTCCCAATGACCTCCCTAATAGCCTTTTATATAAAAGCACAAGCCAAGAGGAAGACATGAAAAATTTAAATTGAGAGATCCCCTTGGGTGTAGGCACAAAACTAACTAGGCACTATTATCCTTTCTACCATCTTTTTCTCAAGAAAAGTTCAAGCCAAAGGAGGGATAAATAGTACTACACCAAAATCAAGGAAGCAATACAAACCCAAATATCAAATTCATGGTTAAAGATTCCTGAAAAGGAGAAAGTTTCGGTTTGTCAATCAACCACATCACAATATTTTCATTATCCTTCTTGGGAGTTATCAATATTGATGATTTCTACCAATCTAACCCAAGCCTTAGTATTCCTTGATAAAATGATATATTTAGCTTGATCAATACCATGATTTGAAAGTAGATTAGTCACCTGATTCACTTCTATATATGGTATACATATAAATATAGATAGGGGCAATGAGTAACCTTGGATGGTACTTTAATTATTTTGTGTGAGGTGGTCTCTTCAAGCTTCAAAATCTATGAGGAGCAACCCTTCTTTTATATTATGTATAGACAAGATTTCAAACATAGTGCCATCTCCATAAACATCATAATTTGAACACTACATTGAATTAAATTAAATCTTCAAAGATGTGAAAGAGAAAGGAATCTCCTATGTCAATAACAAGAAAACAAATCAAACTTATAATATATATTTATAATGTGTATTCTATGATTTTGAACTTGAAGCTATCATTTTTTATAAAATTAGCATTTGGGTCTTTGAAATTGGTTAAACTTGTGATTACTTATGGAATTAGTATAATTCAACCAATTTACTAAAATAATAATTTAAACTCCATGGAAGAACTAAATTTAGTCTTGATTTGATGGAGCTAGATATGTCAGTCCTATAGAAGAAATAAATTCATGGAATTAGATCTTTAAACATAGTAACTTATGAGTTGTCATCTAAACAAGCAATTAGGGATTATATCTTTGTGCATGATTGATAATGATCATGTATTTTTTAAAGTAGGGTATGACAAATATATAGTAAAATAGAATATCCCACACAAATAATAAATGGTGTAAGGCTCCCTACCAAACATCAAAAAAAAATATTTCAAAATTAAGTCATGTCATCCTAGATTTCATACAAAAATTACATTTTTAAATTCAAATGATCATATACAAACTTTCTATTCATTTAATTTTAAACTAAACATCCAAATTGAATGCATTCCTTTTTTCTAAATTGAATCAATTATAAGAGGGGAATTATGCATGCGTCATATTCTCAAGACAATAAAATATCATTTTCATTTGGGTGCTTATATGCATACACAATTATGAAGGTATTTTACATACTTATATTTTTGTACAAGTTTTGTTCTGATGTGAATTGTCATGCTTATAATTTTTACATGCTAATGTTATGATGGAAATTAGCATACTTCTAAATACACCATGATAGATATATTATATTCATATCTAGGGTTTCATATTTAGAAGTATGTAAATATGTTATACATATATGGGTATATGTTTATATTTAGGGTTTAAATTGTTTACACAATTTATATATATATAAACCATATATATTTAGGGTTTCATTATGTATAGGGTTTTGTTTTTTATATATTACTATAATAATATCTCCTTTAGAGCTTTGTGTGTGTAAGGCCATGTGATTGTGTTCCAAACACCAAATTAGGGATTTGTGTTGGCATGGATTTCACTCCTATTAGTATCCACTTTATCACATTTCCAATCTAAATATAGTGCCTTTTGTGTCCATTCAAAGACCTATCTTTTCACCTTAATCATGTTTCACAATGCTTCCTTCACATTGGCCACATTGACCATCGTTCTTGAAGCTCATTGAATCCTCTCCACTCAACTAAAGACATTAAAATTAGCAAGCTTCTATATATCTATACACATATACACAATTTTTTATACACACATATCTATATATTTATCTATGCCTTTATACAACTTCAATTAATGTGTATCTCAATAACATAAAATCCATATTTTTTATATGTATATCTATTGTAGGAAGGTAGTATTTCTAAAACATTGTAAATTTTATCAAATTCTCAATATTTATTATTTATAGTTATGTGTGTGTACAAATATATTATGCATATACGTATATACATATATATAAATCCGGCCAACCCAATCCATATATATATATATATATATTAATAATCTTTGTTTTCTCTTCAATTATGAAGGAATCACTTGGGCCCAATAAGATGCATAACTATTTATATTTGTATGAAAGACTCAATTGTATACACATATACATGTAGAACTATTAATGACCTGCATTACACATTATGTTATTCATTTATCTTGCATTTCTAGGAATTTAGGTCAACCTATTTCTCACCTCCATATAATTACACATTGGATGCCATCATTTACTTATTCTACAATTCACTCATTTTCTTAAGCTAAAGTCCAATCATTTTCTTATGCTACAATCTAGTCATTTGCTTATGTCACAAAATATGTTTATATTTGTGTTCCTATTATAGATTATATCTTAACTTTCCTACAACTATTGGTATTGTTTGCTTAAGGCATAGGTCCAATGAAAACTATGGTTGAAGGCGTGTTGCCAAAAAGTGTAGACTTTGACACTTTTCGCTTATTTGGACCTTTGCCTATGGATTTTGGACCCTTTTCAGCCTCTTTTCACCCATTTCCAAGCCTTGTGCGAAAGTGTTGTAAGGTGTTGTAAAACATTTTCACACTCTCCTAAGCTTGTCATCACTTAATCAACCCTTTATTATGCTATAATGACCCCTTAATACACATACATGTCCAAATTCAGTGTGTTTTGTGAGACAATCCCAACAAGCTATAATAATCATATTTTAATCTCTGAAAAACAATGAAAAATTCCCAAGTGGACTAGGTCGCCAGCTTGGGCGACCTAGTCCCATGTGGCTTAAATTTCAAATTTAACTTAATTTCTTTTAGGATTCTGGTCTCTAAAACCCTAAGGTCGTCCACTATGGTGTTATTTCAGGAAAATTAGGGCATAACTTGTATAAATACACCTAGAAACCCTAATTTCTCTTTAGGTACACTCATTATGCATCACCCATTTCCTTCTGCACCTCTCTCTCCCATCTCTTCTTCTTCTCAAGCAAGCTAGGGTTTGATCCTTCCAAGTCAACAAGACATCATTATTGAAGCACTCAAAGGTTAAACCTCCATTGCTACAACTCAAGATACACCATCATGGAAAGGTAAGTAAGTACAATGCTTCACATTTCATGCTTTCCCATTTCATTTCATCATTTGATTTAATTATCTACAAAGGGACTTGACCAAGGCAAGCCCCCATACTCTAACAATCAATATTTCTTCTTCTTTCTTTGTGTGTTTGTAGATTTAGGTGCATTGGAAGCTTGAAGATCATTCAATAAGTTGTCCAAGCTCTCTAAGGTTGAAGAAACCCTAGTTGAAGCTTGGAAGACTTTCACATACCAAAATCTTCACTTTCGGGACTAGACACCTGGAGAAGCAGGAAACACAGACTAGAGACTAAAATCTCAACTTTCAGATTCTCAAAAACCTAGAAGAGGACTAGGTCACCCATAATGGCGACCTTGTCCCTCTGAGCATGCTTTTTGAGGTTCTTAATATTTCAAGACATCCATTTGGTAGAAACAAACTTTGGACCAGTTTTTTAGGAATCTGGGACTAGGTCGCCTAGATTGGCACAAGTGTCCCTCTCAACTTCTGCAACACTT
This sequence comes from Sequoiadendron giganteum, assembly GCA_007115665.2. Lineage (NCBI taxonomy): Eukaryota > Viridiplantae > Streptophyta > Pinopsida > Cupressales > Cupressaceae > Sequoiadendron > Sequoiadendron giganteum. The sequence goes on from CM021105.1 coordinate 121,719,005, forward strand.
TCATCAGCATTCCAGACCTCCATCTGATCCTTCTTCTATTTCAAATTACATACATTCTAACTCTGTCATTTATATATAGTTTAGTGTATATCATTAGTTCATTTGTATGTGCTTGCATTATCATTGTGTTTTCCAGCACTTTACATTTCATAGATTAGATTAGCATCTCTTCATTTCATTTTTCTACCACACATTCACACACCTCAAAACCCTTATTCCAATCCCCCTTTGAATGAACCCTAAGATGAAAAGGTGTGAAAGAGAGCCATTCTTCCAAATTTAGCTTCTAGGTGAAAAACCTTGGAAGCTCTTGGGGAATCCTCTTTCCCTAATTCATTTTTGGTGATTCAGAAGGTAAAAATGAGAAGAGAATATGTGGAAGGTGGAGAGTACTATGAATTTGTGTTTTTTAACACACTTCCACTATTGTGATATATTTTCTCTTTAATGTCTACTACTTAGACTATTTACAGTTTAACTATGCGATTGCATATATTTTTACCATTATATAATTTTTTAATAGTTGTATACAAATTTTCAATTGTACATACAATATAGAATTATGTTGCATCCTCAAACTTACATTGTTGGGATATTTTGATGTTTGTTTATTACTACCAAGATTATATAATTTATGTTTATATGCATACAAGGACCATGAGAGGTTTGTATACAATATTTTATTGCAAGAAGTCAATATAGGTAAAGTCTTAGAAGAATTTACTTTGGCAATTTCCCACTAGGCTATAGATTTCATTTTATCTTGTTTATTTTTAAAAAAAGAGGGTAAAAATTTATTTAAACTCAAACTAGCATTATAGTCAAGAATCAGAAATAAGCATCAAGTGCCATCCAGACACACCTACCAAAAGCAAAGAAACCAAAAAAAGCTAACACACCCAAACACCCTCAAGACCCAAGACTATCCTCATGTAATAATGTTCTCAACTTTCAAGAATAATCCAATGGTAGTTTCTGCCAAATATCAACATTCTAAATATCCCCGTGTTCAGATGCCCACTTCGCTAAACAATCTGTGACACTATTCCACTCCCTCAAGATGTGAATAAAAGAAACTAGGTCTAAAGTCTAGAGAAGAAGGAGAATATGTTGAAATACTGATTCAAGCTACCAATTCACCGTATCCAAACTGTTCTTTTTTAACATATCAACCAAGATCTATGAATCTATCTCACAAATAAACCTATGCCAACCAAGAGCACACCCTCTTTCGAACATAATAAGGATGGAACAAGCTTCCATTAAATTATTAGTCTAATATCGTTGAAAGATGGGGAAGAAACAAGCAACCCCAAAATTACTCTCTCGATACGTCTAACTCAACATAACTAGGATTATCCTTTGAGGATCCATTAGTGTTTATCTTCAGAATACTAGCTAGAGGTGGTGACCATCTATCCTCATGCTTGATTTTCCTTTTGGGGTGTCTCTTTTCACTATGGAGAGCATTTCTGATTAAACCTAGTCTCTATAACATAATCCTCTCTTTTGAATCAAGTGGTATTTCTATATACCCCTTATCCCAAATAGTCTCTTGATTCATATCAAGAATCCTCTACCAAACTTGATGAGCCTCCAATTTCCCCATCCCCAAAATATTCTTCAATTTATTTCCAACCATATTTTTCAAAGGATATAGTAGGGCTCAATACTCCAAGCCACCTAGAGACAAGATGCCTTAAAAGGTGGCCTCCCTAAAGAGCTTCAAAAATTAACAAGGGAAGAAGCATGCACATGGGTCAAATTCCAAACTTTCCACCATAAATGTCAAATAAATTTAGCAAAGGTGCACTAGAAAAGTAAGTGAGAAATAGATTCCTTACTACTATTGCATATAACACATATAGAAGGCCCTTTAAATCATGTCTTTTGAATATTATCCCAGGTTATACATCTATTTTGAGTGACCAAACAATGCAAAATTATTCTACGTGTGGTTCCACCAAGGAAAATCATCCCCTCCATGTTTTTTCCTATTTGGATTTTGATACCCACTGTCCATCGAGTACATCCCCTTGGGATCAGAACTCCAAGCTATAATTTCATCCCTTTGCAAAAATCCATAGGCTCTACTAGCTAAAATTTAAGATAATTCTTCTCAATTTGCTTCTAAACCTCCAAGTGGCCAAGCTTGAGAATTATTCCACTAATACACCTCTACTTGCCCCAACTACTTAATCTCTTTAAATTTTTTAAAACAAATCCAACCAGCCTCTAAGAAAATATGACTACTGTTTTGAAAATGAGTGTATCCAAACAAGATTGGGGGATGGACATCCCATGATTCAAATGAAAAAAGAACCTCAAAACCTCTATTGCAAATCCAAAATAAACCCTACTTGATTAAGGAAGGACCCCATTTAAGGGTATCCTAGATCATAGAGCCTTTACCTAACAAGGAGAACCTAGGCACATCATTCCCAATTTCTCCCCTCAAGTATTTAGAAACAAGAATCTTGTCCCAATCCTAGTATTGATTAGTGTACCATCTCTAATATAGCTTGGAAGCCAAATTATAACCAATAAGAACCACCTGCCTCAATCCTAGGCCCTCGATATGTTTTAGTTTTCATATGGCCTCCCACTTGACTAGACTCTACTTAGAGGAGGTCAAACTACCATCCCATAAGAATTTTGTAGAAAGAGCATCCAAATCCTTTATGAGTCTTAAAGGAGTAACTTGCACCATGCACCTATAAATAGGGAGAGCTTGAACCATATACATGAGAAGCAGAATTCTACCTGCAAAAGATAACCATCTAAATGTCTAGTGACTAACTCGATCTTATAACTTTTCCAAGACATTTTGCTAGATTCCTCTGGGCAGAGGGCCCACAAAAAGGGGGATGCCCAAATACACACTAGGCATAGCTCCAATCTAAAATCTAAGAATTTGAGTGGTTCTAGTTTGAATAAGGGGAAGGGTATTGAAAAAAAATAGAGGACTCGGCTTCATTGATTTTCTACTTTAAGGTAGAAAGATAAATATCTAGAGAATGTTTGAAGTTATCAACTTCTTTGATTATAGATAATACCAATAAAATAGTGTCATCCACAAACTATAATTGGGTTTAAGAGAGTCAAACATCTCCCCAAGTCCAACCTTGAATAATTCCTCATCTCAAATGAACTTTTAAGAGCCTTCCTAGACCCTCAACAATAATGATAAAATATAAGGTGACAACGGATGACCCTATTAGAGACCTCTTGAGGCACTAAAATTATCAATTGGCACACTATTAATCAACACATAATAAGTAGACATAACACAACTCATCACCTAGTTGACCCATCCTTCTCCAAACCCAAAGGCTATTAGAACCTTTCAAAGAAAAGACCATTTCACTTTGTCATAAGCTTTGGCCATGCCAAGCTTAATAAACATGGCCTTCTCCCTAGACAAATCCATGGAGTGAATACCCTCAGTTGCAATGACCACTCCATCCAATATTTTATTACCAACAACATAACCCCCTTGTTCTTCTAAAATATATTTTTTCAACCACAACTTGAGCCTCTTTTCTATTAATTTGGATATGATCTTGTAGAATACATTACAAAGGTCTATTAGCTTGAAATGATCCAGAGATTTAGCCCCTTATCTCTTGGGGATAAGAACAAGTAAGGTGTAATTCATTGCCCTCAACATTTACTTGTTTACTTGATATTATTTCACAACTTCCAACAAATCATATTTGATGACGTCCCAAAAATCCTAAAAGAATTCTATTGGAAAACCATTTGGGCTAGGGATTTCCCTTTCTTCATCTAAAAAACAACCTCCTCAAGCTCCTCTAAAAGGATGGGGCTGATGAGCACTTCATTCACTTCTCTAGTTCAACAACGGAAGGAATATATTCCAAGATGAGATTTTCTTCCACCTTCACTAGTGGGGAGTCCTCAAAGTAGAGAAAATAGTAATGATGAATTATTTTTGGTGATATATCCTTGAATGAAGTTAGTTGCTCCTCCTAAGAAGAAACTAGGGAATAAATTGAGTTACCATGACTTCTAGCTTTGATAGAATTGAAGAATAAATATGTGTTTTTATCTCCCTCTTGAATCCACTCAATCCTAGAATTTTGTTTCCAATAAATTTCCTCACATAAATCCTATTATGTTAAAACCTTAAAAGCTTCCCCTTATTCTTTAATGGATTTGTTGGTAATCCCAAAACCCCTATTATTTTTGGTGATGGTGTCCAAACATTATTAAGCCTCAAATTTTGCTACAAAAATATTCCCAAGACTTTGTTTGTTCCACTTCTTAAATTGGTACTTCACAAATTGAAGCCTTTTGACAAAAGAATACATAGTTGTATCATGCTTATGCATGCCTTTTCTCCACCACTCACTCACTAGGTCCTGCAAAGATGGCTCTTATAGCCGCATAAAATGGAATTTGAATGAAGGGTTCTTATAAGAGGCACCCCCTTCTTTCACAAAAAAATTGATAGCCCAATGATCATATCAACTCCAATCTAGGATTTTTGAGCTAGTAATCCAATTGTTGCCAACCCAAAAACTAGAGACTAAAAACTTATCTAATATTTTATAGATGTAATCCTCCTCACATATCTTGTTGCTCCATGCGAACATACCATTGCCTAGTTTTATATCTATCAGTTTCTTAATGCAATATTTTCTCTAAAAATTGATGAGGATGACTCAAGCTTATCCAACCCACCTTTCTTTTCCTCCAAATTGATGATAGCATTGAGGTTTCCAACCAACACCCAAGGGAGTAAAGGAACTAGGGAGCATAAATACCCTATATAAGTCTAGAGATAACTCTTGCTAGACATATTTATTGGAGCATAAACATTGGTAAACAAGATAACTTCCCTAGATTTGAAACTTGAAGCAACTATAGATAAAGAGTTACTATTAGAAAGCCACCACAAAGGGGAGATCTTGGGCAGGTCCAAAGACAAACTATTCCTCCAATGCTCCCTTGAGCTCCTATGCACTAGCAATGACCTCTCCACCACAACTTGGAACAAAATTTTAACATACCATCCATAAAAAACTTAGATTCCTGAATGAATACAACATCAGGAGAATGCACCTTGATCAGATCTCGAAAAACCATTTTGTCTAGGGATGCTATTCAAAACCCTTGCATTCCAAACAACACCATCATTTATGAGAGTTAGAAAAGTGGGAGTCAATAGTTTTGAATGAGCCTAACTCCACCAAATTCTCCCCCATTAAAATAATTTTATCCCAATCTTTCTTCCTTCCCAACTTGGAATACTTCTTTGAGCTTCCTTTTTTGAAGTTCTTTTGTTGTAGCCCAAATGTAGGTACCTCTTTTTTTCCTTTACTAGGTATCTCAGCCTTAGCCTCTAATACCTACTCAATCAAGTCCAAGCTCAATCCATCACCCAACACAACCTTCTCAGGAAGAATTTTTTCACTAGGGATTTCTTGAAATTGGTTTGTATCCATTTGAGATTCAATTCTCTAAGACACCAGACTATTGTGCCTGACTCCCTCTTGGGAGGTCAACTGATCTATCCCTAGAAAAATCTAGTTTAGGGAGCATTCCACTTGGGTTTTGGATTCATGTTGAATAGTGTCCTCCAAAGCCTCAAATCGGTTATAAGCTACATCACCCTATATGTCCTTGAGATTTATCTTCAAACCTTTGCCCTTGTTGTGAGGTTTAACAAGAATAAAAACTTCTTTATCAATTTCCCCTTAGACAAGGGTTCTTTCCCTTTATCCTTTGAAGGTAGTTGTCATGTCAAAGTCTTGGCTAAAGCTCCATTAACAAGAGCCCTTGATAAGATTAATTGTGGGAATTTCATTTACAAATGCCCATACTCATGACAAATCCAACATTGAAATGGGAGCACTTCAGAATCTAGTTGTTGAATCCACAAAGTGGTTCCAACTTGAAATTCCATTAAATTTGGCAATGGGTTATTTATATCAATTTCAATACCCACAGGCACATGATATTACCTTATTTTCTAGTGTTTGTTGAGATAGGCCAATCGGTTTTCCTAGCAACAATGCAACCATGTGAAAAATATTGTTTCTCCAAAACTCTAGTGGTATCCAAGGAAACCTCACCCAAACTGGGACTCTAGATGGAAAGTCCTTTGTAGGGTTGAATCCTATATACCAAGGTTTGATGAACAAACCTACCTAATTGTAGAAGTAAGGACCACCTTCAAAATCTCTATTTTGATCCGTCATGTAGGAGAAAACCACCATGAAATACATGTTAGCAACTTGCATAACTTCTATGTCTCCTTCTGAGTTCTTGGTTTGATGAGCCCATAATTCGAAAAAAGGAAGGGAGACTCAAATCCCATAAAATTGCAAATCAAGGCATGGTCACACAAATATATAGCATCATCGACCATCGAATTTGATTGAATAACTAAAATCGGGTGAGTACTATTCCTTTTCAAACAATCATTTTCCTTCGGAGCCCCAAGACTCCTAATCTACGATCAACCCTCTTTTTATAAATAATTGCTAAGAAATTTCACCGCTTTGGAGTGGATTGATAAAGATGGGTCCGCCCTTGTCAAAATCTCAAAGAATTACATTTTCACTAATTCCTCTAAATTTGTAGCTATCATTAAAAATTAGGAAAAAGACCACAAAAAATAATCATTCAAAGCAACAAACCCCAAACCCAACACCAAGATCACCAACCATGAATCAAATTGCAACAACCACGACACCCACCACATGCATCCACAACCAAATAGAGAAACTTGACAAAATCCTCCCTCCTCATGACCTTCAAAAAAACCCCAAGCACGTCCACAAAGATAGGGACAAACTGAAAAAACAAAGGCACAAAAAAGAAGGGGCACAAACTAAATGAAGATATTCCTTAGCATGTGGAGAGTCTATACTAATGTCTAGTAAACTTGGTGGCAATAACACAATTCAAAGGTAAAACCTAGCTGAATTGTCCACTTGAACCTTTGGAAATACCTTCATTGAATTATCAAAAAAGGATAGTAAACTTGTGATGTTATTGGCACCGTATGTGCTTTAATAGACTTAAAACTACCTAAATCATCCTATTACAGATGTTACACTTATTGAGAAATCATAAAACTGTAAAAAAATAAAGGAAGTAATGTTGGCACTATTGCTATGGGTACCTATAATATAAGACTATAAATAATTGTTGTCAAGAAATGAATGTCGGGAACTAATTGATATAGATAACTAAACCTACACTATAGTCTGGAGTACAACAAACTCAAGAATTTACAATATATTTGTGAAATAAGAATTATTTATGAATCCACTAATGATTGTAACACAAAAAATCTATTTAACGTATCTTGCATTTATGAAGTAACTACTAAAATAGAAATGAAATAACATGAAATGGAGTGAAGGACAGTTACCTTGAGAGGCCCTTGCTCAAGTGGTTGTCTTCACTAATCTAAATCAAATCTAACTTCTTAGTGTTGATGTTATTGAGTAGCTTCGGTCTGCACTTCCCAAGAAGAGAAAAGAATAAATTAAATGTATAGCCTCTAGGCTATTTAATTTATACCAAACAATAAATGTAAATGCTAAAGGGCCAACCCTTCTTGGTTCACATATTTTAGTCTTGGCTTGAGCCGACTTTATGCATTTATTATTTATCTTGTATGTGGGCTGACCTATGTTGAGGAGGCACCACACTTGTATAAATACAAGGTCTCATTTGTCTTTGAATAACCAAATCACAAAAGCAAGTTCGCATCTATCCTCAAGAGCAGATTTCACACTTTATAGCAGCAGGTCCGATTTCAAGGAAGAACTTATTCATTTGTATCTAGTGCATCTAGAAGAGGTGCGACCTCATTGCATTCATTATTGGCCATTGTTGGGCCTGAGTTGTAAGCAGACTTCTGCCATTGTTCTATATTATAGAAGAGATTCATTGTTGGGTTTTTCTCCCTCAAGAGGAGGGTTTTCCTAGGGTATCTTTGTGTGTTCATTGTCTTATGTGTTGCAATTATTTAATTACTTGTATTGTTCAATCTGATCTAAGAAACACTAACACTTAGATCAACACAATTATGATAACTCAAACCATTCATTGCACAAATTCAAAAGATCACATAAGATTCTATTGAGATATCTTATTCATGAAACCATGATTTGAACAATAAACATTGTCTGCATAAGAAACAACAACTAACTGAAAGTATCTGGTAACTATATTTACTCTCGAACAAAAAACAACTAATTGGTGAACTCCTTAAACCTTAACCACCAAGCCATATAGATAGGAATAGGGAAGTTTATTAAAACATGACTCTAAACTGAAACCATAAATCACCACTCCCTAGATATCACAATGTGATAAAGACAATATTAATCTAAATTACAACTAAAAAGGAAGAAGAGTCCAAGTAGGATTGTGACTCTATTGTAATAGAACTGGAATGTGAAATGCTCAAATCAAATATGTTAGAATCCCAGTTGTAATAAGGTTCTTCTCCTCCAATATATTTATTGGACATCATAATGATGCACAACCATCTTCATTTAGTTCCTCCATGATGTAGTTTCCGTGCTCCATTTATTCTGGAACCTCCCCTATTTTACTGCCTAGGAACTCCTTTGGCTACGAGTTGCACCTTGTAGTTGCTATGGGCTACAATCCACCTCTTCTAGCTACAAAGAGTTAGTTCACAAAAAATGCACACAATACTAACAACCATAGCTAAGCACATATAACAATTACATTTCATACATATGCACACATAAATTATGCATTAACCATCACATTATAACCATATTTCTATATAATTTAAATCAGGTTCAAGGTTGCATAATAAGTATAAAAGATAGCATAGTGTAGAAATATGCATAGGATAAATGTCTGGTAATGTGTATGAGCTTGCATAAAAAATAAGAAAACTATCTAATGATTGGACTCATCATTCCCCCAAACTACTCTTTTGCTTGTCCTCAAGAAAATTAACTAGGGTTGGAGGTTGTAGCACAAAGTGATTTCCTTGAAATTTGTAATAGTATCCACTCCCTTGACCTATTCTAAATAAAATCCGTTATAACATTCAAGTCTTTTCATTTTGATAATTTTAGCCCTCTCACATTTGTCTCACATTCCTCATGTTTATCTCTTGTCCAATGTTGTATCGGGTAAAGAAGTATTGTTGGCTAGAAAGTGAGTGGTACCCATTCAACTCCTTTGTAATATGCAACATCCATATACCTCTTTGTTCTCTCAAGAATAGCCATACAATTATAAGCTGGGTGGGGCTTTTTCTCTGTAGCTTAGGGGTTAATCTATCCCATCTTTCTTTCACATACCTGTAGCAATGATGAACAAGTCCAACCATTAATATCTACATCCTTTTGTAATCCTTCATTCTTAAATTCATGATCTTTCTGCCTACACCTTTGTGATCCAAAATTTCTAACCATTCTTCTATGATCATATTAGGGTTTTTAGATTCCTTCCTTATTAGAAGAGAAAATGATTTCTCTCTCTCTCTCTCTCTCTCTCTCTCTCTCTCTCTCTCTCTCTCTCTCTCTCTCTCCTCTCTCCATATATTCTTCCATGAGTTCACCCCTGAACTTCTCATTCTCAAAATAGGATGCTAGTGCCCTTATGTAAATCCCCTACAAATATTAAGGGATTCTATTATGTGTCTTCTGGAAAAATTATGTAAATAATATTCACATAATTGATCCTATTCCTTCGATGTAGCATCAACATAAACATTTAGAAAATCAAGTTTTCCACTCATAGAAACTAGTTGGTTACTTATCAATCCACTGAACTAGAAACTTAAGATTTTTTCTTGTAAAAACAAAGCATAGGTCCTTGATGGGGGTCTACACCTAAAAATATGAGCATATTTATCTACTACCTCTTCCACTTTGACTATCAACCTCTTTAATTCAATATCCTTACCCTCCAGTATTCTAGTATGTTCTACAATTATTGCTTCTTTTTCCTTCTTCCAATTCTCTTTATGTTTAGAAAACTCTTGAGCAACCTTCCACAATTGATATCCTAGGGACAAGGTTGTATGATAAATTGGATTTTTTATTATAGTGGGCCTCCTATTTTCTATTGCAAGCTCTGTATTCCTTGCTTTGACCAGGGAAAGTTTTTGCTAATAAGTCTAACTTGGTCCCATGTCTATTTGTATGTAGCTTTTTCATCCAATTCATGTATCTTCATTTCCTTGTCTTTTTCCCTTTGTGCATAGGGTAAAGCTCTTCTAGCTCTTCTTGCAATTCTTTCCTAACATTTCTTTCTTCTAAAAAAATTTCCTTATCCTTCAAAAACTTCTCATCACCAACCCCTATGTATTCATAAACCTCACTATCAATGCTAACTGGGGTTCTCTTCTTGGTTTTATTGCCAACAAAAATATCCTCTAAATCTAAGTTAGAGGTAGTAGATATATACCATTTCCTTTTTGTAGGAACATTTTTAGACAAATTATATTTCAATTCTAAATCAATACCTAATGCCATAACATCTTCTTTTTGTTCCTTATCCCTTGTTTCCTCTTTTGGTTTCTCAATATTTCCCCTCATGGAACCTTTCTTTCTCAAGTGGCCTGAACGCCTTGGTGGGGTAGATTTCTTTTTTTGGGTATCCCTCTTCTTCTACACCTTTGAAGGTGTAGAAGAAGAACTACCTCTCTTTTTCCTGGTCTTAGGTGTTCTAGAGGAAGTTAGGATCTCTTTTGTTGCAGGTTGGTTAGATGCTACATGTGGTGATCCTTGCCACTTCACTCCTCTAGGTCACCTTTGTTGTGGGTATGTGGAGCAACAAGTGAAATAGGGGGCATTTCCTTAAGGATGCAGTAGGTGAATCTAGGTTTTCAGGAACTACTAGTTCCTCAAGAATATGGTTAATATATTTAAAAATTAAAAAGCTCTCCCAAAAAACCTATGGATGATGAACCCTAAGGCTCCTTTATACTAACAAGGTTACCAAATAGTAGTGTGACAAAGCTGAATAATTTATCTCCCTTTGGTATTCAGACCCCATTCTTTTTAGCAAATCATAAAGGAAATTAGGTACATTGACCAGTCTATTGTGGTGGAGATGACTTAGTAACTTAAAATACATAGAATACAGGAGGGATTTTCTACCATCACAAGTGATATACTTAATAATATAAAAATCATAAGAGGCCCATATCTAGGGAAGTGACAATCTCTTCATACCTTGTGACGATGAATCAAGATTTTATCCTACCTCCCTGAACTCATCCCTGACAACTATTGCATTTTCTCTAATAGGGAATTTAGTTCCATTCCTCGGTAGAATATGCACTTCTACAATTGAAGCCTCTAAAGCATCCACTCTCAAGCCCTTGACAGTGGCTTCATCATGTTGTAATGTAGTTGCAAATTTCCTTGTCATGTCTTCATTAAACTCTGTCAATTTCAGGAAAGTAGTCCAACTATCTTTCCCTTATGAAAATGGGAGTAACTAACCCACCCTCTAATATTTTCTTGTGTGTTGATGAATCCCTTTTGAAAATATCACCTCCCATGGTGAAATATCTTGACTTTTCTTAAAATTCTAGAAATTTAGCTCAAAATTGATTTCAACCACCCACAAACCCTCTTTATCTGCTACTCTTGCATGCACTTCTTTCACTGTAATTTCAAATTTTATGTCCCTTCCCCCTTTGTTTCATCTTAAATCATATTGAATTGCTTGAAATTGGCTTAGAATCTAGGGGAATTGACAACAAAAATGTTGTAGGTGCAGAAAGGTATGAAGGCAAAAAGGGCTTGTATGGTTTTTTTTGTGTTTTGCTTTTGGGGGCGAAAACAAAATTTTGGGATATATACTATCTCCCCCTCCCCAACTTAAACTCTTGAAGTGAACTCACTTCAATACATGTGACTAGGTAGAGGGAATGATTAATGAATATGGAAATAAGTTTAATAAGTGCAAAGCATGCTAACTTTAAATGCAATTATGTAATGAAAGCATTGAATATCCATGTTAATTATGGAAGTTAGTATGCATAACTGTCAGATAAGTTGAATGTAACTCCATGCGTGTGAAGGTGTTGGAAGAGTGTTCACAGCATGAGTGTGATTTGATGTTAGGTAATTGCATTGTGGGATTGGAATGAAAGGTTGGCATGTGAAAATTAAAAGGATACATAATGTATGGTATGTGAGTTATGAAATGAATTTTCAAATGCATGAAAAATTGTGATGGGTGGCATGGAGTGGAGTGATAGAGTTGCATGTATTGATATGACAACCTAAGGCTGCATGTATATAAAAAGTGGAATGAGCTTGGATGAGCTACAATTAGTTTGGTGCAAATTTTTGAATTCTCTAAGAGATAGTGGTTGCGAGTATCTTCATCAACAGGTCCCCAATTAAAATTTTATTTAGGATGCTACAAGTCCCTACTACATAATTAATCATTCTTCAAGAAGATTATTGATTGTGGAACATATGTTGTGTGTGCATGTGAATTAGGATAATAAATTATATTTGAGTGCCCTCAGAAGGTGAGTTGTGGAGCTCATCTATCAAGTCACTATGAGAACTAGTAGTATCTATTGTTGAGTTTTTATCTTGTGATAGAGTGTCTGTATTTGAACCATAAAGAAGAAAATCATCCTTTTGAGTTGGCTACTTTTGTTAGAGTAATAAGTTATATACTTAATTAATTATATCACACTGGTTAATTAATTAATTCACTTATTCCTTTTGTTGCTTAAGCTAAACTTAGGCACATTAATAATTGATTAATTATTAATTGTGCACACTAGGGTTTCATTTAGGGTTTCCCTTTTAGGGTTTCTTGATCTCCTTCATAAGGATTGATTTCTTTATAATAATTGATTCTCAATAATGCATTTTTACTTTGAGGTTTACAGAACATCTTCTTTGGTTATGCATGTCTTTTGCATGTGACAGGTGATTGCATGCACATGATCTTGGTTTCTAACATGGTACCAGAGCTCTAGACCTACTGCTACCTGTTCGTGATATGAAGATATGGCCTCTCAGTGAGTTTCAAGTGCAAGGGTTTCCACAAGCATCTTTCTGCAAGATCTGGCGGTAGCCAATTTTTTGGGACACTTTGGGATTAAACGAACATCGCCTTCATGTTCGCAACACCCCAAAACCTTAGAAATGCCTATCAAATCGTCGATTTTGGAGCAGTTAGTTTCTGAGGCAAAAAATTTTTGCCAGGGAGGCCGTACGGCCTCCCCGACATGCATTCCGAGGCACAAAAATAAAAATAGTGGCTTCTCGATTTTTGTGCCAATGCCCCCAGTTTAGATGGCTCCCGCCAGCGGGCGGCCACCAAGCAGCCACCGGTCCGTCGCCGCCGCTGGTGGCGGCCCCATGCAGCATCATCGGCTCCACGCCCAGCCCCTGCGGGCTCCCTTAGACACCGCCCCGGTCATATGGAGGACCCGGGGCCTTCTGCCAGCCCCTGCGGGCTTATTCACTCCAGCCAACAATCTTATTGAGGACCAGGGGCTCTGCCCCAGCCCCTTGTGTTTTGCTTCTGGTCACATGGGTGACCAGGGGCCTAATTTTTTTTTACAAAGGCCGATTTTTTGCGGCGATGACCAAATGGCCATCAAATTATTTCCAGTGAAGTACTAACATCAGCATGACGTCATCGATCGTATAGCCTCTTTGCCCCCTCCTAGCCCTAATTTGCCCTAAAAGGGCAGTTTTTTTGTTTTTGGCATAACTTGGGCATACGGTATCAAAATCGGGCAAACGAGATATCACCGAAAAGCTGGTTCTGAGCACTTTCATATGGTATAGTTTATTTTACAGTAGTTTTCTGTTTTACTACATTTTTTTCTGTTTGAAGTCAGATGTTTATTTTATGCTTCCGAGCTCATAACTTTTTGCCACGATCTTCGATTTTCACTATCTTTGTGGCATTGGAAAGGTATTGAGGAGCTCTATGTTGATGTCCAAGCACTTTTTTCTATATCTGTCCCAAGTTTATCATTAATATAGATTTGAACCGAAGGGTTTTTTGGAGATTACTTGGATGTTTTGACAGTTGGGAGAGTGCAACTTGCATCTTTGCACTTTGTTTTTAGTAATACATCATTTCAATAATCGACTGCTACTTCATAGATTCCAAGGTTGTTCTCATTTGGAGTTTTCGAGTGTTTCGAGGCATCGGGTCTGCTATTGCTTTTTTCATGATCCCTTGAGTCAATCAATGACTCTCATCCGGTTTCAGTAGTAGACATAAGTATCTTTCCTTGCTTGCCAGATTTCGGTTCCAATGTTACTCTACAAAGTTCTTCCAGTGCTTCTTTGTAGCATGTCATCTCATTGTAGGGGGGTTTTGTCCCACTGGGTTTTCCTCCTCTACCTCATTCTTGCATTTGTAAGTGGGTACCTGATCAGGCCTAGTTGTCAGGACCCATCCTTGCTTGCATGCATCTTTTTCTAGTGTTTTAGCTTCTTCCTAAGTTCATCTTAAGGGGGGGTGTTAGAGTAATAAGTTATATACTTAATTAATTATATCACATTGGTTAATTAATTAAGTCACTTATTCTTTTAGTTGCTTAAGCTAAACTTAGGCACATTAATAATTGATTAATTATTAAGTGTGCACACTAGGGTTTCATTTAAGGTTTCCCTTTTAGGGTTTCTTGATCTCGTTCATAAGGATTGATCTCTTTGTAATAATTGATTCTCAATAATGCATTTTTACTTTGAGGTTTACATAACATCTTATTTGGTTTTGCATGTCTTTTGCATGTGACAGGCGATTGCATGCAGGTAATCTTGGTTTCTAACAACTTTTATATCTTCAATTTGTGTCCATTGACTAAAAATGTGAATCTAATTGCATCTATGGTTTGTAACTTGAATATTCCATAGGAAAATACCTGTTGGATTTCATAGGGTCTCAACCATCTGGATTGTAACTTTCCTTTGTAATATTTGTATCTGGAATCATATAGTAAAGCCTAATCACCCACATTAAATTTTTTAGTCTTTATAAACTGACATGCCATTTACTCCTCTGTTTTTGAATGATATATGTGTGATGCATGGCCTCCATTCTAATTTCATCCAATCCATTCAGATTATGTAGCCTTTCATTTCATGTTTTTGAATCCATCTCTAATTCCATTGTTGTCCTAAGTGTCTTGTATTCAAACTCTATTGGAAAAACTTTTGTTTTACCATAGACTAATTCATAAAGTGTGAAACCTGTAGTTGTTTTCCATGTTGTTTTGTAGGTCCACATTGCTTCAGGTAATCTAGATGCCCAATCCTTCCTGTGAATTTGTATTATTTTTGTCAGGATGTTCTCAATTTCTCTATTTGTAACCTTCACCTACCCATTGGCTTGGGGATGATAAGGTGTTGATTTTCTATGTCTTATTTCATATTATTCAACCAATTTAGAGATGAGTTCAGAATTAAACTAGGGATCTTGGTCAATTGCAATCTCTCTAGGTACTCCATACCTAGTAAAGATGTATTCATACAAGAGCTTAGCTACATTCTCATATCTTGCAAACTGCAATGACTTGACCTCAACCCATTTTGTTAGATAGTCTGTACAAACCAAAATATGCTCTTTTCTATTAAAGGCTGGTGAAATTGGTCCAATGAAGTCAAGCCCCCATTTATCGAATGGTGCTAGTGATATGTGTGGTTGCAAACGAATTTCATTTGTCCTTGTTGGTCTTGTAACAACCTTGGTGTTCTTCACAGTAAAATTTCTAATGTTTTCACCTCAAGTGATAAACCATGATGCCAAAACATAGCAATAAAAAAATTTATTTCCACAATGTAAATTACATGCATAATTGAAATAACACTAATTCCAAATTATCATTTCATTCCAATGTAATTTTACAAATCTTCCCAAAACATAGATATCATATTGAATGAACCCAAGTATATCATTCATGATGAAATCCTTCCATATAAATAGGTTCAAGATACATACACAACTCAGCTGAGCTTTCAAACAATAGTTATAGATGGTATAGGAATCCTCCTTTCAAATATCTTAGTCTTTTTTCACCTTCTAAGGAGGAGAAGCATCACTCAAGCGCTTTTCCGCCAACCATGAACTCATATGCGGTCCCCCGTACATCTATCATATGATAGATGGCCCTACCCTTCGACGAAGAGATTGGTTGAGTAACCTTGTATGATAAACCACACTGAGCTTAGTGTTGTTCCCTACATGACTAGAACTTGTAATCCGTACAATTTGCAACTAGCATGCACTACATAGACACGATGAATTGATAGTGGAGCCAAAGGCAATCACACTACTTTGGCCAAATTTTTCTCACTCAGTACTTCAAGTGATGGTCATTATATTCACCTACACTTTATTAAACTCTATTTGACTTAAGGCCACTATAAAATATGCATAGGTATTTCCTCTAATGGGTAACCCTTAACCCCAGAAATAACATACTCCCTTTTCCCAAAATGCATTGGTAACTCTACCAATAAGCCTAAGCACTAGTTACTCCTTCAATGGATATTTCTATCCTAGGTATAACATATGAGCTTATCTTTACATAAACAATCTATTCTTTACAAAAGATAAACTACTCTAAAGCATAACTTTATAATCTAGAGTACAACTACATAAGCCTCATCATAATCTTAGATTAAATAACTGATTCCATTTAGTAAAATATCACACAATAAGTGATACCCATTTAAGAGTATAACCTTATCAAGGAATGACCTCAATCGAAGAATTGTCTTAACAATAGATGATTCCATTCGAGAGTATAATCTCCTTATTTAGAAGGGTTTTGTAGACATGGAAAATATACCAACACACTTGATCCTAATTACTAACGTCGTTTCATCCTGAATCATCTTCTTAGCTTGTCATCACTTTTCACCCCTTAATTAAATAAATCATTATTTATCTGATTAAGTCATTCTCTCCTATTAATTAAATCAATCAATCTGATTTATTTAACCCTATGTCTCTATTTAATGAAATAATTCATTTTATTTAATTAAATCTCTAAAGTCATCATATTAAATTGAATAAATTAAACCTTATTTAATTTAATCTAACATTATCCAGTTTTTAATTAAATAAATCAAAATATTTATTTAATTAAAGTCTAAATCATTTTCCTCTCAACTTTGATTTAAATAAATCCTAAAATCTAAATCAAATTTGTCACATCATCTAATCTCCTATTAAATTGATCAAATCCTGATTAATTTAATCCTAATCACCTAATTTCTCTAGATTTTGCCACTTGCACATGAAAATACATTTAATTGATTTATTAAATCTATATTTTCTTTCAACATGGCATCTTTAGGGGAATATTCCTCCAAGTTTAAAAATCCCTCCAAGTGGATTTTTCCTTCCAACAAAACATTTATCTCCTCTTACATGTACTTGTGCATTGAGCCAAGTGACATTTAAGTCATTTTATTTCCCTCTCCAACAAGTCATTTCATGATTTTCAAAATCCACCTAATATCATTTATTGGCTCATTCATCAAAATGTGCTCAAGCTTCCTCCATTCACATCTTGACAAATGGAATTTGGCCATTGGATGTTGAATGATCCCACATTGCTCCATTTTTCTCATTCTTCCATCTTGTCTTTCTATAAATAGAAATCTATTCTTCTCATTTTTCATCCACAACTTAGAGAAAAGTTACTATCTTCACATTTAGAGCAATTTCATCCATCTCCATAAGCATTTTCCATTATCATAGCCAGGTTATTGCAGATTTTATGAAGGAATCACATTGTTCTTCCTCACCAAGTGGATCAATCTTCATCAAAATCATCAAATCGCACAAAGGAATTGGGAAAGGGCCATTTACTACACACAAATTGGCACCAAATTCCCCATGGGATTAAGAGTTTGCATGTTTAAATAGGATTTCATTGCTTTTTATGTTTTGTTCTTCATTTTTCCTATTTTGAGCATTGTAGATGAATTTCATGGGGAATATTAGTTCTAACTTGCATATGGATCTAATATTATGTTTGTTTTCTATGTTTGTGTCAGTCTAGGATTGGGGCTCACAGGTTTAATCTATGAGTCTACTCTTGTCAATATGATAACTATGTATTTAAGAGTGCATTGCCACTAATCAAGCAACAACTATGACTCACTAGGTTTCAATATACCCTTCAACCTAGGAGTAACCCACTAGATTTTTAGTATAATCAAATCACTTTAGCTATGATTAACCCTTAAGCTACCTTTTTTCATTCATATCTAGCATATTAATACCTAGGAAAAAAAATTCCCCTTATTATAGAGTAATTACAGGCACTTCACAAACCAATATAAACAACTTCTACTTCCTTTCAAAGCGAATACTATTTTTCCCTAAATGCAAGTATTCAAAATAGACTAATTAAAGCATTCATGAAACAATCTTTCATAAGCTAAGACAAATAAAGGAAGATTATCATCATGCCTGTATTCGCTTATCCAATTGACTAGTTGCAACTCAACTTTCCAAGATAACAACTAGCTTAGCTTTGATCTCTCAAGAAATGCCACAATAAACCTCTATCTCACAAGTTGATAATATACTTCACTAAATATGCTAAAATACTCTCATAAATACTCAAATTTCTCTCTCAAAATATAGCGTAATGATGTAGGTAAGAAATGCAGATAGATTTGCAAATACAATGCACAAGAAATCTTGTGAAATGCATTCTCAAAAGAGAGAGATTGTTTCTCTATTTATACAACAATAAGGAGACTCCCTAGCCTATAGAAAAGGCACAAGTTTTGATAGAAAACTCCACTCATATCGACTCACTCAACTTATCAAAATGGTGGTAGCAAGTTGAGAGTGTACTCAACAAAAAAGCTACATACCACCCTCTAAACTTGACAAAATCACAAGACCATTTCAAAATAGCACATGGTAAAAATAAGGTAATCAAATTGCTCTTAAAACATAATTCTACAACAAACAAAAATCATAAGGTGGTGCCAAAGTAAGCAACAACCTTTCTATAGTTGGTGTGGCTTTTCCCACATTTGAATCAGTCAATAACTCAAATACAAAACTTATCATAAGTTGACTTAGTCCAAGATGAATCACAGTGTCTCTTAAAATTGATTTGACCAATTCATTGACTTGGAGGATCCTTTCCTATCATTCAACATTTTCATTTATTTTGTAGTTGATATTCAATTAACTAATGTGGCATCCAAAGTAAATACAATTTACTAAGTCAAAATGTATTTAATCTCACGCAACAACTAAGTCAATCTCTTTAAATCGACTTACTTTCTGCACTTTATGTTGCATAATGTTCACCCTTTATTCTTTTCCAATATGTGATATATTCGACCCTTTAAAATGCTTATATATGTTGTATATAATCAACCTATAATTTCATAATAAATTGGCCTCAAAGAATTGTGAATGATAATTGACTTCATAGTATTAAGTCATATTTACATATATAAGATATATTTACATATACATATATATATATGTATATCAACACACACACACATATATATGTATATGTATATATATATGTTAATGTATCTATATATATATTATATGCCACAAAAGTATATATATACATTCAATATACAAATGAATACAAACAAGATAGCAATCACATAGTAATAATACACATTATATATCTATATATATATGTGTATATACACTCCTCTATTAAGAACTTACACTTATGTGTGTATTAGTATATATATACAAACATATATATATTTTATCTATCAACATGCCAGTAAATGATCCATTCAATATTCAAATGATTATGACCACATGATTATAGCATCATATTAATTATTTATATACATATATGCATATCTATACGTCTGTAGTCATACTCATATGGACATTCCATTATATCCATTGTATGCATATGCCGACATATGCATATATCCTAAATAATCATTTAACCATACAATCAAGCATTGTAATATAAGGTAGGACTCATAAGTCCCAGACACATAAACATCATCCAAGCATGCATTCAATAGTAAAAAAGACCCTTACTAATGCAAACACTCATACTAAGGATAACTTACCAATTCCCAACTTAATGGCTAGACTCAACCAATCTATTGTGAGTGTGTGTATGTATAAGCTTAGATAGGCATCATTAAGGGTTAACCTTCCAATCTCTTCTCCTAAATGATACTTCCCCTCTACCTGGAGGAATGAACCTATCATTGTAAACTCATGATTGCATTTACCAACCTATTTACCTGTGAAGGTAAAATTAAATCAGTAACAATAAGACGGGGTGTGACAAGTCTTCCCATTCTATGAAATCTATCACAACTCTTGGTATACTTCAATGTATCCTTATAGAGAGTTAACCAATAGTAACCTATTATTAAGATCTTAAATGTTGTCCTTTTGGATGCAAAGTGACCCCCATAGGGGTCATCATGGAAATATTTTAGAATGTCAAAGATCTCATCTTCTCTTATATATATTCTCATGATATTATTTGGACCAATGTAGAATAAGTAACCAGCTACGCAAGAATATGGAAATCTTTAATGCACCAACTGCCTCTTTTCTCTAGGAGAGAAATGCGATCGTATCTACCCTACCACTAAGTAATTTACAATATCAGAAAACCATGGTGTTTGTACAGTAAGGGAAAACAAATGCTCATATAGAAAAGAGTCATCCACAACACCTTTTATTTGTGTGGGCAATCTAGACAAAAAATCTGCCACCACATTAGCTTTCCCTGGCTTATCCACTATTGTTATATCAAATTCCTATAGAAAGAGCAACCATATAACTAGTCTCCTCCCAACTATAGGTTTTTTCATTAAGTACCTTATGGCAGTATGATCTATGTGGATAAAGAGTTGATAACCAGTAATATAATGCCTAAACTTGTTGATAGCATAAACACCAACCAACATTTATTTCTTTGTGACATTGTAGTCTTCCTTGTAAGTTTTTGTTGATGTAGTAGATAACATACCTGTTACCTTTTTTGTCCCAAGACTGATCCTATAGTAAAATCTGAAGCATCAATGTGTATGTGGAAAGGTCATGTCTAGTTTGGCCCTCTCAAGATAGGTGCTTTTGTCAAATTTGTCTTAAGTGATTCAAAGGAGTATTGAAATTCTGTAGTCCAGTCAAATTCTATGTCTTTGGTGAGTAAAAAAAATAAGGGTACCAAAATTTTACTGAAGTTCTAGATGCATCTCCTATAGTAGCCTGCATGTCCCAAAAAGATCCAGACATCTTTTTACTTCTGTGGCTTAGGAAGTGTAGAGATGATCCCAATCTTGTTGGGATCCACCTAAATTCCTTCACTTGAGATAAAGTTCCCTAAAATAATCCCTTGAGTCATCATCATGAAATTTTTTCATGACTCAATGATAGATTACATTCTTTACACCTTTTCAAAACCTTTTCTAGATTGTTGAGTGCATCTTCATATGTTTCTCCATAGGTAGTGAAGTCGCCCATGTAGATTTCCATGTAAATTGACTTACTTTCAGCACTTTATGTTGCATAAATTTCACCCTTTATTCTTTTCCAATATGTGATATATTCGACCCTTTAAAATGCTTATATATGTTGTATATAATCAGCCTATGATTTAGTAATAAATCAGCCTCAAAGAGTTGTCAATGATAATGGACTTCATAGTATTAACTCATATTTACATATATAATATATATTTACACACACACACATATATGTATATCAACACACACACACATATATATATGTATATGTATATATATGTTAATGTATTTATATATATATTATATGCCACAAAAGTATATATATACATTCGGTATACAAATGAATACAAACAAGATAGAAATCACATAGTAATAATACATATTATACATCTATATATATATGTGTATATACACTCCTCTATTAAGCATTTACGCTTATGTGTGTATTAGTATATATATACATATATATATATATATATATAATTTATCAACACGATAGTAAATGATCCATTGAATATTTGAATGATTATGACCATGTGATTATAGCATCATATTAATCATTTATATACATATATGCATATCTATACATATGTAGTCATACTCATATGGACATCCCATTATATCCATTGTATGCATATGTCGATATATGCATGTATGCATATATCCTAAATACTCATTTAACCATACAATCAAGCATAGTAATATAAGGTAGGACCCATAAGTTCCAGGAACATAAACATCATCCAAGCATGGATTCAACAGTAACAAAGATCCTTACTAATACAAACACTCATACTAAGGATGAATTACCAATTCCCAACTCAATGGCTAGACTCAACCAATCTATTGTGAGTGTGTGTATGTATAAGCTCAGATAGGTATCATTAAGGGTTAACCAACCAATCTATTCTCCTAAGTGATACTTCACCTCCACTTGGAGGAATGAACCTATCCTTGCAAATAGCTCAACACATTTACAATGGTAGTTAGACGTTCACAATAAATCCATATGCATCATAAATTTAACATATATCCATATAGCAATACATGTTCATCATCAATGTAAACAAAATTAATATTTCAAAGCATTTATCAACACTTTCACATAATAACTATTTCAATATTCTATTCATTTAGCAAACATATCAAACTCATGATTACATTTATCAACCTATTTACCTGTGAAGGTAAAATTAGATCAATAACAATAAGACGAGGTGTGACAAGTTTTCCCATTCTCTAAAATCTGTCACAACTCTTGGTATACTTCAATGTATCCTTATAGAGAGTTAGCCAATAGTAACCTATTATTAAGATCTTAAATGTTGTCCTATTGGATGCAAAGTGACCCCCATAGGGCTCATCATGGAAATATTTTAGAATGTCAAAGATCTCATATTCTCTTATATATATTCTCATAATATTATTTGGACCAGTGTAGAATAAGTAACCAGCTACCCAAGAATATGGAAAGATTTTATGCACCAACTGCCTCTTTTCCTTAGGAGAGAAATGCAATCGTATCTACCCTACCACTAAGTAATTTAAAATATCAGCAAACCATGGTGTTTGTACAGTAAGGGAAAACAAATTCTCATATAGAAAAGAGTCATCCACAACACCTTCTTTTATTTGTGTGGGCAATCTAGACAAAAAAGCTTCCACCCCATTAGCTTTCCCTGGCTTATCCACTATTGTTATATCAAATTCCTATAGAAAGAGCATCCATATAACTAGCCTCCCCCCAACTATAGGTTTTTTCATTAAGTACCTTATGGCAGTATGATCTATGTGGATAAAGAGTTGATAACCAGTAATATAATGCCTAAACTTGTTGATAGGATAAACAACAACCAACATTTTTTTCTCTGTGATAGTGTAGTCTTCCCTATAAGTTTTTGTTGATGTAGTAGATAACATACTTGTTACCTTTTTTGTCCCAAGACTTCTCCTATAGTAAAATATGAAGCATCAATGTGTATGTGGGAAGGTAGTGTCTAGTTTATCCCTCTCAAGATAGGTTCTTTTGTCAAATTTGTCTTAAGTGCTTCAAAGGAGTATTGAAATTATGTAGTCCAGTCAAATTCTATGTCTTTGGCAAGCAAAATGAAAAGGGTACCACAATTTTACTGAAGTTCTAGATGCATCTCCTATAGTAGCCTACATGTCCCAAAAAGATCCTGACATCTTTTTACTTCTGTGGCACAGGAAGTGTAGAGATGATCCCAATCTTGTTGGGATCCACCTAAATCCCTTCACTTGAGATAAAGTTCCCTAAAATAATCCCTTGAGTCATCATCATGATTTTTTTTCATGACTCAATGATAGATTACATTCTTTACACCTTTTTAAAACCTTTTCTATATTGTTGAGTGCATCTTCATATGTTTCTCCATAGGTAGTGAATTCACCCATGTAGATTCTCATGGAATCATGAGTATAATCTGAGAAGATACTTAGCATTGCCCTCTAGAAAATGGCTAGGGAATTACATAGTCCAAAGGGAAGAACAAAATATGCATATGTACTTCAAGGGAATGTAAATGTAGTCTTACCTTGGTCATCTGGAGCTATCTTTATTTGGTTATAGCCACTAAATCCATCTAGGAAGGAGAATTATTTTTTTCTTGCTAGGGAATCAAGCACTTGGTCAATGAAAGGTAGGGGAAAGTGATCCTTTCTAGTGGTTGCGTTAAACTCCCTATAGTCCACACATACCCTGCATTTTCATCCTTTTTTAGGGATAATAACTAATGGTGACACCCATTGACTATCAAAAATAGGATAAATGATGCCTGCATCAAGTAGTTTTTGTAGCTCAGTCTTAACTGTTTCTCTTAAGGTAGAGTTCATTCTCCTTTGGGGTTATATAATTGGTTTGAAACCATCATTTATGTAGATCCTATGCATGCAAATTTTGGGATCAATCCCTTTCATGTCATGGTAGTCCCATACACAGGGTGTTGCTTGTACCTACAACATAGTGTTAAGGGAATTCTATTGTTCTTTAGTTAATCTATTATTGATGCTCAACATTTTACCTGACATGATTTCTCATGTTTTGGATTTTAATTGTATAGATGAGAGATCAAGTCCACTAATGTTGGGGACACATTTTTGTGGCAATAAAGAATAGAATAGTTGGGATACTTCTTCGAATGAATTTCTAGGTATAATATTCTATAGTTGATCCTGTAAACATGAAAGACATTCTTGTTGTTGCGGGTCCCTAACATAGTTATTCTATATGATATGGTCAATTAATTCATCCTTATCATGGGTTGTGAATAGGGGGCTGCATTCTATTTTCATGAGAGTTTGCAAGGAATAGTGGTCTTCTTCATCTAAGATAGGCCATATAGTTTTTTCTAGGTTTTCATGAGGTTGGGTTGGTGGATAGAGAATCAGTTTCTTGGTCACAATCCCATTTGATATTATCATGTTCCTAGACCTACTACCTATGAATACATCAGATGTAGCTAAAAATGGTCTACCTAAAATAAGTGGATATCCTATAAGGTTGATGTTTGGTTGCAATACTATAAAATTTGTAGGATACTCCCATGAATCTAATTCTATGACTAAGTCCTCAATGATCCCCTCAAGTTTCATTATTGACCTATCTTCCAATTGTAAAAAAGTTGGTATAGGTCTAAGGTTAGCTAGTTGAAGTAGATGCATTGTCTCCTTAGTCATGAAATTAATTGTCATCCCTAAGTCAATTAAGGCGTTCTTGATAAGGGTCCCATTTATCTTAACATCCACTACCAGACTTCTAGGGTATGTGTATTTAGGGACAATTATGTTCCCTAGAATAATATCAACAAGGTTTCCTAGGACATGAACTGTCTGAGGGTCCTTCCTCTTTCTCCTTGGTTTCTTAAGACAAAGATCTCTTACTATCTTGGTATAGATTGGGATATCCTTGATAGATTGAATGAGGGGTATTTTGGTACTAACATCCTTAAGCTAACCCAATAGGTCCATCTCAGCTTGGGTATGATGTTTTTGAATGACTAAACACTCAGGGAAAGGAGGCCCAGAACTTGAGGTGGTCTAGTTTACCTGATTTGACCTAGGCTCCAGAGGTGAATTGATTTAGTTGTAGGTTCCTCATCCACCATCTTAGTGATTTGAGGGGCTGAAGTTCCAACTAGTGTTTTCCCTAACTTGAGGTGGACATCACTCACCTCTACCCCATAAGTGGGGTACTATATAGCCTCATTATATGCTCGTTGGACATGCTTGTTATTGTTGTTAGGTGTAGGTTTGGTAGGTAATTGTGGTGTTCTTGGTGGCTGAGATGGGTTTGATGGATTGGGCATGATGGCTTGTTGTTGTGGTTGAGAAGGTAGCAAAGGTTGTTAGTAATTCACATTATGGTGCTACCACTGCTGGCCCTTTTTCCATTATGGTTGCCACTAATTTTGTTGCATTCGCCATTGAGGATTATAATTTAAAACCTTGAAAATTTTGTTGTGGCCATATATTTGGTTTCTATTGGTTCCATTTTTGCTGATGGTTTTTCCATTACTGAGGGTTTTACCATTGGTTTTGGTTATTTGGCCAAGGATGAGAATTCCAACTAGAGAAATTTTGATTACCAATTGGAAAAGATGTATTTAAATTTAGAGGGTCTTTTGGCATATCTTGTTTTGGTTTCCATGGCCTTCTTTGTGAAATGTATAATAGTTGTCCATCCTCTCCTTCCAGTGCTTGTATTCTGATATTAGTGATCAATTAATATGTTTTTTTTTATTGAAAGCTCCTATTATGGATGATTATGGATAGATGGAAATGTAATGATAGAAAAAGTAAGATCATACATCTTATTATTAGTGATGCCATCTTATTACATCAATGTTTCTCTTGTTAATCATGCTCCACTATCTACCAATTTTTTTTTGTAGGTTGGGGATGATATCAAGAGATTTCGGTAAAAAATTCATATTAAAATGGATAGATGGAAATGTCATGTGAACCATAAATGGATAATTCTCTTGTTAATCGAGCCTATATTTCTAGTAACATTGAACCTCTCCACCTCCATTCTAGAATTACTTTTCATGTTTTCCTCTTGAAACAAAAGATAAACTGCAAAGATCTCACTCAAGAAAGGATTAATACAAAATAATCTCTACATTTTTTATGAACCTAACAAGATAGGATCTCATACACAATGAAATGAAATATACTATAATTCCTACTCAATACTATAAGGAGAGTATTATGAGTTATTAGATCTATGTAAATTTTAGTAAAGTTTCACATAAAATAACAAGAATAAAAAATAAAGGAAGAATAATTTAATAGAATGAGACAACCATAAAATGGCACATATATACCCTTGGAACTCCTTCATAAGGGAAAAATCTATCCCACAAAACATTAAATATAATTTGGTACTTAGAAAAAGATAATTACAATATAATTTTCATTTTCATGTTTCAGAAGAGATTTGAACATTGAACTTAGAAGAATATAGATAGCATAACCCTACATAAATCATGAAACCAAATCTCCATCCCAAGACCTCTATATATAGACCAAGGAGACTTAAGAAACCAATAATAGTTTTTAAAAATTATGACTCAAAACCATAAGCCAAACCAAGTCAAGGTGGTCTACATTCAAACCATTTGGTAGTGTATTTAAATCAACAAATAAAATGTAACTCTCAATTGATATAATTGACTCCCACAACCAAGTGGGATCAATGTAACTCCAAATAAATCTATTTAGGTATAGTAATTATCATTACACACCTCTTACATACTCTATGAATCTCCAATCAAATATTCTTGTCATAGTCAAAATACTAACCCCTTATTGAATAAATTAGTACAACTATCATAAGACCAATGAATCATGGGAGAGAGAGTTCCAACTATAGAATATCAAGATCACATCCATGTGTGGTGCCATTTTCCATATGATCACATTATTTATAATTATCATAAAATATTTAATAATTTCAACTAGACCTAAGACTTTCAAGGCATATTTAATAACATGTAGTCCCCTCATCCTAACACACACAACAAAGAAATGCATGCCACTAGAAGATGACACGTTAATTTTGATTGATAATCATACCAATACCTAGAAAAATCTTGAGATAGGTAGATTCTAACATCTATTGCATATATACTACTAATAAAATCTTATCTAAACCTATAAAAGTGGGTAGCTTCTAGCATTTTATCGCTTATGCTACTAGTGAAAATTAAATAGACCCTAAAATACTGCTAATTGCTTCTATTCATAAATTATGGTTCTTGACTTTAATTATTTCTTTAAGTTAACACCAAGCTTAGCCAATAACTATAATAACCACCCCTCAGCTACTACTAAATTTTATTTTTTATTTTTTAATTCTCAACTTGAGTACTAACTTATTTGACAAAGAATCTTCCACATAATTTAGAAATACCAACTTCATAACCATTTCAACCATAGTCAAATTGACAACTCTAAACTATCAATCATATGCTAACACTAGAATGTGGTAAGCTCCTAATGTCAAGGTCATCCCTAGACACATATCTAATCCTTGAGGGTTCATTTATGATGACACTTCCTATATAGCTCTTTTAGGAATCATAGGGTCCATATTTCATACACCAATGATAAAGAGAACTCATCCTCTCCTCTTATATGAGATTTTTGGTCTCAATTTTAAACTACACCTATTAATTGAGCTTATTCTTTAAAACTAATCCAATTACAATATAATGATAAAAAAACACATTCTAATCAAATGTTGGTTCCATTATAATAACTAGTGCACAAACAACAAAACCACATAGGGACCATACCATTCCAATATCCCAAGTTCACATAGTGATTGGCTCAAGAATACATAATTTAAACACAATGTGACTAGCTCCTATTGGTGTCACATACACATGTTATTATCTCATATGCACCTCATAGGTACACATGGGGGTTAACTCAGGCATACACCACTTATAAATAGGGTAACTATCTCTTATCCACATCACATGTACACATAGTGACTATCTTAAGCATACATCACATATAAATAATGTGAATACATCACACTTACATCCCATATACATAATTTGAATAAGTTAATAATCTCACAAGAGTAACTGACTATCAAAAAGAAAGTAGTTGCAACCTTACTATAAGCATCCTTTCATTCTCTTGATTCACTAACACATAATCCTATAAGTACATCCCATCCAAAAAAGGAGTATTAGTGCATCCCAAAATACACGTGGGTCCTATATTTTTCACAATCCAGTACCACCTATGGTGACAATCAAGTATCTCATACTACTTTTTGTTGTCACTAAAAAGGGCATAAGTGTAACGTGGAAAATACATAAGTCCATTTTATACAAGTATAGAATTATTTACTTACATGTACAAAATAAACAATTAACAATAGGAAATGGATATGACCCTATTACATGCATCTTCCCATCAATTGGTTCACTAATAGTTACCCTTTAAGTACATTTTTTTCATAAAAATGAATGTTGGTGCATCCTATACTAAATTATGGGTCCCGTCCTTTTCTCCAATTATTTGTACTAGTTGTGATGATGGGAAATCATCTCATAATACTTGCAATCACCATTGGATAAGGTGAAATTATAACAACACCCATCACATAAGGCCATTAATATAATTTATATACCCCATTGGATATTTCAATTCAATGGATATCAATATCTATGGCCTCCATGCCATTATAAAAATTCAATCTAAACTAGAATGGGGTATCCCCTAACATTTATCACCTACATGGTAATGATGAAATCCAACTAATCCCTATCATACCATGGGTAGCCTCCATAATCCATCACCTCTATGATGCTAGTGACCACCAACTAGGCCCTAAGATACAGTGGTTATCCCTTGACATTCTTTACCTACATGATATTGATTATAGCCAACTAGGAAATACCTAAATTATATCATGGATAGCTCTTGACACCCTTCATCTCCATGCTACTTATGAAAGCTAGATAATATATATGAGATATGATGGATATCACCTATCATTTGTCACCTTCATAATACTAGTGATAGTTATCAATCTACACTTGTATCAAATCTGGTTGACATGTGGGTTCATATTATAGCTAAGTACACAATCTTTGAATATCACAAGGGTTCACAAATATTCATCAACTTAACCTAGTTATATATCACATAAAGTGATCTATAATCTTATAGATCATATCATTTATGCCTTGAGGTCAAATTATGGGTAAACCCACAAAAGTGGTTTACAATTTGAATGAGGAAGGAAAACTTTCAAAAAATGACCCCATGCCAAAATCTTTCATTCTTGGGGTTCAAATGAACCAAAAGAGGGTTCACTCGAACCTAGGTTCAAGCAAACCCATTTAATGCATCTCACCAAAAAAACAAATGAAAACCCATTTTTGAAAGGGGGTTTGCTCAAACTAGGGTTCAAGCGAACCCTAGTTCACTCGAACCCCCCTTTTCCCTAATTCTTGCTCTCTGTCACAAAAAAAATTAAAAAAATTGCACTTCGGAGCTCGGTTGAAGATGAAAATGGCAGAGACTTCATAGACCCAACTGGAATCAGGTATTCCTTGGAATGAGCTATCCAACGACTATAATTTTAATATGTTTTGGTTTTTTATGTATTTGTTTTTTTAGTTTTATTAAACATAGGTTTTTCACCGAAAATCAAGCTCTTTGTTCTACACATGTGGAAAAATAGTAGATTATCAAATTAAAATTTTAAAAAATATGTTTAGGCTGGGTAATGATGTCTTTGATCCAATAAAAAAATAATAATAATTTCAATATATACAAAAAAAGTTATGTTGTATACGGTCTGCCTATGTCTGAATTGTAATTGGTTTGACTTCGAAACTTGATTAAGGAAAAAATATTTAATAAAACACTATGAAACCAAATGACCTGGTTAGATATCGTAGTTACAAATCTAAATTCAAAAAAATTAGAATTTTATCCTTCATACAAATTTTTTTATGTTGTATACAATGAGCATCACTCCTTAAAAATGTTGTTTTAAAAAAAAAGCTAGTTTTCAAAGGAGATGGAAAAAGAAGTACAATCTGATTCCAAAAATTTTGATTTTTTTTAATTTAGAATCTATAGACAAAACATCACAAATCACTAGTTTGCATCATCTTCAAATTCCTCACAGTTTAGCCGCTATAGGAGCCCGAAAGTGAAGATTTAGTTAAAAAAATCAGTTCAGTGTCCAGTTTGCCCAAAAATTGTAAACTAGTATTGTGTGATCACCCTTATAGACACACAATGAACATATTGAACCCACATGAGTTGGCCTCTATTAAAACACATACATAAATAAAAAATAACTTATAAGTTAATCCAACCCATTCACTTAATTTAATTGTCATTCAATAACACATTATTCATTAGATAGAAATTAACTCATAGTAGTAATATTAAGCAATATCCTACATCTAAGTATATATTTTTTGTATGGTTTCAATCATAATGCTTATCATACATTTACCTACCAAACATATATAAAGGTAAATATCCAACCTATTTAGTAATATTTAGTGTTAATTTCCAACAATTAGCAAAGGTATTAAGGAACTGCATCCTAAACCCAACAAAAAACTAGGTAAAATATATTTAGAGTAGCGGATCATCCAAACTTAATAAGAATTGTTCATGCCATCAAATTTTTGTTGGAAAGAGTCACTGCACAACTCATCTGGTGTTGTCATTGATGACAACCTTAGTTAGTAATCCCATCCGCATCTCAGTAATTGCTCATACCGAAAGTTAGATTGAACATATGTATTATCTGTCAAAGCTAAAACAGGGTATACGATAAAGTTATGTATATTGGCTCATATGTAAATTTTTTTTATCATTTTGTGTCATGGGTCTCAAGGCAATTATTTTGATGTATGTACTATCATATCTATGAATCATCGGGGTTCACATTGATTGGTGTGCACGTTAGAAGATTCGGTGTATTGATTTTTTAGTCTAATAGTGTAGAGAGGCCGAATAAATGAGTGAAGTATGTTTTGGATCTTTGAGACATAATTGTTTATGGTGTTTCATGTTCAAGACATGTTGTTTTGGGTCCTCACTACGTTTTGGATGACATTGTCTAATTCGCATTGGCAATTGTCTATGGATTTGAGCTCACAGTTTGTGCACATTTTACATTTTGTTTAAGCCGACATACGGTTGTTATAGTCTCTAGTGGCAGGTATATATAAGAAATAATTCATATCATTTTGATATGTGTTGCGATGTGATGCAAAATTAGAAGGAATATAGATCGATTGTGTGCAGTTTCATTTGAGTAGAACAAAGATTGGTGATCCAAATTAGAGCAGATAGAGTTTCATGAGTAAAAGCAGACATAATGTGAAGAATGTGAATAATGTGCGTAACCAAAACTATACTCAGGCATTAGCAGATGCTACTTCATAGTTCATCTACTCTAGTAGTCTTCTAGAAGTGATTGTAAGACAACGAGTCTTCTTTTAGGTAGAAAGTCTTTTGTACTTGAGCAGTGAGCTCTAGGCAGTGCGCTTGAATGCATGTGCATTCCTTTTGTAAACACTTATATTGAATATACTCAAATTGTGGATTGACCTCCACTATGGTTTTTCCCCTAGCAAGTTTTCCACGTAAAAATCCTTGTGTTATGGTGTTGTGGTTGCTTGTCTTATGTTCTTGTATCTTTCTTTTGGTTCAATGCTATAAGTGGTTTAAAGATCAAGATAATAAAAGATTTTGCAGAACACTAATTCGCCCCCGCTCTCAGTGTTCCTTGATTCCAACAATTGGTATCAGAGCCTAGTTCCTTGGAAGAATTTTAAAAGCTTGGGGAAGATCTAGGAAGGTGATTCAATGGAATCTAGCAATCTTCATCAACAATTTTTGGTAGCACTAGATGATCTTGATCAGTCCAATTCTAAAGTCAGGGAATTGCAAGCAAGCCTCATGTATGTCGAGAAATTCATTCAATCATTGAAAAATTAAATCAATAAGTCCAAGGAAAAGACAAAGGAACTCTGTGATCAGATCAAGCAGAAAGACAATAAAAGCATGGAAGATAAACACCTAAGTCAAGCCTTGAAGGAAAAGATAGAAGAATGTGGAAAGCTCACCAGAGATAATGTTGTTCTAAATCATGAGATGGAATCTATTGTGATGAGGATGACCAAGGAGATTGAAGATAAATAGAAGAATGAAGAGAATCTTACTCAGACCTTGAAAGAAAGATCTAATGAATGCAACATATTCAATCAGTTGGAGCTTGAAAGACATATTGTTATTCTTAGGGATGAAATTTCTATTGCAAATGAATACAAGGAGAAGTTCAAGATTAGCTCAACTAAGCTTGATGAATTGATTCAAAGTTAGAAGATTGGAAATGACAAGGAAGGTCTTGGATATGAGAAAGGAGAAAGCTCTGGATCTGGTCAAAGGAAATTTAGGTCAGGAAATCAAACGAACAAAGCTAGAAGGTATCCGGTAAGACAACCCAATGCTCAAAAGTTCAATGGATACTATTTTGTTTGCAATAAATTTGGTCATATGGCTGCTCAATGTAGAAGTAGAATCAATCTGAGTGGTCCATCATTTTTTGGTTAGTGTTTCAATTGCAATAAGTATGGTCATAAGTCGATTGAATGTAAAAATATGAAAAATAACTCTTTCAATAGAAATGTTAGATGTTATGCCTACAATAGATTCAACCATATTGCTAACCAGTGCAGATCAAGAGAAAATCAGTGGAAAAAATAGTCTAGACAAAAAAATGTTGTGTGCTATAATTGTAACAAATCAAGTCACATTGCAAGATTTTGTAGAAGTAGGAAGGGTCCGATAAACAAAGGGAAAAATATGAAAAAGCATGATAAGGGAAAAGGAAAAGTTATTGTGGATGAGATCAAGAATCAAATGAAGAAGACATGGGTGAAGAAGAGTGCTTCTGATGTAGGAAATGGATCAACACCATAATTTGGTACTATAAATTCCTTCGGGAAATAATTTAAGGCCTCTAGCCTAGGGGGAGCTATCAAGAAAATATTTTAACCCCCTGTCGGTAGTTGGTACCAGAATGTGGAAAATTACAGTGATTGTGTTAATAATCTATAGATCTTTTGGGAACATTTGTGAAGAAAATTTGTGCAAATTGAAGGTCCGTAGAAGAATTCTCTTTCACAAACTATGAAAACAGGGTATACGAAAGACCTAGGGAAAAATCATTTAATGCGACAAAATTTTTGGTGTGAGAATGTTATAAAGGTTACTTCTATTCCTCATTTGTCACTTTTCACTTTGAAGAGGAAGTTTGGAGAGCTCTGCAAGTGAATTTTCATGAGATACAAGTCTAAAGGTGATTCAGTGATCAAACCCTAATTCGGTGAAAAGGTATTTATCTACGAAACTTGTGAATTTAAAACTTCTGGGAATGGCTGCTCCGTTAGTCATTGACATTAAGGATAGACCCCACCCCAAATTCAAATGACATATGTTCAAATATGTCGAGACAGAACCATTAGGTGCATTTTCTTTAGCTTCGTATGATGTTTTCCACATTGAAGATATTAGGGCATACATTCATGTGAATTTCGAAGAGTTAGGAAGCTCCCAGTTGTTAAATTTGTACACAAATCACATTATGGGAGAATATTTTTTTGTTAAACTTGAATTTAAGGCTTTGGAGGAGAAGAAATTCACACAAATTGTAAAGTTTCCCATGTTTGACAAAAATAAATGGGTTCACTACATTCTAAGTCGAGTGCATGTCGAGTTCATGTGGTTAAATCGGCCTTTCAAGATCACAAGAGAGGTTATAAGCATAGTTATTGGTCTGAATTCAACTGGTGGGTTGCCGACATTGAAATTTGTGAAGAACCAAACAGTCATTGAGGCAATCGGTTCCAATTTCGACAGAAGAACCATGCCAGTTAATGGCATCATTGAATTGGATGTTAAGTTTGCTTCTATGGTTATTGGATATAAGATCTATCACTCCAGTCGGGATAACTCTGTATATGGTACTGCAATCTATACAACTTATCAAATGGTCAAGGAAAATACAGAATATGACTTATGTGAGTTACTCCGGAGCTAGCTAATTGAAAATCTTGGCAAAATCAAGAAAGACAAGAAGAACATTTTCAAGTATGGAAATCTTCTTTTGTGTTTATTCTTCTACTTCATGAATGAAGTTTTAGGAGTCAGTAGAGTGCAATGGGAAAGTGACAGACCTATAGTTGTTCAAATCAGGGATATGTTATACAGAATTGGAGATATCAAAGCAAGAAAAACTACTATTTGGGGTTACTTCAAAACCTTTTAGGGTGTAATGCAAGCTAGGGAAAGGATTCCTAAGTCTATTGTGGAAAATTATAAGAACATTATTTGCTTCATGGTTGATATTGATCAGTGTTTGATGGAAGCAACATGACCTAGAATAATTTGGATAATTCCTATAGGATATGAAGTTGAAGAACATATTTTGGAGTTGTATGATGAACAATTGTTGAGTAAACCTCGAGATCCGACAAAAGAAAGGTTTGGTACCTTTTTAGAGAAGGATATACAAGTGCATAACCAACTAAGGAAGCTTGTGATACTCCGAGAGTGAGAAAGGCAGTTGAAGCTTTTGCAACCCTTGGTATATCAGTTGAAGTTGTCGGGAAAGCTAGGAAGAAAAGAGAAGAAGCTGAAAAAGGATAGCCTACTAGAACTGAGTTAGCTAGTCTGATAGAATCCTCTGCCAGATCTAGATCTACAAGGAGTTCTGCACCCTCATCCAGTCCTACAAAGAAATCAAGTCCTGTAAAATTTCAAATCAATACATCCAGAAGAGAAGGAAAGAGGAAGAAGGTTAAAAGCACAAGAGTCTATTGAAGATGATGAAGAAACTAAATCAAATGAAGAAGTAAGAGAAATCAAGCATAAGGGCACAAAGGCATCAAAAGTCTCTAAGGAAAATCCCTCTGATGAAGAAAAAGGCAAGAAAAAGGTAAAAACTGATAAATCAGGTATGATTGTAGAGGAAGTGGAAAAAGCATTAATTAAGGATGGTAATCTCAAAACACTTTTGATAGTGTCGGTCAGAGAACTCTTGAAGAAGCTATTATAAAATATTTGAATATTTTCAATAAGGCTCTCATAAAAATAATGCTAGGGTTACCTAAAGAGTTATATGAAGTCTTAGAAATGAGGAGAGTGAATGCAAGAGTTGAAGAAGAACGAATGAGAGAACACACACTTTCTAATCTATGTCCAATAATATCAATAGAAGAAATGAAGAAAATCCTCAATGATGCTAAAAAGGATTTTAAGAGCAAATAAAGGGTGAATAAGCTTATGATCGGGCAGACCGAGGAAGTGGAAAAAGATATTGAGAAAATTCTTAAGGCAGTTTTGTTGAAGAACAAATATAATGTTGTGTTTGAAGAAACTCATGTTGAAGATGTTCCATCTGGTCCGGAAGTTCAAGATGTTTCGGTTAATATTGAAGAAGTGAATGAAGACAAACTTTAGGACAATTAGAATCCTCTAGATTTGGAAGATACTGAAATTACCATGGAGACCGAAGCTCCTAAAGATATGACAGCTAAAGAAGTCAAGCGAGAATATAAGATTAAAGAAAAGAAGGATGAAACAAAAGAAGTTGTTATGGAAGCAAGAGACACTACTAAGGCAGTAAAGAAGTTCTTAGAAGATCAACAAGATGAGTTTGAACCTGAATTGGTTGAAGGTCCTATCAACTTGGCCACTCTATCTCCTATTCAGAAGCTGACGGTGACATTATTTTCTCAGACCAAGGCAAGGGAAGAGTTATTGAAATCTCACATTGAGGACAATGAACTACTAAGTCTTGCATCTAGTATCCTAGAGAAGATCATGCCTACACATATTAAGGATTCATCTGATTCTCCATCTGGTCAACTGAAGAAACTTATCAACTCTGTAAGTACTCACTTTGAGTCTCTTGAAAAGTCAGCTGAGGATAAGGTTCATAAATAATTTGATGTAAACAGGTTCAGTAGATTGAAGTGTATGATTGCTAATGATAAATCATTATTAGTTACCTTTGAAAAGAACATTCAAGGTTCATTATCTGAAGGTGGAAACATTTACAAGTCATGTTTATCTTTGTCAAAATTCACTAAGGTCACTGAGAAGAAAATTAAGGAATATGAGAAACAATTAGTAGATATTTCTCAAACCTTTGATCCTCTAACCATTTATGTGAGCAAGCATGAAGGTCAAGTCATATCCCTACTTGACGAAATCAAAATTTTGAAGCATTAAAGAGACAAAATTGTTGAAAGGGTATGT
Organism: Sequoiadendron giganteum; assembly: GCA_007115665.2. NCBI lineage: Eukaryota > Viridiplantae > Streptophyta > Pinopsida > Cupressales > Cupressaceae > Sequoiadendron > Sequoiadendron giganteum. The sequence continues at coordinate 121,755,835 of CM021105.1, forward strand.
GAACTTAGAGGACTAATTGGACCTAAAATGGAGACAATGCTTAGTGCATTGAAGGAAGCACATGATGCTATGGTTGTCAGTGATCCAAAAAATATTGAGTCATTAGAGATGCAATCCTATCTGTTTTGTGGTCACATGACTATTTCGGAGAGTCTCAAAAAGGGTTGGGACACTAGTTTAAGCCTGTTGAAGAACAATTTTGCAGACATATTCAAGTTCATGTAAGTTAGTAAAGCATGTTTGTACATATACAGTTTTGTATGATTTTTGGTATGCAGATTCCCATATTTTCCATTGATGTCAAAGGGGGAGTGTGGGACAGTGAAAAATGTCATATTCATCTTAGGAGAGTTGTGGATACAATCTTTTTTGAAGTTTTGTGGATTGTAGTGTATTCATGTTGGTACTGGTTCTGACACAATCATTTTTCACTAAGTGTTGCCATTAATGCCAAAGGGGGAGATTGTTGGAAAGAGACACTGCACACGTCATCTAGTGTTGTCATTGATGGAAACCCTAGTTAGTAATCCCATCCACATCTTGGTAATTTCTCATACCAAAAGTCAGATTGAACATATGCATTATCTGTCAAAGCTAAAATAGGGTATCCGACAGAGTTATGTATATTGGCTGATATGTAATTTTTTGTTATCATTTTGTGTCATGGATCTTAGGGAAGGTATTTTGATGTATGTACTATCATATGTGTGAATCATCGGGGTTCACATTGATTGTTGTGCAAGTTAGAAGATCCAGTGTATTGATTTTTAGTCTAATAGTGCAAAGAGGTCGACTAAATGAGTGAAGCGTGTTGTGGATCTTCGAGACATAATTGTTTATGGTGTCTCATGTTTGAGACATGATTTTTTGGGTCTTCACTATGTTTTGGCCGACATTGGTTGATTCGCATTGAAAATTGTTTATGGATTTGAGCCGACAGTTTGTGCACGTTTTATATTTTGTTTAAGCCGACATGTAGTTGTTATAATCTCTAGTGGCGGATATATATAAGTGATCATTCATATCATTTTGATATGTGTTGCGATGTGATGCAAAAATTAGAAGGAATATAGATCGATTATGTACAGTTTCATTTGAGTAGAACAAAGATTGGTGATCCAAATTAGAGCAAACAAAGATTCATGAGTAGAATCAAATAGAATGTGAAGAATGCGAATAATGTGCTTAATCAGAACTATACTCAGGAATTAGTATATGCTACTTCATAGTTCATTTGTACTCTAGTGGTCTTTTGGAAGTGACTGTAAGATAGTGAGTCTTATTTTGGGAAGAAAGCCTTTTGTATTTGAGCAGTTAGCTCTAGGTAGTGCACCTGAATGCACGTGCATTCCTTTTGTAAACACTTATATTAAGTATACTCAAATTGTGGATTGACCTCCACCGTGGTTTTTCCCCTAACAAGGTTTCCACATAAAAATCCTTGTGTTATGGTGTTGTGGTTGCTTGTCTTATAGTCTTGCATCTTTCTTTTGGTTCAATGCTATAAGTGGTTTAAAGATCAAGTTAAAAAAGTTAGATTTTGTAGAACACTGATTCACCTCCCACTCTTAGTGTTCCTTCATTCCAACAATTTTAATGGCCCTTAACTCAACATCATCACTAATTACATGTGAGTAGATTTGAATGACTTATTCACAACCATGTCATGGCTGAGTTTATTATTTCCTTATTTTAGGAAGAACATAACTCACAAAATCTTGACGCTAACCTTTACGTGCTCCTATACTTGTCAATGATCCAAGACACAAGGCCATGACGTTCAATAAATCAAATCTAATTATTTTAGTTTAGATGAGATTAGCGGCATCCTAACACATTGACATCAAGATAGACCATGATGATAATGAATCTAAAATTTTATCCAATTCTAGAGTAGTTTTTTGAAAGCCAAATACTACAAAAATCAAAGTAAATAGGCTTGATGACACCAAGCTATATTTTCATTGGATCAAACCTATATATAATGGGGACATATTAATTGAAGGGATGCATTCACTATGATATAGAGTATATTTTAGCCTTAAGCTAAAGTATACTAAAGAGGGAAAGATAATCAAGTTTAGGAGCAACTCCAAACCCCATAGTTATCCCTTAATCCCTCCCTTGTAGGCTTGGGTCATAGGGGCGTCCTTCACCCAAGGATTTCCTACTTACCTAAATTGAGCAAGATTGAACTCCCATGTAGTTATCCTCATCTCTATCTCTCTAGAAATATACACATAGATTCCTATACCCAAGGGTTCATAATGAATCAAACAACATTACTCATAAGAGTGAAATAGAAAGAACACTATACCAAGAAAACCATAGAATGGTTCAGGAATAAAAAATGTAACAAATCACTATTTACCAATACTCATTTTAAAACAAACCCATAGCTTGCATTTTTCTTTAATTTCTATTTCACACCCTAACAAGGTTCCTTTTAATGATTCTCATCAATTAATAATATTAAACACCCTTTAGCAAGTAGGTACTAAGGAATTTCAAAGGACACCAAGATCTCAATTTTGGACCTCTCCACCATTATGATTTATATTTTAGCATAGACATTCTAGTACCATTACCAATTCATCCCATTAAGCTATATGCTAGGTTGATTACTTATGAACAAGGAACAACCATATTGTGACCACTTCATAAAACTCACTAGAAGAAAGCTACCTAATACTACATTCATGCCTTTTCAATAAACATTTAATCATCAAAATCAATAATGGTATACAATTATTATAACTTTAGACAAATGCCAATGTAACAGTTGGTATTGTTTTCCAATTCGTGGAAGGACCGGTGGGTCTCCATTGGTGGTCTATCATTTGAAATCAGTGAGGAAGTCATAGCACAGGCTACGGGTTTGCTGTGTTCTCAGAAAAAATACCCCAAACACACCAAGAAACTGGATCATGAAAGCTTAAAAGCCTTTTTCAGAGGTGAGGAGGCCCCGGTGCGGAACCAGTCGGGGTTTGAGAGGGATGCGCTCCTGAAGCCCTGGGACCAGGTGTGCATGGCATTGATGAAGTACGTTACTCTGGAAGGTAGGTTTAAAAACTATTTCTTTTACCACTTCCCTTTGTTAAATCACCTAAGACATAAAATGCTTCTCAGTTTCCCATTTTTTCATTTAATGGACCTTGAAAACTCTGTTGACAAGTGCAAAGAGTCGGCCAACCGTAATCCCTGTGATCTCCCACCGCTCCTACTCCATTAGGGGCTTATTCTGAGACTATATCACTTTCATCTGGCTCTTTGTCTGCCTAAAGCCATCACGACAGTTCACATTGAGAACATTGAACCCCTTTCAACTGTGCGTATTTCCTCGGCCGAGTCTAAAAGCTCTCCTTAGAAGTCCAATTCGGGCATTGTTGGGAATCCTAAAGCCACAACTACCACCAAAAAACTTAAGGGTGGTCTGGGAAAGGCCCATGCCAGTGCAGCGGAAGGACTATGTGAACTAAAAGACACTCAAGCGGACTCGGCCTACAAGACCACTTCAACCAAAAAAGGTAAGGAGAAATGCATGTTGGCCCTGACTACTAAGGATGGCAAGGGCAAGAATGTTGTTACGAAAGACTCTAGAGGTGATACGGTTGTGGGGACCACTGAGACGATTGGTGGGGAAAATGGCAGGAGGAGATTCGAGAGGTTGGATAAGAACAACAAAAAAAGGTTAATTATTGAAGACTCCGAGGAGGAGCAGTCTGACAGCAAAGGTTACAAGGAAGAAGATTATGAAGACGAGGAGGAAGAAAATGTGGAGAGTCCCCAGTTTACTCCGGTGGACAACAAGCTTCCTATTGATGGCTCTACCTCTCACTCTCTATATCCCCTGGTGGATGAACCTAGAGAGGTTCAGGGGACTATGGATGTTGGGGTGGAGTCGTGCGATGTGGTGAAGAGAATGGACACTCTCGACAAAAGGTTTCGGGGGTTAACCCACTTCACCATGAAGTTGGGTCACTTTGTCACGAGCACCCTGTCTAATGCTATTAAGGAGGAGCTGGAGGGAAACAACAGCCTGGAGAACAAAGAATGGGTGGGTGATGAGGCGGTGGACCTCCTGATTAAAAACTGAGACAATGCCAGTTAGCTGCTCCCTATGCCTGTCTGTCGGCTGTTGCTCTGCGGTCACTGTGTTGCCTTTGGGCTATTTCTATGTTTTCTTTTTTCCCTTTATGTTTTCTATTTAGTCTTGTTCCTTTTTGGCCGTAGTGGTTCATTGTGAAGGGTACGACACCCTAAAAATGTTGCTTAACTTTTCAAAAACAAGCCCCTACTCCTAACCCCAATTGAATTCATACAAATTTTGTTCAACTATAATTGTAGACACTAAAAATTGGTATAGGCCTGCGAGTGCCACTTTCGACATAATTTTCTAATGTCCATGGTCATGATTAAATAATGTTAATTATTTAATTATTTCCTAAACACATCTTTCTTCTATTAATTAAATAACCTTTTAATTATTTGATTTCATTATGACTCTTATTCAACTCTAATTAATTAAATAAATTATATTTATTTAATTACGTCGTTAATTAATAAATTCTCTTTCTGAATTAAATAATTTGTTATTTAATTTACCTCTTATCATATTTTGACTATAATTAAATATTCTTTTCGAATTATTTAATTATTCAATTAATCTTTTTAACAGTCAATTAAATAAATTATTCTTTATTTATTTAATTAAATCATTTCAATTTTTGAATGTTGAATTAAATTAACATTTAATTCATAAATAATTGTTTATGTCACATTCTTCTATCATCTACTTAACTAATTATTCACTCACCATCTGACTTGAGATCTATTTAAATTCATCAGTTATCTCTGGATTCGATATCTGATCGTCTCTACGAAAAGGACTCTCTGTCATAACCAGTCAATTAACTAGTTCTAACTCATATGCAAGAACATATTTATTAATTAAATATCTTTATTTAATTAATTAATTCATGTGTGCATTCAAACAGATCGTTGTCAAATTCTAGCTTTATCCTTTTCATTCAAAGTCTAATTCTTCTATTTTCAAAGACTTTCAACTGAAGGTTAAATCATTTATTTAATTTTGATCTCTCATTCTTTCAATTTTTGAATAGTCTTAACACCAGATTAAATTATTATTCTAATTTAATCTTTATCCTGCAGAATTTCCCAACTCACGTTCTAACTGACACAAAACTCACATCGCATGGCATTCAACAATTTCGATTGTTGATCTCTCTTTCGAATCTGAGCCGATCTTTTGAAAACCAACTTTCTATAAATTGGCTGATCTTTGGCATTATTCCTCCTCCCGAAATCTATTTACTTTTGGAAGCATAACTTGTTAATCTTTGATATTTTGATATAATCACATACATCAAGGCTATGCTTGCATACATATTGAAAATCTGAGGGCAAAAATACCAATACAACAAAATGGAGAAGGACAATCAAGATAATTCGAAGAAATGGATTGATATTCAGTGAGACTGTTCTATGTTTTACGTTATTTGCTTTTTAATTCATTTGATTCGTTCTTTGTTGTTTGATTTAGATTTATGCATATTTAGATTAGATTTAACCATCTTACTATGCAATGCTATTTTATCTATGTTACAATAATGTCATCTATAATTAACCATAACCTATATATTATCCATATAATGTAGCCACACCATGAACAATATACTTGACCTAAACTAATAATATTATACCATAGACAAGGATATAGAATATATATATACTATTTTACAAGGTGTATCAATATAAATCCATACCACCATATGATATGGGATATTATCATCTAGTCCAACATATTATATTAGTGAGATTTATTACCATCACCAAGAAAATCAATATTTACATGGATATACTGCATCTACCCATATAAAATGTATATTGATAAATATATCCTCCTCACCCAAAATATTAAGAATTAGTCTTGTTAAACATGGTGAAATATGATTGTCACAACAAAACATTATTATGTTTTCAACATCAATAATCCTTTCAGCCTGATATTAATTATGATTGCATCAAGAACACAGCTTTAGCAGAACACGAACTTATGGCATGGCTTTTAAAAGGTCAAAAAAATTGGTGGTGGACATATACTTTATGAAGAAGAAACAAAGAGAAACTGTAGGATTGAGAAATATCATAACAATCAATAGTGACAATGGATTTGAACTTTACGACTCTTGGAACCCATCACACATTTGCTCAGAAAATAATTAATGCTGCAGAAACAAATATGGATGATGTTGGATGATGTTGATTGTAGTTGGATTTTTAATTAGTTTCTATTTTGATAATATTTTTGAATTTGATTATGTTAAAATTTATATTATCTGCAAGTTGGATCATTTTTCATAATCTATCATTACAACGAAATCTTTTAATCAGTCTTATGTAACTTCATTCCTTTTATCTATTTAGTTATTTTGGTCTGCTACCATCTTTTCATTTTTTTTTCTTTGATTAACTCATCTTGATAATAGATCATAAAATATAATCTGAAATATTGATGATAAAAATATTTTACAAAATATTGTCAAATTTCATACTTTTAACATCACGATGTAAATAATTCAAATATAAGAAACTTCTGTCTGTATTCTTATCGTTCAGTCTAATCACCACATGATGTGGGCCATCATTTATTTTATCAGTAATATCTCCCTGAAATTTGTTTCTTTAAAGATTATGGCTTCCACAAGCTTTAAGTCTAATATTTAAAATCCAACTAACAATCAGAGAAAAACTTCTGTAAGTACTTTACTTGCACGTTATCCTTGGCAGGATTTGGTGGAGTACCCCAACCAAAAGAATGGAACTTCATAAATGGCCGGTGGACACATAATCCTCGTTAAGAATAAGACCAACTTGTAGCTTTCTGAGGAAAGGTGCTTGCCAAACCAAAAATAATAGCATCTACAATCTATAGGCTTGCAAGATCTGATAGGTGTACCTACACCCACCCTGCAAAATGATTAATATTAAAAACTTCATATATGTAAATACAAGGAATTGCAGAGGAAAAGAACAAAATTAGGTGAAAGACATTATTTTGAACAGGCTAGAAGATACCCCTGACAATTCCAGCGTTGATGAACCACTGTTGTGTGTAAACTAAGACTTCTAGTTTTTCAATTAAAAAATACATTAATATGTGACACATCCTTGGATTTCTTAATATTTATAGATGACCAGTCTGAGGCTTGATGGGTTTTTGATTGGGACTTCGATGTGACTGAGATGGTATGTGTTAAGTATGCCACCTCTTAATGAGATGGACAAATAAGACTACGATACATGGTTATACATGCACAACAAATTTAGTCCTTGTGATCTTATTAGTGGCTGTCAAAAAAAAATCTTTCACTCACTTGGTTTATGTGGTTCAACTTGTGTAGTGAGCCTAATAAGATTGATACAATGATTTGATTGTGCCATGATTTTAACATAATCATACATCTCTTTTATTAATTGATTAACCCTTTTGGATATTGTATTTTCCAATCACTATCTAGTCTCTTCTGGATATTGTATTTTCCAATCACTATCTAGTCCCTTCTGGATATTGTATTTTCTAATCACTATCTAGTTCCTTTTGGATATTGTATTTTCCAATCACTATCTAATCTACTTCGAATTGAGTGGGGTCCACACAATCTCAAAATTGAAAAGATGCATTTCTTCCAAGACATGCCATTTCTCTTGCATGAGCCCTCTTTCTCATGTTTAACATGTCTAAAATCTATTGTCACATTCAAAAGACAACCTTGGTTGGATTATTTTGTGGGTTGGGGCTATCACATGCACAATTTGGTTCATATGGATTTATGAGGGCATCCAATGCAAATCTTACATGGAAATGGCTTCAAAGCTCAACCATTTTTCTCTCAACTCAAAGCAATGTCTTTTCATAAGCCTCTATGACTCTAAGTGGCTAAACTTTGTCACCAAGTGTAAGTCAGTTGATGTCTATGTTGTTAGAGAAGCAGTGAAAGATTGGTGATAGAGCCTTTGAAGACTTACATATCAAATATCTTGTCTAAAAAATCAAGCCCATCAAGGAAGCAAATTCTTGCCTTACTTTAAGCTTCCTAAAATTTTCATGCTTTTGTTCTTACAATCATGTATTCAAAGCTTAAGAACCCTTTCAAGTTGAGGTCTTTCAATAGTGCAAAATAAACTATTTAGTCGGTCAACATGTTTCTTGCATTTATGTTTCCCTCACCATTAATAGCATTCAATTTGAGCATTTTGGGATTTTTTTGTCCTATCGAACAAGGATGTCCTCTTGCACTATCTATAGATGTGTTGGTTTCTAAATACTTTAGTTACTTTCTTGCTAATGATGTTGTTGGGAAAGGTATGTTGTACAACTTACATCATAATAATGTTAACAAGGTAAAAATAAATATTAAATTGTGGTGCATCATAGAGATGTTGATACCATATGAGAGGCATTCTTGGAGACACTACACATTTATAAGACATTGTGATAAATATTTAATGTGGTTGTCACATTGAAAACAAAATATTATTGGGAAAACTTAGTATAAAACATTTAATTTGGGGTCATGGTTTTGAGGCATGTGGTTTATGTAATACCACTCAGTGGTATTGCGTAAGATTATCTTATAAAAGCAAGCACACAAGTAATTGTCAATGTTGGCTTGTTGAACCTTTGGATTTTTTGCTAAGGTTGGATTGTGCATCTACTATGGTTTGCGCATGTGAGTAGTGGAAGCATGGAATAAGATGTGTGGCTACATGGTTCTCATTCGTTTGTTCACATGGAAGAATATAGCTAGACTTTTTTATGCTTTAGAGGCCTTGCATAGAGATTGTGCAAGTGTATTGTAATCTTTTTCTTTAGATAATGCATTCAATGTGAGTGCTTTTGCAAGCTAGGTTTTTTCTCTAAGAGGGTCTTCTTAGGGTACATTTGGTGTTATGTTTGTTACTTTTTTGCATTGTCCATTCTAAATTTCTTGCATTTGTATCTCATTAGAATTATGTGGAAATTGTGTATTTTGCTATGGTTTCATTTCAAATACATCAATAATCTTGTTAGAAGAATTTCTCTCCCTAGGAGCAACCAACACTAGCTTGTTAATGGGAATTTCACTAACTCATTTCTCACTTTAATTGAAGATCAAAGTAATATCAAGCAAGATTTCAATTGCTTGGAAAAATTTGCTTAGCTTTTAGCTCAAAGAATTCAACAAGGCAATTGTACCTTATTCAACTTAGTTAGTCTAATTCTCCTCCCCCATCTAGCTTCAAGACCACGAGCTCACCAAGTGGATTCAAATTGATTATAGAGAGATATTCAAGTTCATAAGAATTCATTTTCATTTCCAAGCATGTATATCTATGCTTTGATAATATGTTGTGGACAAAGTGGAAAAATATCAACTTACTATATTACCAAGACTTTAATTCTTGATAATAAATTTTAAATATGTTCTAAATTCCTTTCTACCATGCACATGCACTATTCTCTATGTTGGAATTTTTGCATAGACGGTTGTTGTTGCACCAAATCTTGATCGACCTATTAATGCCTAGTACAACCACTAGAGTTAATGAATCCACGGGGGTGGTTAATCCATGTCACAAACCCAAGTGTTGCACTGCATAGCACAAGGAGACCAAGGGTGCACACCTTGCAAAAATCTACCCTAGCGCAAGTGAGGGGTTCAAACCTGTGACCCAATATCTGATACCAATTGTTGCACAAACGATTGTCATTGTACCAAAAGATCAACTTATAAATGCTCGAAACAACCACCAAAGTTAATGAATCCATGAGAGGTGATTATGCCATGTCATGAACCCAAGCATTGAACTACACAACACAAGGAGACCAAGGGTGCACACCTTGCAATAGGTATTTCTCTAAAGCTTTATACTACAAGATTGAGAAGTTAGTATTGAGATTTTCTTTGCAAAAAATCAAATCATAGCAAAGTTTTGAATATAATGGCATGGGATATGTATTTTTTCTCAAATATTCTAGTAGTTTGAATCTTATAAATGTCTGCAGTTAAATAATCACACTACACTAAATGGATTGTAGCTTGGCAATGAAGCTTGAAAAGTCTTATTGATAAAGCGTCTCTACAAGTGTCCCTTATGGGAGGAGATATACCTAGAGGGATGTATGGTTTCACTTGTTAGTTATCACTCACATTCCTATGAAGATTACCAGGATCTTTGTTGCTAAGAGCACTTGAGAGTTATCTCTCACATTCCTATCAATATTACTAGGATCTTTGTTGCTAAGAGCATTTGGGGGGCTTGGGAAGCCATTAAGCCTTGGATTCTATGAAATGAAAGTGTGTTAAGATCTAGCCTTTACATTAATCGATATTTTTTATGATGGTATCCTATTATCACCTTCCAAAATAAACCTTCAATAAAAATTCCTTGGATCCATGCTCTCAACTTCCTTAGAAGAGGCATTAGATACATCTAAGATTTATATCCACAGTTTGCCTTTACTTAGCTTTCTTGACTATAGATGGAGGTAAACTTAACCTAAACAATATAGATCAAAAATAAATTGAGATTACTATTTGTTTGGTGTGGAGCTTGATCAGTGTCCAAGTGGGAGATTGTTGGTATGTGGCAAATGATCATGCTATATTGTACACTCTTCATGTATCCCCATTGAGGTCTGGGGTTGGGTCGTGCCTTGGGTGAGGGTTGGGGGGCAGCAGCCCTCAAGAAAAAAATTTCTCCTATTTTTTTTGCTTCATCACCAACAAGATAAAAAATAACTTTGTAAAACCCTAATTCTAGAAGCTTCTAAAAAGCTTGTTATATGTGGTCGGGATGGGAGTTGTAGTATGACATTATTCGCAAGATTCTAATATGTTTTTTGCACTGGATAATAAAATCATTGGATGGCTGTGGTTTTGTGGTTGTAGCCCAAATTGGGTGAACCACGCTAAATTCTCTATGTTGTCGTGTTGTTGCTATAATTTTTCAATGTGTTTTATTTCTCTGTTTTATTGATCAAATCTACATTTAACTGTTAGATATCTACCTTCTAACCCTAACACTATTGATGTTGTGCCCTTTCAAGACCATCATAAAATATTTTTTAGATCAATTAAGCCATGATGGAGAGGCATGAAGGGTTATTTTGGCACCCCTTCGTATATTAACACTCATAGATAAGGATATAGTTGGTTCTTTCCATATTTTTCTATGATCCATTAGCTCAATACTCGATGGAGTCTTTAAAATCCTACCTTTATTTATAGTAAGATATTTAGGAAATTTGGAAAGTGACTATGGAGCCTAAGCTAGCACACTTCACTTGGCATCCCTAAGGAAAACACCTAGTTCATCTAAGTGTGTTGAACCTTCAATGACCTTTCTATGACCACTTTGAGATGATTAGACACTTTTTTTGGTATTCCATCTATGTGCAATATGCTTGGTCTTTGATACATATTTTTTCAAACCCTTTAAACCATGATCTTTTACATGTCATAATGTATTGTTAGGGGATGGAATTTGATTCCCTACTAAATTATCTCAACTTTGACATGCTTTCAAACTAGATATTTTATTTCTCATTCCAAAAAATATGTATTCAACTGCTTTCACTTATTATTTTGCAACTCTTTCATGATTCCAAATGTGTCAATGTAGATTCAAGACCAATCCAATAGTAACCTTCTAGCTTACACATTTGCAATTTTTTTTGAATCATTACATTAATTTTATGTGTCCTATGGCATGTATGCCCTAATGTTGCCACCTCGTAATTGGTCACTCCAATGGAGCCATAGGTATTATTTCTCTACCTCCTATGAATTTTGTTCCTAGATCCACAAAGGGTAGCCCTCCCCTCCACTTGCTAGTTGATGTGTAGGTTAGTATCCTCCCCACACAAGTCAAATTGGTTAGTCTTATCTCCATGCTTAAAAATCCATTCTTAACATCATCTCACCAATATGGGAGGTGAAAGGATAAATATCCCTTGTTGAATCTAGCTATTTTTCCTCAATAGTCACAAAATTTTCAAATTTAAGGTCAAGGCATATCAATACCTACTGATTAGCTACAAAAGAATGAAGATATTTCTCTCCTCAAGTGGGAGCCTATTGATGATGGAAGGACATAGCTAAAAATGGGTGAGGTTGCCATAATGATAATGATCCCCTCAACTTTTGGAATCTATAGCTAGTGCAACTTTACTTTCATTATCATGATTTAAAAACATTATGATATTTTATTTAATACTTTTCCTTTTAAGTGCAAGATTGTATTGTGTAGTTTTTTCCTTTTTTGGGCCATGTGGACTTATTTTTTGTTTACATGGATTTGGGACATGATTTAATTTTGTCTACTATTTATTAAGGATAAAATTGTGTTCTTTTGAAAATAAATATATATTCTCTACTTAAAAATAATAATAAATCAAAATATTAAAGATTAAAAAAATACTATTTCTATGGAGTAGGGGATCACATGAGAAGAAAAATTATGCTACAAGATAAAATAGAATCTTGTGCAAGGAAATAAAGCCCCAAGTTTTAAAATTTTAGATATAAGTGTGTGTCTTTGGGGTGGGGCTGAAAATTTCCCTCACTCCCTATAAGTTTGCTGCCATATGTCATTCATCTACAATTTTAAAAATTCTTGCCAATAATTTCTAGATTTAACTATATAAGTGTAATTTTAACACTTGTTAAAATAATCATTAGACCACCATATTTTTGAAATTTTGGATCTTAAAGTCTTGACCTTGCCCATTATTAAAAAATCCATGGATCACATGCTTCTAAAAGCTCCTAAAAATTCTTGGCAAAACCTACTAAGACATTTTAGGAACCCCTCTCCATGGTATTGTAGCCTAGCTAGCATGCAAGTCACCACCACTAGTGCAAGAAATGGGGAGTTCATATGGAATTCTCATTTAATATCTAACATTTCAATTTAATATAAAGCCAGTCTTTCTAAAAAAATAAAATCTTGAGCTTTAAAAAATCCTACATAGTAACAATGAAACATACAAAAAAAGTAAAAATAAAATCACCACTGTGATTTGATAGGGAAATATTTGTGGAAAAGATATCTAAGAGACAAATCATACCTCCAAAATACCAATTATTTGTCTTATAAACTTTAAGAAAATATGAAGAAAATGTATTTTCTAATTTATGATATGGGACATTAAATGTAGGTGATTGATGCCTTTAAAGCTATTCTATTGGTCAATGTAATACAAAAGTGTTGACACCCAAGCACTCCAAATAACTTGGTTATATGCCCTATTCAGATTCAATTTTATAGTGATATTTTGCTCGAGTCCTAGTTTCCTTGTGCACTTAGGCCTCATCTTACCTTCAATTTATAACCAATCTAAGATGTCTTTATATGGGTCTTTGTTTGTATATTTTTCCTAATCGTTGTCCTTTATGTGCCCTTTTGGTGTCACACCTCATCTTGTTGTTACTGAGTTACTTTTTACCTTCATGGGTAAGTAGGACAATGAATGCAATCATGATTTTGATATGTTTGTTAAATGAATGAAATATTGAAATAGGTATTAAAGATATTATTGCTTTGAAAGATTGATTATGCTATATTTATGAAGTACAATGAAAGAATATGTTTTGAACTAGTGGATTGCTATGAATTGCAAAATGAATGATCTAATGCTTTGTTGATGCAAATGTGTTATGACACAAATGGATTTACTTTGAACGTCTAACTACCTTGGTGTTGTACTAAGCTAGTTGCAGGGATAGGTTCAATCCTCCAGAAGAGAGGGGAAGCATCACTCAGGAGAAGTGATTGGTCGGGTAACTCCTAATGAAACCTAACTAAGCTTACACAAACACTCACAATAGAATGGTTGATTCAAGTCATAGTTTTGGGAATTGGTAAGTTGTCCTTTAGTATGATGTGTTTGCATTAGACAGGATAATGATTTATGTTAGGAGCATTCTTGGGTTAAAATATGTGATTGAATCTTTTAGCTTTTCGTATACTTGTTTTTACGTCGATTTGTATGTTAAATGTATACATGTATATGGGTATACATATATATTGTTCTGTGTAAAAGAGCATAATCATATGCATATATATGTAAGTAGAAATAATTACAAGCGTACTTACATGAGGAATCAATTATATATATATATATATGTGTGTGTGTGTGTGTGTGTGTGTGTGTGTGTGTGTGTGTGTGTGTGTGTGTGTGTGTGTGTGCACTTAATGAATATGTGTATCGACGATAATATGAATGTATTCGTGTTGATAAGAACTGGTAACATGATATATGTATGTATAAACATATATATGTATTGTTATTATTTAAATTGAATGTAAATATGAATATATGTGGGTATGTGTGTATGTATATACATGCATACTGTTTTTGGAAATGATAAACATGGATATATGCATTCAAAATATCGAATGATGTATATCTAATGAAATTCAAGTTTTATATATATATGAATATATTATATATATTGTAAATATAATAGTGCTGCTTTTACATATAAAAGCATAGGAAATGTATTACTTGATTACATTGCCAGTAAATGCAAAAGGAAACCTAAGTCAATGTCTACCAACACAATGTATAATAGAGAGAATGCACATTAAAATAAAAGCCAACACTCCATTAAGAATTTTGTTGCGCATAAATTGAGAACATAGAGGATGGTTTTACGTAAATATATTTTACTATATACATAATACTAGGATGTGATTCAAAATGATTTCAAGTAAAACTAGCACATGTATATATTGTGCAAGCTTGGGGGAAGCTGTGAATATAACACTACATATAATGGTTCAATGCTAAGTAAGTATACCCATATATCATTATTGATAAAGGCTGATTTACACTTTATAAGCCATGGTCAATCTAATATAAATGCATTGCCATTTTAAAGCAACACATTACAAACGCAATGAAACACATTATCCAAAGGGATAATATGCGATGAAAATAATAAACATTAAGTCTATTGTTTAAAGTGCTTAAAACACATGAATAAAGGATTTAAACCACAACAAATAGATGTGCTTGGTCAAACCTATTCAAAGCGCTATTACTAAGGAATCGATTCATCCTTTACATGTTAATTGGATAGTCTATGACTAAGTTGGCTGTACTATGTGTTGCCCGGTGAATATTGACTTTTTCCTTTGATAAACCATGGGAAAAAGAATAGGAAAAGTGCTGAAACTTGGCGCCATATTATGAATACTCTATTTCCAATAGAATTCTTTCATACTTGCAATTCAATTCTCATCTGTAGAACATGTGCATAATTGATTTTGTCAAGTATTGTTGGCATGCAAGAAGGTCGATCTATTGTTTACCAGGCTGAGTATTAACTTAGAATGTTGCCACCTTTTTCTGCATGAGATGATTCAACTTGCATGGTTGAGGGGTGTCGGCTAGCTTACCATTTCCTTAGGCATCAATGTCTCATTATTTAGTATAAATAGATGAGCCTACTCTCTCATTTGGACGCTCATTTTGAAGTTACAATCTGTTGTTTTTATTTTGGAGCTATATTTTTTTGAGATATAATTATTTTTTGAAGAGCTTAGAGAAGGAGGTTATTGTGAGATATTGTATTGAGTGTTTATATTAATTTGAGGTGAAGCCTAGCAAGCTGACATTGGAAGGCTGAAAACCAGATTAGTCTATTGGATTAAGCAATCAATAGCCATGAGAATCTATTCTTCTTTTATTTGTCTTTTGTTATGAAAGAATGAATGTCTTGATTGATTGGTTTGGAATTGCATGAGAATTCTTGCATTAGTGATACATACTATTTGCTTGTGGAAAGGAAAATAATCTTTTTATGATTTCTTTATGAATGTTTTATATACTCCATAGAAAGGAGTGATTATTTATCAGTAATATTTTATACTAGATTTGGTGAAAGCGTGAATAGCTCAAGGGAGTGATTAATACTCTTGTATGCCCTATATGGGGACTCAGATGTTATTTCTTTACATAGGTAGTAACACTACATGTATAATGTGAAATGCATCAATGTCACGAAGTGACTTGAAACTATTAGCTTATGGTGCTAGGAAACCTTAGGAATGATACAATTTAGCAAAACATCAACAATTATAGTATGAACCATGATAGGATGTGACATCATATTACTATTCTATATTTGAATGAATACTTGATCATTACCTTACTCTCGAATCAACTCTAGGTCTAGAATAACCTAATTGGGTCGAGAAGTTTGTTTGATTAATGAATGAAACCTTAGGTGAAGACTTACCTACTGAGTTAGAATATATACTTAACTACTCATTGGAACCTATAGGTTGAGAATAACCTACTTCGTAGGATTTTATATTTGGTATTTGTTTGGAGCACATAGATTTAAATTAGCCCACATGATTAGACTAGACATTGGTTGTTGTCTTTATCCTAGGATTAGGATTTATCAAGGTTGAAACCCACCTATGTGATTAAGTTGATCACTTGAGTTCACAAAATGACTATTTGATTGGAGCCATAGGTGGGATTACCTATTGATTTAGAGTTGTTACCTAATTGGTTATTATATACTCTTGATATTGTTACCCTGAATTTTTGCTATGACTTATAGGAGGTCTTTTTCCATCCAAAAAATCGGCTAAGTCTTATGTCAGGAGGTGTTTTGCACAAATTTCATGAACTTAGGTGGTTTTTTCTTTAGTTAGCATAAATTTATGCTTTACTGCCTAGTCTTATATTCCTCTTTGATCTTAAGTGAGTTAATTATGCCTGGGTAGTGTTTTATAAAGTTCATCAAAGTTTCCTTTTTTCGCTTCGTGCGAGTATCATGCTAAGGTTTCTTTGACGAGGTGGTATATTGAGATGAAGGTTGAACTTCGATAATGTTTTATAAATTTTGTCAAACTCTCCACTTCCCCACCTCTAGTCGTTCTTTTTTAAATTTTTGAATAGCGGTTACAATGGAATAGTGATGTGAAAGCCAACACTTGCCATATAGAATATTAAATGCTCATCTACTCGCACGCTTTTCACGGGCTATTTAAGAAGGTTTCAAGTAATAGACAAACATTCCTATTGTGATGCTTGTTTTTCAAGGAGAAAATAGACGAGACATATTGTTGTAAATCTTCAGCTAAAGAGTTTGCCATTAAAGGTATTTACAATATTCATCTTTTTTTAGAATCTGTCTTTCTGAGTTATTTTTCTTTGCATTTAAAATTGTTTGAACATATTCTTGCTTGAGCATTCATGGTCATGGCTAAGCTCAAGTGTGTTGGTGATTTTTCCAACAGAACCCAATAATTCTCTAAAAATTTGCTAGCTCTTATAATGAAGAAACTATAAGGTTAGTCGCCAAGACAACGAGCTTAGGATTTTGTGATCCTTAATCCTTCACTTTGGGATCTGTTAGACCAGGGAGGGTAATCCCAAATATGTTTTCATGAAATGTATACAAGTAGTAACACATTTATAAATAGATTGATTCCTAGTTAATGCAAATAAGCTCTACACCACCGAAGATTTGACATATCCTTTAAGTGAGTGACTACTTACTTGCTATGAATCAAAGATACCTCCAATCCACATTATTCTCTTAAAAAATATTTTAAATGAATATTGTTCTTATTTTAAGTTCATGGTTAGGTATGCCATATGCTCACTCTTTATGCAGGATTTTCTAATAAACTGACTAGTGTCTCATCAATTGGAACAACAAAGTCATATATGTAAGAACCTGTAATACATAAACTACTAAAATTTAGAGGTAGATGAACTACCCTCATATCTGCTTTGCAATTTATGAAAACTCATAGTGCCTAAAAAAAACACTCACTACTTATCAATCCTAATCCATTTCATAAAAAAATCTAGATCCTATTGAAGAATTTTAATCAACTCTTTCAGTTAAAGATGAGAACAAAATCATACATTCAAACATAACCATTTGAAGATAACTGACAACACCCTTAGTATTTTCATTTATAACTTGTAAGAAATATACATAGGAGAGTATTTGTTTCCAGATAAAGATGTTTCTATATCAGTAGTTTATATAAAACCTATTTAAGATTGTTACATACAGGATTTCATCCCCAAGACAATCTACTAGCCTACTTATCCATATTCTATTATGAATGACTTTTTTGAGCTTAACATTTACCCTAGAACCCTATTAAAACTTAAAAGTCCGACCACTCTAATGAGCCCAGAAATTCCTTTCATAGAATAAGGGAGAAACAAGCATCAAGCTCAATTACATTTATATTTCATTTCATTTCAAGATCATTTGCAATAGAATTTGAGATGTCCTTAGTCGGTTATTTGCAATCATTGAGGAAAATGAAAGAGTAAAAGACCAACATCCACATGACCTACATGTAGAAACACCAACTCCTCATTCCTGCAAATCAAAGGAGATTCTCCACTAGCAGCCCCAACAAAAACATGCATATAACCCAATGCGAGGAAGTCTAACACCTCTCCAATACACCAACCCAAAAAATTTCCACATCAACACTAGAAACAAGAAATCACATGAGTGTTGAATAGGACAATCCTGACAAAAAGACCATGGTGTCATCAAAAAAAAAAATGGGACATAGCCATCAATCTAAGTCGTCAGCCTCAGAGGATGCTAGCACATGCCTTGCTCATGCTGGAATTGGAGGAACTATCACCACCACCTGGTTGGAATCATCAGATGATACCAGGGAGAGGGGATAATAATCACCATCTGAGTTAGTGTCACCCTCATTGTCTGAAGGGTTATCAGAAAACTCACTAGAATAATTGAGCCTTCCTAAATAAGCCTTATGATATTTGCACCTTTTCTTTCTCTTCTTTTCATACTCCACCAACTCCTTGCCTTTGAACTTGACTAATTCTTTTGAAACAGTTCGGTTCCTCAGGCATAGTCTCTCCTGACACCATACTTCTTAAATTTTTTGCATCCTCTTTTATTCTTTGGTGTATCAGGAGCTCCCTACGTATCAATTTCATCCTCATGAGTATTATTCTTAGACTCAAGCAAAATCAATCTTCTAGACCTCCAAATTGGCCTAACAGACTCCTCGAACTTACTCATCTTCTCAGAAGACACCAACCAATTCTGTTCTCGGACTCAAACTCAATGCAATTTCTAAATGAGAAGTATGGCAATCAGTCCTTCTTATAACGAGCCATGCAAGTGTGCCAACCATTAATTCTTCAGAGAAATCCTATGCACGTGAGCTAACAACAGTCTACCTCGATCCTTTTAATCATAACCATTGATCATGATTTGAAAGATAAATCAATAGGAAGATTACTATGCAACCATTTAAAATTAAGTTTTAATTGTGCTTTTAATGCTCCTTTAAATTCGAAAAACTCCAAGTTGATAAACATCTATTCTATACTTTGCATCAATTAAAACTTTCCTACCATAATTACCCGCTCACCCATTGGAATTATTTCACTTGTCTTTCTCGTTGTCAAAAACAGTGGGGATTGACCCTAATCCGATCTCAAAATATCGGTTTGTACACTGTCATGCTTTGTTTTCATCTTTTACACATGTATCAATGGCTGCCAGAATTGACGATTGAAATCTCAAGCATGCGCTTTAAAAAACAAAGCTGAAAATAGCCCAGTTTAGAAATAGTATCTTTTTGACCAAATTTGGAAGTATTCCAACTTCGTTAGAACCCAACAAAATCCTTTTAGAAAGTTCATGTGGCACCTGCCTGCTTGCCCGTTAAAAGATATAGGACATGGGCAGGATACACATGGAATGGTGGGGAGTGGCCAGGATTGAACCACATCACGAGTCATCAACCTTCAATTTTATACTCCACACTATAAGCCTTCATCTTCAGAGACCCATCGGGCCCCACAAACTGCCAGGTGTCATACCGCATGCTAGCCCATGTGACCATCTCCTCATACCATTACAGATGAATGGGGGTACGAGGAAAGGCCCAAATGAGAACATGTGTTGCATTATTTATCGTTGATTGAGTCTCAAAAAACATCTACTACCCTATGATAAATCAGGTCCCATCATAAAGTAGCACTACATGGCAATCACTCGCTAGCCCGTGTCCATAAAATAATATGAGATAAAACAAGACGGGCTCACGAGGAAAGGCATAGATATAGCCACGTCTTTCATAAATCAATCATCGATCCACTTTGAAATGTGCCAACCATCTTTACTAAGGGGATTGGGTCCACCATTACATGAGACACGTGGTCGAAGCTCGTCAACCCATGTGAATAAAATAAGAAGCAATAAATCAAGACGGGCATACGGGGAACGACTAAGATTGATTCCTTTGATCAAATGGCCCATATGAAGCTTTAATTCTGCACATGTTGCAAAATTTATTTATAAAAAGGGGAACATGACTAGGTGAATGAGGTGTTGACCCATAACAAAGGCTAAAGATTTAGAAAAATTAGATTAAGGCTTCGACCATTAGAAAATTTGACACTCGAAAAGATCCATGTGACCGACAAACCTAAGATCAGGGGCTGGTAAATCAACGATTATCATGGCACAAGTGACCACTTAAGTGACCAAGAACGAGGAAGACGGGTCAATGTAAAATTAAAATGACCAAGGGTTTTAGGCCAAATTTAAAAAAAATTATGAATATAAAACCATGTCATAGTGATAAGAACATGACCTTAAATTAGGCACAAAGGACTAAGCCAAAATTTTCACAATTCTTCAGGATGGAACCAAGAATTTTTTGAGGGGTTCCATCAGTGGCTCTTGTTGGGGACACATGCCTCTCGTAGGCATGGTGAGATCCTAGAATCTCTAGGTAAAGCATACCAGGCAAAAAGGAAAAATACAAAAAAAAATAGGAAAAAAACAGAAAGAAACGAATAATTTATAAAATGATACACAGGTCAAGAGACCTGAAAAGGGAGATCCAATCTCCACTTAGCCAGAAACCTTCTTTTGAGGTACAAATTTTAGTATGCACCTTACAATTTAATGCAGTCTTCTTCTCACAATTAGTGGCACCAGGCCATTGAAAATTAGGGCCAATTCCTGCCCCTATCAAAAACTAACCTATTGAAGGAACTGATTTCCCTCAATCCACATGTACCTCTACCACACCAGTGAAATAAGTTGTAATACCCCTCCATTTTGCTTCTTGTTTGGTTTGCTTTATGCTATGTTTGGTTGCAGTTACTTTGATATTGGATACATTTTGTTATGATGTTTTGATCGCTACTATTGAGCGACAACATTATTGTGGGATGTAGTTATCTAATTATTGTTTCACATGTATTATGGATTAATGATGTTGTAGAGTTAGCATGAGATGTTATTATGAGATTATTGGAATTATGATGGAAGTGTCAGTTTCGATGAGTGTATTGGTGAAGAGGACGAGTTCGCATCACTCGCTTGCGAGTGCCCTGGGAATCCGTAATTCCTTCTTCACGGTGTGTATTATATGTTGGATATATTGTATGATGTTCTTTACTTGGTTGCAGGATTGCAGGTACATGACATCGACTCCACTTGGTTTCACAGGTTTGAACGTGTCGATCCAACGGTTAAGTTGAACGGGAGATAGTAGCTAGGTAACATGTGTCAAGTCTATACCCTAGCCTTAGTGTGTCATCAGTTGTGTGTGTCGAGTCATTGTCTGTCTTGCTTTGATGTTATTTAATTATGAAGCATTCTTGATTTGGAAATAGATATTTAGAATAATTGCATTTAAATCATGTTGATGGTTATTTAATTTAAATAATGCAATGTGGATAAAAGTTTATACTTGAATTAATTAATTATATTTAGTTTATTTAATTAATTAAACGTGATGCAAGAGAATGAAAGGAAATAAAAGAATTAGAATTAATTTTGGAATTTAATTCCAACGTGTGGGAATTAAATTAGAAATTGTAATTAAATGTTTATTTGGGAAATTGGTTGCAACTTTGGAAATTAATTTATTATTTGAAATTGCATTTTAAATTGAAAGTGGGTTTTTGAAAAGTGAAATTGAAATTGAAATTAAAATTGAACTTGAAAGTGAAATTGAAATTGAAATATCTAATTTGCATGTAATGTGAATTGGGGTTGTAAATATTGAAATTGAAATTGAAATTGAAATATCTAATTTGCATATAATGTGAATTAGGGTTGAATTAGGTATTTTTGATTTATAAGAATATATATTTTAATTTTAGGGCAGAAAGTTTTTTAGAAAAAATATATTTTTACAGCAGGGAAGAAATTTTGGAAAATTTGCACAAGGGTTTGAAGAAAGTTTGATTGTAGAATTGATTGAAGAAAAGATTGTTTGCATTTGTTGGATTTTGGATTGGATTCTTTGGAGGATTGAAGAAAATTCAAGAAATCTTTAGAGGAGGCTTGCATCAGAAATTCATCTCTTCCTGTAGCTTCTTGTACCAGGTTTTCCTCTTTGTGTTTTATTGTTCTTGATTATTTTTTTTTAAATAGTAGTGATTAAAGATTTGTTTGTTAAATCTGTTTTAGAAAACAAACTTGATATTAGAAGAAAAGAATTAAATAAATTTACAGCCTTTGCTTGTGAAAATTCTTGAGTGAAAATTGTGAAAACCTTAGTTGAATTTAAATTATTTGGAGAAATTGATTTTATTGTTACTAAAATCAAACATAGAGATTGAACAATGCATTTAGAAGGTTTTTAGAAAATGAAACTTTCTGTTTATTATTAAAAATCAGACTTTAAAATCTGCAGTATAGTTATATTTTCATGGTAAAATGGTCTGGTTGCGCCGCCTATAACTTTACTTTCACAAACTGAGTTTTCAGGAAATTTAAAGGTTTTTTTCATTTTGAAATTTTCTTACCCCTGTCCAAAAATCGTAAATACCCAGATCGTACTTTTTGAGTTATGCTTGAATCATGAGACTGCTGTTAAATTATTTTCCCATGGCTATTCTGAAAATAAAATAATAATAAATTGATATTTATAAATATTAATATTTTATGTATTGTTATTATAATATTAAAATATTATTTAATAATATTTTATATTATAATTTATAATACTAAAGCATTATATTTATTTATATTATTTTAAATAAAATTTGTATATTAGATTAGTGGAATTAAAATTATAAACATATGGGCAAATTATTGTTTATTTTAAAATGGCATGTTAGAGTTTAATTGAAGGAGTTAAATATTTGATTTAAAGAATGCATAATTTAAAATTGAATTGTGAAATTTAAATTCATGTGTAAAAGGTCCAATTATTAATTTGACTTAATTGAAAAAAATATATTTATATTTTGGAATATTGATGATAAAAGATATTATTTTTTGAATTAATCAATTTGATATTCTGCAAAGGATAGAAGATATGTTAATGATTAAATATATTTAAATATATTAATTTATATTTAGTATATATATAATGAAGGTATATATCCATTTGAGAGAATAAATAATATTTTATATTATGTTATTCTGTTGTTTGTAAATTGGGTATTATTAGTGTTCTAAAAGAAATTATTAGTATGTGTAGAGAAAGATGTTTTTTTTAATAGAAGTAATTAATTGATTTAAAAGGAAATATTTATTTTGTTAATATGATTGAAGAAAATATATTGTGATGTATATATATATCCATGAGTATTTTCAATCAGTATTTACCTTGTTTTATTTAAGTGCATGTGATTTAGTTTTGCATGAAGAATTTAAAAGATAAGTTTTGAATGCGTAGTCAAAGAGATAAGCCAAAAGATATTTTTATACATTGATGAAATTGCATGTTTTTAAATGGATAGTTGAAGAGACATAGATTCCGGATAGAAAATTGAAGAGATTGTTTGCAATAGTGTTAGTTTGCATTAGAAGTAAATTTAGGAACTATCTCTATTGAAAAAGGCAAATAGTTATTATGTTTTATTTCCATAGAACAAATTAATCGTTGGGATTGGAATATTAAAGAATCTATATAATTGAGTTTATTAATATATATGTTTGGTGTATATATAATATGGAGCATATAAAATATGTTAACGGTAAATTCATTATCATATTTCGTTTTTATAAGATGTATGCAATGTATTATTGAATAGAGATTTGAAAATGGATTGATTAGTGTATATGGAAAATGGATAGAGAAACAATATGTTATTATATTAAAGTTATTGAATGTTTTAAATAGAAAATTGAATGAGATGTAAGATTTGGTTAAGAAATGGAAAGAGTTACTTGCATGGATTTGTGTCGATTCAAAAGCAAATTAAGAAATGTTATTGATGAGACAATCAATTATGTTATTTATTAATTTCTATTTAGATTAATTGAATCATTGTGATTGGATTATGAAAGAGGTATGGATTTAGTATATCCAAAAGTAGTATCTTTCTCATGATTATCTTAAAGGATTTAATTCTTTGTATTCAGTAAAGGGAAGTAAGTTTAATTGTTTTAGATTTTCAATAATGAAAAGGGAAATAGGGGTTATGATTATTTTAGATGATCTAGTTATCATGTCTTTGACTTTGTCAACACTACCTATTGAATGAATATGGATTTAGGAAATCCAAATATTAGATTTGATTGATGACTTGAATGCTTTTGTTGCTATGTCGTCAAGTTGCATTGTTGGTTTTGGGATTTAGTGTTAGTCCTAAATTATAAGTCTTCCAGAAGATCTTAGAGGATAAGGGTTGTTGAATCTCTATGCCATCCAGTTGTTTCCCTTGGGTAGTGCATGGCATCTTTTCAGTTTTACCCGGTTTTCACAAACAGGGAATGTTTGCACCTCCTTGGTTTAGGAGCGGATTATGGGATCCGTGTCTCCTTGTATGGAGTGACCTTGTTATGTGGTTTCATCTTGTTGCCTCCTGTGAAAGGAGTGGACTATGTGTTGTTGCCTCCAAGATGTTTGGAGTGAGATATTTTGTACCTCCTGTGAAAGGAGTGGACTATGTGATTGTTGTCTCCAAGATGTTTGGAGTGAGTTCTATTATTTGTATCCTACTTGTGTTGGAGTGGATTATGATGCCTAGTTGGTATGCACTTATGGTTCCCTTGGTGGATTGTTTGGGTGTGTGTTGTCGAATAGAAGAGTGGCTTCTGTTAGGTGCCAAAGCCCAAAGAGGTAAACTGGATAACCTTCAGGAGTGATTTAAACAAGTGATAATTAAAATAATGTACTTAAAAGATTAGGACTAACTTCTCACTAATCAAGATAATTTAATCCTCACTCATAGATGCAAGGGCTTGTTTAGACTTGGGATGAGTGAGAAGGCCTGGAATGGCAAGATCAACTATCTAGTTCTTGCGAGAAGTAGTTGATTCAGCATGAGTGAGTATGAGTGCCGGGATTTGGTAGAGGCCACCAGGATTACTTGTGCCGGAGCCTATGAAGAATGCCCAGAGGAGATCTCATGACAAACCTTGCGATGACACTCTATCTATGACAACTGCTATTAATTATTTTATATGTATGGTTCTGTGAACATACTTGATCTACTTTATGTCTGGAAGCAATGTGACCTATGTCAGTGATGTTGGAGTTGTACTTGTATTGTATTCGATTTGTACTTGTATTGTACTCAAGTTGTACTTGTTTCATACTTGTATGGTGAATGAGTTGTACTTGTTAATTCATTTGGTTGGTTATAACAGTATGAGTCAGTATGAGTTTGCCTTTGGTTAGAGGTAGTAAATCTTTGTCCATGTTACTTTGTTACTATCTCCTAGCATGGGGGGTGGGCCTTCGGGTACCACATTGGTTGGGTGGAACATGCACCAAAACCGTTGGATCCCCATCTATCTTCAGTACTTGGTGGCAAGACATCCAGATGGACAGCTCGCGGTTCTTGTTGTATTATCTTGCATTGTAATATTTTAATTTGTATAAGTTATTTTATCCCTCTGATGATTATGAGGTGGAGTTATGTAATTGTAATCTTTTGTACTATTGCCTCATTCTGGGAATGAGTGATGTTTCTATTGGATTAAGATAATGTTTATGAGATTGTATCTTGGTTGGTTATCTTATTATGTTATGTGGTATTCTTATGATGTATGATGTTTATTTCATAAATTTCATAAGGCTATGGTTATATGTAATATGTATGTGTGGGTTTAAGTAATCCTAACCTTATAGCCTTAGAGGTTGTTATTAACTAGTAAGTGAATGTGTATGTTAAATGCACTTTATAAAAAAAAAAAATTAGTTCACTTAAGACGTTAATTGCAACTTCCTTTAAGGTTACTTGGTGGGGCATTACATAAGTACACCCTTCCTTCTACAAGTAGAAAAATGTGGTTGATTCTGAAATATCTCTGATTACAGATATTGCCACTGACATCTCTCACAACCATTTTGAATATATTGTTGCCAGTGTAATCCTTGTCATTCCTCGCTGTATAATCAAGCACAATCTGAAGACTTTCATCATCACATGACACATATATGTTATGTTCATTACATTCCTCGTTATTCATCCAATTGTCATGCTCCTTAAGAATACCTTCCAATTGAACTGGAAACTAAAAGTACTCATACTCCTTTAAGTAGTTGGCATCATAATACTCAACCTTATTAGCAAAATTTGTATCAAATGTAAAATACTCATATGCAATGTCCTCGAAGAGGTTACCAACATGTTGCTTTGTTTGCCTAAGGTTATACTCCAACTCTATATCAAGTGCATTGAATCAGGTTTCTCAACAAAAAGTGTATTATCTCTGCACCAATGAGTGGCACCATTTCTTACCTCTAATGAAGATGGAGGCTCATTAAACAATGGATTTTCCATTATATTCATTTTTGATATAAGAGCCTCAACCTCAACCTGTAGATCTAAACTTCTTATATCACCACTATATTTAAAATCACTAAAAGAGTATACAGACAGATATTCAACTTCATTCTCACCATCACTGATTAACATCTCTTCCTCATATTTTGAAAATTCATCACAAGGAGAACATTGTTATCTCTCAAGCAAACATTTTCTCTTATTATTATCAGCATATTCCTCATTTACAACCAAAAATTCCATTTTTATTTCATGAGGATAATCACAATCAGATAAATGATCATACTTAATGCCATCATCATTACTATAACAGGAGGATTCATCAATATTGCAACTATGTTCAGAATCTTCAGACTGGATACTCAGTCTTATGTCTCCTATAGGGAAACAAGTGTCGAAAATTCAAAAGAATTGGAATCACCCATTTTTCTTGCTTCATTTAGGTGTTCATTCTCAATTTTTGCTCTACTCCCTTCTTCTTCAAGTGAAGTCTCACTATTTGACTCATATGGAGCAACATAATCATTATCATTGTAAACTGAAAACATAATGGAATTTTGACGATCACCTTTAATCTTTTCAAAACAGGAAATGTATTCACACACTTGGTTAATCCTAACAAGCTTCAATTACTTCGATAGAGTACTCAAACCTGGTTCATAAGATTCATAAAATAAATCAGTGTATTTTGAATTTTTCAGGTCTATGACACTTAGGAATTGCAACCAGAGTATCCATAAATCTTGTGTAGAGATCATATGATGAATCTCCTTCTTGTTTCCTTATGCAAGATAGTGCTTGAACATAGACAATATGATTGCAAATGCATGTAGCCTCTTGAAAATTTGTTTGGAGTTCTATGTGGTCATTGCTATGGAATGATATGCAAGCTGAAGCAATAGGGGTCTAAGTATTCTAGCTTTCATTTTCAATTTCTGACTTACACCTTTCAACAACATTTGGTGTTTCAGGGCAGCAAACATTGGTAGACAAAAAAATCTTTTGTATTCCATATTTCAAGTTCTTTTCAATGTCCATAGCTATCCCATATGCTTGATGCAAGGTTTTAGGATCCTTTTCTCTTAATAGATAGCTCATCTTTCTATCAAAAGATCCTAAATAAACAACCAAACATACTACATCATTTAACTTTAAGAACTTAGGAATATCCTTCAATGTTTTAGCAAATCTTTGGTTAAATCTTGGAACCAGCTTGTTCTTTTCCTTCTCAATACTCATAAAATTATTTAATATTGAACTAGCACTAATTCTTTCACCAAAATGTTCCATGAACATTGCCTTGAACTCACCACAAGAGAAAATAGAGCATGTTGGTAAATCAGAGAACCAATCTCTCGAATCTCCTTTTAGGGACTAGACAAACAACCTCATAATTACATACTCATGATCTATCTCAAATCCATCCATTAAATTGTTGAATTCCTGCAAATGATTACTTACTGATTCACACTTTGTACCACTAAATTTTGGTAAGTATTCCCTGATTTCAGATGGAATAACATTTGGGTATCCATAAATGCCAACAAAATTTATGACTATGTATCTTTTAATGTTGAAACTTATTTGACTACATGATAGGGGCTACACAGTAGGATGCATAGGTTGATGACACATTTTCTTATACCCTTACAAACCTTTTCGTATCAACTTTGCAGTTACACAAGGCAACTCCAAACTCTTTTACAACATGATCTTAAGCTTTTACAATGCAAAATTTTACCTCAACTTGCTTAAGACGTTCTAAACGGTTTTCTTCAAAAATATTGCATACTTCACTTCATAATCAATACTATAATCTAGTAATACAGAAGTATGCAGAATAATCACTACTATTCCCTTTCCTAGTGCTTAATCACTCAATAGGGAACCAAAATTTCTCAAGTCTTACAAATATGGTTTTCATATAAATGTTTATGCTTCTTGAAAACCAAAATATGGAGAATACCTAGATGTGTTGCAGTTGTTGTAGAATCTTCTTCTAGACTGAAAATATTTGTATATTTGAGACTTTCTTCACATATTCACTAGATTCTTGAGATAGAGTCGCCACCTCTCTTCACAGAGAATTGAATGTTAAACAACATGAAGCTCTTTGAAAAATTAATTTCTTTCTGGGTTTTTTCCCACAACATAATCACACAAATATTCTTTAAAATTGTTGCAACAAGATAACTTCTAGGTCTGAAAATTTTAATATTTGAACAAATTATTTAGATTCACAAAATTCTTGACTCTATGATTCACAGTTTACAACTAGATAATTTAAAGCTTTCCCCAGTGGAGTCGCCATTTCTGTTGGTGATTTTTCTAGCAGAACCGAACAATTCTCTAAAAAGTTGCCAACTCTTATAATGAAGAAACTGTAAGGTTATTGGCCAACACAACGAGCTTAGGATTTTGTGATCCTTACTCCTTCACTTTAGGCTCTGTTAGACTAGGGAGGGTAATCCCAAATATGTTTTTATCAAATGTATACAAGCAGTAACATATTTATTAAAATATTGATTCCTAGTTACTACAAATAAGCTCTACCCCACTGAAGATTTGGCATATTTTATTAAGTGAGTAACTACTTACTTGCTATGAATCAAAGATACCTCCAATCCACATTATTCTCTAAAAAAGATTTTAAATGAATATTGTTCTTATTTTAAGTTCATCGTTAGGTATGCCATATGCTCACTCTTTATGCAAGATTTTCTAATAAACTGACCAGTGTCTCATCAATTGGAACAACATATTCAAATATGTAAGAACCTGTAATACATAAACTACTAAAATTTAGAGGTAGATGAACTACCCTCATATTTTATTTCAAATTTATGAAAACTCATAGTGCCTAAGAGAAACACTCACTACTTATCAATCCTAAGCCATTTCATACAAAAGTCTAGACCCTATTTAAGCATTTTAATCAACTCTTTGAGTTAAAGCTGAGAACAAAATCATACATTCAAACGTAACCATTTGAAGATAAATGACAATACCCTTAGTATTTTCATTTATAACTTGTGAGAAATATACATAGGAGAGTATTTGTTTCCAGACATATTTGTTTCTATATCAGTAGTTTATATAAAACCTATTTAAGATTGTTACATATAGGATTTCATCCCCAAGACAATCTACTAGCTTGCTTATCCATATTTTATTATGAATGCCTTTTCTAAGCTTAGCATTTATCATAGAACCCTATTGAAACTTTAAAGTACAACCACTGTAATGAGCCCAAAAATCCCTTTTAAAGAATAAGGGAGCAACAAGCATCAGGCTCAATTACATTTACATTTCATTTCATTTCAAGATCATTTGTAATAGAATTCAAGACATCCTCAGTCAGTTATTTGCAATCATTGAGGAAAATGAAAGAGTAAAAGACCAACATCCACATGACCTACATGTAGACACGCCAGCTCCTCATTCCTACTGATCAAAGGATATTCTCCACTAGCAGCCCCAACTAAAACATGCAAATAACCCAACGCTAGGAAGCCCGACACCTCTCCAATACTCCAGCCCAAAAAAATTCCACATCAGCACTAGAAACAAGAAATCACATGGGTGTTGAATAGGAAAATCTTGAAAAAAAGGCCATGGTGTGATAAAAAAAAAAATGGGACATAACCATCACCCTGAGTTGTCAGCCTCAGAGGATGCTAACCCATGCCTTGCTCGTGGTGGAATTGGAGCAACCGTCACCACCACCTCATCAGAATCATTAGATGGTACCAAGGAGAGGGGATAATAATCACCCTCCGAGTTAGTGTCACCCTCATTGTCTAAAGGGTTATCAGAAAACTCACTAGAATAACTGAGCCTTCCTAAATAAGCCTTATGATATTTGCATCTTTTCTTTCTCTTCTTTTCATACTCCACCAACTCCTTGCCTTTGAACTTGACTAATTCTTCTGAAACAATTTGGTTACTAAGGTGGTAGTTACTCCTAACACCATACTTCTTAAATTTTCTACATCCTCTTATGTTCTTTGGTGTATCACAAACTCCTTGTGTATCAACTTCATCCTAATGATTATTCTTCTCAGACTCGAGCAAACTCAATCTTTTAGACATCCAGACTGGCAAAACAGACTCCTCGGACTTAATCATCTTCTCAGAAGACACCAACCAATTCTTTTCTTAGACTCAAACTCAATGCAATTTATGAATGAGAAGCATGACAATCAATCCTTCTTATAACGAGCCATGCAAATGTGCCAACCATTAACTTTTCAGAGAAATCTTATGCGCATGAGCTAACAATAGTTTGCCTTGATCCTTTTAATCATAACCGTTGATCATGATTTGAAAGATAAATCAACAGGAAGATCACTATGCAACCATTTAAAATTATGTTTTAATTGTGCTTTTAATGCTCCTTTAAATAAAAAAAACTCCAAGTTGATAAACATCTACTCTCTAAGTGAATCGATTAAAAATTTCCTACCATAATTACCCGCTCACCCTAGGAGTTATTTCATTTGTCTTTCTCCTTGTCAAAAACAATGGGGATTGATCCTGATCTGATCTCAAAATATCGGTTTGTACACTATCATGCTTTGTTTTCATATTTTCTACACGTATCAATGGTTGTCAGAATTGACGGTTGAAATATCAAACATGCGCTTTAAAGAACAAAGCTAAAAATAGCACAAATTAGAAATAGTATCTTTTCACCTAATTTTGGAAGTATTCCAACTTCATTAGAACTCAGAAAAATCCTTTTAGAAAGTCCACATGACACCTGCCTGCTTTCCCGTCAAAAGACATAGGACATGGGCGAGACCCACACGGGATGGCAGGGAGTGGCCAGGATTGAGCCACATTTCCAGTCATCAATTGTCGATTTTATCCTCTGCACAATAAGCCTTCATCTTCAAAGACCCATCAAGCCCCACAAACTGCCAAGTGTCATACCGCTCGCTAGCCCATGTGACCATCTCCTCATACCATTGCAGATGGACGGGGGTGTTGGGAAAGGCCTAAATGAGAATACATGTTGTGTTTTTTATCATTGATTGAGTCTCAAACAAAATCTACTACCTTGTGAGAAATCAGGTCCCACCATAAAGCAGCACTACGTGGCAATCACTGGCTAGCCCGTGTCCATAAAATAATATTAGATAAAACAAGACGGGCTCGTGGGGAAAGGCACATATACAACCACGTCTTTCATAAATCAATCATTGATCCACTTTGAAATGCGCTAACCTTATTTACCAAAGGGACTGGGTCCACCATTACATGAGACATATGGTCGAAGCTCATAAGCCTATGTGAATAAAATAAGAAGCAATAAATCAAGATGGGCATATGAGGAACGACTAAGATTGACTCCTTCAATCAGACGACCCATATGAAGCTTTAATTTTGCACATGACACAAAATTTATTTATAAAAAGGGGAACATGACCTGGTGAATGAGGTGTTGACTCATAACAAAGGCTACAGATTTAAAAAATTTAGATTAAGCCTTCAACCATTAGAAAATTTGACACTTGAAAAGATCTATGCGATCGACAAACCTAAGATCAGGGGTCGGTAAATCAACGATTGTCATGGCACAAGTGACCACTTAAGTGACCTGGAACAGGGAAGACACGTCAATGTAAAATTAAAATGACCAAAGGGTTTTAGGCCAAATTTCAAAAGTTTTATGAATATAAAACCTCGTCACAGTGATAGGAACATAACCTTAAATTAGGAACAAAGGACCAAACCATACTTTTCACAATTCTTCAGGATGGAACCAATAATTTTTTGAGGGGTTCCATCGAAGTGTATGGGTTATGAGTACATATCTAGCCTAACCTATGAAGGATAAAAGATTGGGGATACTCGTTTAGGGCTTGTAAATTTAAATGAGATAAGAGATAAATTTAATAATCCAAACCCATCGCCCATCACTCAATGGGTAATTAATATCAGATTAGTTGAAGCTATCACCTTTCTTATAGCAGTAAAATGTCTCGAGCTTATCCTGGAATTCATTAGACATTGTAACTCACAGACACAAGAGGTTAGGATAGAGGATAACCGATTGGTGATAAAAAATCAGAGGGCTACCTTTGTATCATGTCTAAAGATCCCAAAAAAAGATGATTACTCATCCATGACTATGAAAAATTTCCAAATTGAGTTCTCTGCTAAGAAGGGACTCTCCAGAAATGAAATGGTGAAAAATTGGTTGGAAAAACCTAAGCGGGGTAAGTCTCAATTACCTCAAAAGCTTCATAGAAATCACTTTGTGGAAGAGGTAGCTGATATTGTGGTGCTATTACATAGAGTGAGGGGAAATGGGGATGTACACAAGTTTGAGGAGTGGATGTATTTCTTCATCCAAATTATGCTATCGGGGAGCCAATTTCTTGACTGGGCGGAAAATATCAGTGACCGCGCACACCATTTGATGACCTTATTTACCCTCAAAAAATTATTTTATATGTCCTCATACTTAATCTACGCCATTGCCAATACAAGACCCTAGCCTAGATTGAGACCAAGCAAATTTCCTCCTGAAAAAGTGCCCATTTACGATTATCTCAAGATAAGTTGCAGCTTCATAAAATTTTCTTACATTTCAAGCGAATAAAAAATACTTTCACCATGAGGATGGTCAGATAATTGCAAGGGCATACTAGAATGCGGCTGCCACCTGAAGCAATACAATTTGTGAATTTTCATGGTAGTCATTTCATCTAGTTCTAGAGGTTTTCCTACATAAGAGTCGATGGATTCCCTGGTTTTCCAATTTAACTTCTAAAATACCCTGAAGACAAGTGGGTTATGATTGAAGTAGGCAGGTAGTTAGTAGATGTGAATAGGGTATGTCAAGACAAAAGAAGAGTAAATGTCTGTTTCCCTATTGGTTTCAGTCCCTACACATGTCAATCTATGTCTGATGCCTTAAATATTGAGAAGGAATTGTCCAAATATAATTTTTATTCATATGATGAAAATTTCCCTTTCAATTTGAAAGATTATTTCAAAAAAAATTTGAAATTAAGTCCTAACTTC
Source organism: Sequoiadendron giganteum (assembly GCA_007115665.2). Lineage (NCBI taxonomy): Eukaryota > Viridiplantae > Streptophyta > Pinopsida > Cupressales > Cupressaceae > Sequoiadendron > Sequoiadendron giganteum. Next base: position 121,789,688 of record CM021105.1, read on the forward strand.
TTTCACCAACCTAGTCTAGAAGACTATTGGGCTCATTGTTTTGATGAATATGAGGTCAAAAGAAGTTGGATGAGACTGTCTGTAGAACAAATTATCATCTATGGTTTGAAATGGGATTTGCAAGGCATTGTAGAGGACGAGTCTGATATGGTAGACCCAATTTACACCGACTTGATAGAAAATCACCCTATTCTTGCCATGGACTAGAGCAATAAGGAGAAGGAAACTATTGAGGCAAAGACTGCTGATGTTTTAGCTAGAACACAAGAGTGGGTGACTAAGAAGAAGACATACAAGTCTCGTCCTCTAACCAAGTCACAAAATACTCATCCTTCCAGGAGAATCGCTCAAGCTTCCCCAAATGTAAGAGTAGCTAGCACCATATCACAATCCTTGTCTTTAGGAACTCAAGGGGATGGTGATGATAATTCGCTTGATAAAAGTATGTTTTAACAAACATGTGGAGAAGACATTCTTGATCTACCTAACCTTGAAAAGGAAACAGAGGGTGAAGAAGAGGAAGATTTGGAAAATATCAACATTGATTCTTCTCCTTCTCAGGATGAGTCTTTGACTAGGGAGATGAATGTGTCACAGAGGTCAAAGACTGCTCCGCTCACAACAGAGAACACACTAGTGAACACTCCTCCCACACACATAACATTGTTTGGGTTTTCAAGCTCTAAGGAAACTAATTTTCCTGCTACACCTTCTTGGTTGGAAGATACCATGTCTAAAAAAAGGAAGGTTGTATCGTTTAGTCTACCTAAACAATACGTGGTAGATCAGTTGTTGCAAAGAACTTTGACTCCGAAGTCAAAGAAATTAAAGACCACTGCGCGATTGATAGATGTCAATTCAGGAAACATCCATTTGGAAATTGCATGTCCTTCAGCACAAAAGGAGGTCACCCAAGCAACTGCAAGTGATTTTGAGGTTAACAAAATTGACCTTGGGCCTTATACAAGAGATGGGATGTTCAAATCTTTCAAGTGTCTACAATGAGAATGGTTGAGTGATAAAAGAAGGATAAGGAAAGAAAAGATGAATTGAAGACTCAAATTAAAGCCTTAACTGAATGTTTAAGGTTCATCTTCAGTCTTGCTCCTCAACTTATTTTTTAGGTTGATGCCTCTATAGATCCCATAGCTATGACTGGAAAGGAATCTATGAGTAAAATGAAAATTTTCCAAACCCTGGGTGGGTTTGTAGAAGAATGGAGTGAATGCCTAATTAAAAAACGAAATTTTATTATCTCTGAATCTAGGCAGTGTTTCCACAAAGTAAATGACTTAAGGTCTACTTTGGGAGAATAAATTGTTGCTATTGAAAAGGAAGAGAAGACATGGAATAACTGTTAGATTGAATTGAAAGCAATGATGAGCTGGGGCATGGAAAAAATGGTAGCCGAGAAAATTATACCCAATGATGTAGACTCTCATTGTCTTGTGTGGAAAAAAGGTGTAGAATGGAAGCTGAAAATGGTCATATAGGGTCTACAAAATCTTCAGGAAATCATGGATGAATGTACTATTGTCTCAGATGAAGCAAAAAGCACCTTAGTTGCTCTGGGGGTGCAACAAGACAAAGGAGAAATCAGAGGAGATGCAAATGTTAAGGGCTTAGTAGACGAATTCCAAAAAATGGTCAAGGGAATACTTGGTTCTCATTTCTTTCATGTTGAGCACTTAAAGAGGTTTAGTGAATTACATCTTGTCTCATCTCAAGCAATTGATCTTATGAAGACCTGTGAACAGTGTATGGAAGTGATCAAAGATAGCAAGCTAGCATGGAGAGCACAAATGACTAACGTGACCATCCCTCAACATAAGGAGTTGTTACATACTATAAAGGCTTTCCAAGCCTTACAAAAAAGACGCATGGCACCACCAGAAGTAGGAAATAAAGCAACACCATCTTGACTATTCAGTTGCTTTATTTTAAACTTTTTAGTTTTGATTAGTTATGGTAAAAAGTGGTTACCTATCCACTTATATATATGTATCTATTTTCAAACTATGACTCTCTAGATGCTATTGTGAAAGCTCAATATTATATTAGAATTTGCTACTATTTCCTAGGAATGAAATCACTATTTTTCTTTATGCATGTAAATTGTGAATATAATTTTATGTTCTTAAATTTATGTTTTTAGGAGTATCTTAATGCTACACTTTACCTTTGTGTGAGATATGCAGTCTTCTTCAATATAGATTTCATTTTTCAGATAATATTGAGTGCATCATTTTAATTCTCAGTGACTTTCAAGTTTAACTGGTCTTTGAGCCAATATTCTGTTATCTATATCTCACATATAATATTAGGATTCTTCCTGATATCAGGTTTTTCGTTTACTACTTTTTGGTTAAAAGAAAACATTGTGTTTATTTTTTGTTCTTTCAATTCATTAAAAATCTTGAGAGGGAGTTGTACCTCGATAAAATTTAGAGGATATCTTCTCTTTCTAAAGGGTAAATATTCAGAGCTATTGGTTCATTTGGAACCTTTTGGGCATAGAGCTATATCATCTCAAGGTGCCCAATCTGTTAGCCAACAGATGTGAAGTCATATTGCTGAAAAGATTCTACTCTTTGAATAACCCTTTTTACTAAGGTGATTACACTTTCAAATGGAATCATTTATTGATATGATTATTCTTTGATTGAGGTCAATCATTGATGAGATTATACTCTTGAAGAGAATCACTTATTGTCATGATATATTACTGAATGGATTTAGTTATCTATGAATTATTTATTCTATTATAAGAAGAAGCTTATGTAGCTATACTTTAGACTATAAAGTTAAACCTAGGACTAGGTTGTCCATTGAAGGGGATAGCTTGTTAAGATGTTTATGCAAAGTTAATTTGTTGACTAGAAAATCTCATATGTTATACCTAGGATTGGAATATCCATTGAAATGGGTAACTTATGCTTATGCTTTATTGGTAGTTATACCATTGTGTTTTGGGAAAAGGGGAATAGGTTATTTTTGAGGTTAATGATTAAATATGGAAGGAAATTACCTATCTATAGTATATGAATGGTCATAATCCAAAATGAGCTATGGTAGTGTGTGTGAATAGGATGATTGTCACTCGAAGTACTGGGTGAGAATACTTTAGCCAAAGTAGTGTAAATTGCCACTGGTTACACTGTTAATTCACTGTGTTCTTTTATGCATTCTAGTTTAGGATTTTCATACTCATAGGGGTAACAACCATATGATTAGGTTCTGGTTTGTAGGACACAACACTAAGCTTAGATAGTCTATTGTTATGGGGTTTACCAACCAATCTCTTTGTCGAAGGGAAGGGCCATCTCTTCGATGATAGATGTGTGGGGGACTGAATTTGAGTCTATGGTTGGTAGAAAAGCGCTTGAGTGATGCTTCTCCTCATTAGTTGGTGGTTGAGGTTTTCAGATGTTTATGCCAGTATTGGGGACAACTAGAGTGTATGCACCAGAGAGCAAGGACATCTATAATGTATGCACTAATGCAGTGACATCAAGACCAATTTGTATATCTATTGCCAAATGAAGCTCAGAGGAGCTATGTATGTATCATGTACCCATTTATATGGAAGAGTATAACTGTGAATGATAAACTTGATTTTATTCAATATGGAATCTATGTTATGGAAAGATTTGTGAAATTATAATGAAATGCAATGAAATTTTGGATTTAGTGTTTATTTCAAATGTGCATTATGGAAATAATTTTTTCTATTGCTATGTGATGAAATCATGGATCATTCACTTGAGGTGAAAAATTTGAATTTTTACTAAGTAGAACATTGAGGTTGTTACATTTAGCACTGTTAAGTGTTGCAATAAAATCTAAAAAATCCCTAGTGTTATGTCTACTAAATCATTCCTTAATTTTTTGAAAGTTGTTAGAGTTTCAAAATTTTGAGATTATCCATCCAAATATGTTATCTCATCCATCCATACATTTTCTCTATATTCTTATTGGTATATTGATCTTCTCCTTCTAGCATACATTTTCCCTCATCACCAATGTTCCACTCCTTGATATTAAAAACTTTCTAGGTCTTTATGATCAAAGATTTGGACTATCTCTTATCCAAATACCTCATTTGGCTCTTCCTCTATCATCAACTTCCAACTCATTATTTCCACTAAGTAATTTACCAAATTAAAAATTGCAAGTTCCTTTTACCCAAGTACCCTTTCTATGTCATCCCTGAAATCTCAATCCCCCACCCTTTGAAGTTTCCTAGGTCTATTTTTCATACTTTTGAACTTTCCCTTCTTGTCATGTCTTCTCTAATTCCCAGGCCCTCAAAATTTGTCAATTCATTTGTATATCTTGTTAGATTCAAAAGTCCACCCTTCACATCACTTTAGTACCTGTCATAAGGTATTCCCAACTCCCAATCCCTGACACTTTGAAACATTGTTACTTTTTTGGAGATTTCTATTTAGACTTCCCCCATTTCCACATGCCTTAATGGTATGAGTTTCTTGTCACCCATGATCCTTGACACCTTGACTAAAGGAATGAAGTATGAATTCCCTTGGACATCTGAAGTTTAAACTCCTGTCATTTTTCACTATCCTTCCCACCTACATTTCTACATGTCTATAAGACCATTCATGATTTGAGCTAATTTCATAACTTTTCAAAATTTGGTTTATCTCGCATAGAAACTAGTGTTCATCAAAAGGGCACAAATTTATATGCAACTTGTAACAATAAAGGAAAATTGACCCATAAACCTCAAAATTAATTCAATGAAGCAATGCTACCATCAAATTGAATTTGATAACATCTAAAAATATTTTTTATTCAAATAGGTGTATATTTCAAGAAAATAGAAGATAAAAATGACCCATATTATATTTAAAGCAATGGTTGGGATTTTTTAGCCTATTTTTCATGCCATCCATTGATGACATATTTGCATAGATTTTTTGGTTCATCCATGCCATAACACACAAGATCCAAAGGTTTCACTAATGTAAAAATGATTATTAGGTTTGAAATGTGTTATTGCATGCCTTCCATGTAGATTTCAATGTGTTTGTAGGTGGTTTCTATGTGATTTTAAATGTGAATCATGGCACATGAATGGCTATGAGAAATAGATGATGAGTTTTCTCACATCATCCATGTTTTTTTATCATCCTGAAGCTCCTATCTACAAATTAGATACCAAAATGATAGATCTACACCAATTTGATGTTCATACAAATAGTTGGTTGTTGAACCAATTTTGGGGTTTGGTAAAGTCTACAAGTTATTCCAGGGGATCAAATGGTACATGGTTAAATTGTGAATGAAGGGATATGTTTTGCAATAATGTAGGAAGGGTTTTGTATTGCAAATATTTTTTAATGGATCTCCATGAATGGTTATGCTAATTTAAGGAAATATAATCACAATTATTTGTTCTTTTGTCACATTTGTTGGCTCAATTGTAACAAGACTTTCTTGTGTGTGTGAAAATACCTAATGTATTGCAAATAATTTGTATCAAAATTCATATATTTCATATGATTTATTTTAGTTTTGATAATGAATTATTAAGTATGTTGAGCAAAACGGTAATCTCCAATTTTTATTTACATGTAAATCTGATTTTGCTGATGCTTTTCCTTAATATATTTTTGTTCTCTTTTCTATCTTTGAATTATTTGCCTAGTGGAGTGGGCACTAATCCACATTGGTGAAGGAACAACCAATATTTTATTTTAAATCATATTTGTTCCTATTAGTTGTAGGAGTAGATCAATTTTTATACATGTGTGATTTTGTGTTACAAAGTATAAAACTATTTTAAACATTTTGAACCTAACAACCACATCATTAGAGAATATGAACGTGCATATTTGCATCTTGTCAGTGTAAAAAAAGATAATGGAAATATATTTAAGGATCATAATGAAGCTAAAATATATAAGTGCATGTGCAATGTGTGTTATTAACTATATAGAGGTCTTAAGTAACTAGTTAATTTGGACCTAGTGATAAAACTTGGGGTTAAATGCACATCAAAGTATAGTTGCTAATAGGGGTGAATGGGGTGTAGATGGAGTGAGAGAAGGTTTTTTTATTTAATTTGGTGCGACTTTGGGTGGTGTAAGCCCACACTTATGGCTATCAAATAGGGCCATGAAACTTTTTATTGTAATTTTCCCTCTTTTACTTGCTTTCTGGTGTATAGGATTTGTTAGATTATTTTACATTCCTCAATGTGTGGAGCAATGTTTTTAGGGGTTTGATCACCCCCTTTTTCTTCTTTTAGTTCAATTTTCCCTTGTTTTTTTCCTATTCCTTGTTGTAGCTATCAATATGGTAGCTCTTAGGAATCTAGGGGACCCCATTTTCTCTTTTAAGGAGGTGGTTAATGGTGTTGAGCCCTCATCATAGAGTAATGCTAATGTTGTCATATTTTTATTATGTGCAACTCAATAATCTAATGATGTGCACTCCACGAGGTCTCATCCAAAACCTAACAATCACTTGTAGAACAGTAAATACTACCAGTTTTTGATATTAATTTGGAACCATTGTCGATGATGTTATGTATTTTTTGAAGCATGCTCTTATTTGCATGATCATGGGGCTTCAAATTTCTATGAACTTTTCGAAGAACTGAGTTAGGAATAATTAGAATACTAGAAGGTGACTTAGAAATTATTCTAACATATATGGTTACTTTTCAGTGGTGTTCTCTAAAATGGCAAACTGAAATATGAGCTTTGAACCTTAATTTTCATAATCAAGCAAGCTTATTCACCAAACCTTCACATGTAGAGTTTGATCCTATGGAGGAGATTCCTACTAAGATGCTTGTCTAGGTTTGTATCCCTTTAATTCCAATGGAGTTTTGGTGGCCTGATATTCTAGAATCAATAGCAATGATTATTGGAAAACCTTTAGATCCTTCCAAGAAAACTAGTGATAGGAATTTTTCTACCTTTGCTCATCTTTGTGTTAAAATCAACATAAAAATCTCACTTCTAGAATCCTTGAATATCAAACTAGATAGTATGAATTGGATCCAATAGATTGACTATAAAGCTCTTTTGTTTCACTATCATGCATGTTGCGAATATGGGAATCTATAAAGAAATTGCACAAAGTTAAGCCCTCAATCTTCTCTCCTCACCTTTGAGATGCAAGTAGCCAATTTGAAAATGAAAGGCCTCTATTCATTTTGATATGCCAAATTCAAATGGATTCATATTTTAAAACCACGCTCAAAGATGAGGCATTTTAACCAACAATAAAAATTTTGTTTAAAGGATCCTTTAGTAATAGATTTGATGCTCTAGAAACCTTTTGAGGAATTGAACACAGTGGAGAAGGCCAACAACATGGCTAGCCAAGATATGTATATCCAAGACTCAAGTAATGATCCTATGCTAATGCCTTCTCTAGCATTGTATGAATCATTTAAGAGAGGGATAATTTTCTATATCTAGTCATCTAGAGGTAAATAACATGATGCAGGAGGATATAAATGTTAGAGAATGCTAAGATCAAGAGCATGAAACAAACTTCTACAAGTGAATAATATAAGCAAAATACTATGTATGTCAATATAATATGAAGAGTGTGTAAATACAATGATCAAGCTTTGCATATAGGCAAGGATGAGGAAGTGAGAAGGTAGGAGTGAAACTTTGACTACCCCTCCAAAGATGGGACACTTGTGAGCTCACTTGATAAATGTGTGAGCAAGTTCCAATAGGTTCTCAAGTCACGAGGACACATGTATTAACCATATGAAGTGAGACAAAAACAAAATAAACCTAACTAAACTTAAGCTAAGTGTGAATAGGTCAATCCTAGAAAGGTGATTAGCTAACTAGGTATGATAATTACTCTATTTACACTCACTAAAGCCACATGCAAAAGGAGTATTTTTAAATCCTATGATAGAAAATAATTAGAGTCAAATGGAATTAAGTTTCTATTGGATCTCATGCAAGAACTAGGGAAAAGGAAGATGGTAAGAAGAAGGATCCTCCTATGTTAAGACTTTAAAAAAAGAACATCAAGAAGGGATGTATAAATAAGGTGTCAAAGGTAAAAATAAAAAAATCAAGAAAAAGTGAAGTTGATAGGGTAAATGCTAGTGGAATTTGGTGTCATCAAGGCATTAGATACTCATTTTTTCAATGCTCCAAAATGAAGGTGATTTCTTAGAGTGTAAGGGGTTTGAGTAGCATCTCTTGAAAAAAAGGATATATGAGATTTTATTCATGAACACAAACCAAATATTGTCTTCATATAAGAAACAAAGTTATCAATTAAAGACATAATTTTTCCAAGGTGTGCACCCTTGGTCTCCTTGTGTTGTGCAATGTAGTACTCAGGTTCATTACATGGCTTAACCACTTCCCATGGATTCATTAACTCTGGTGGTTGTATCGAGCATTAGCAGGTTGACCTTTCGGTGCAATGAAAACCTTCTATGCAATAATTGGTATTAGAGCCTAGGTCATAGGTTCGAACCCCTCACTTGTGCTAGGGGGATTGTTGTAAGGTGTTTTCCCTTGGTCTCCTTTTGTTGTGTAGTGTAACACTCAGGTTCGTGACTTGGTTTAACTTCCTCCGATGGATTCATCAACTCTAGCAATAGTATTAGGCATTAACGAGTCAATATTTTGGTACAATGATAACCGTCCATGCAAAAATAATAAGTATATCTCTAAAGATTTGGAGGGGAGGTTAGTGTTTATGTATTTGAGCTCGGGGAAATTCTAGAGGACTGGCTTGTTTATGGGATCCTTGGAAACTTACTTCGTTTTGGTGGGCTAGAAGTAAGAACTCAATCTCTATGGTGGCCTCATGCTTTGACTTTAGAGATTCTATCTTGCTCACTAAAGCATATGCTCCCATTGATTTTTCAAATAAAATATATTTTTGGTCTTATATTAGATTTTCTCGCTCTCTTTCTCTCTCATTTCCCTGAATTTTAGTAGGTGACTTCAATGCCATTGCTAGCTTGGATGAGAAAGGGGGAGTTCTGAGTGTCTTGTCCTTATTTTTCCTTATTAAGGGATAATATTTTATCTCTTAATCTAGTAGATGTGATGCCAAGGAATGAAATTTTCACCTAGAATAATTGAAGGTGCGAAACATATTCTATGTAAGAAAGGCTTGATAGATTATTTGTCTTTGAATTTTGGGTTGGCAACAACATTCTCTAAGATTTTAGAATGGAAAGGATTTGACCTATTGCCAATCTTATTCTACTGCACAATGCTATCAGTTCCAAAAAATCCTCCTTTTAAATTCTAACTTATGTGGCTAGAGACTCTTATTTTTGTATAGGCTTATGGAAGGATGGTGGTTCAAAGGAAAAACTTCCTTTGGCACTACCATGTACTCCTTCAAGCGACTTCAATTTATTAACTATAAGATTAAAACCTAGAACAAATTCACTTTTGGAAATATTTTTCAAATCAAAGATCAACTTCAAGATAACTTGGAGAGTCACATTTTAGATTAAATATGAGGGCATGCCATAAGAGCTCTTGTGGTAATAATCTATGTCATCTAAATAATTCTGAGAATGGGAGCTTCATGAGAAGATTTGGGAAAAAGAAACCTCATATTGACTAGTTGTAGGAAGGTGATGGAAATGCTTCTTTTTTTCACAACTTAATATAGGAGAGAATATATGGTACATTTTTTATTGCAAATCTCTCCTTTGCTTAATGAGAACAATTGTCTTCATTTAAATACATCTCCAAGGAAGTTGTTAGGCACTTCTCCTATCTCTACATTGAGAAAGGGCTCTAGAATATGGATAATGAGAAACTTATCCTAGACTGTATCCCTCCCTTGGTGTCAGAAGACATGGACAAGTTTCTTTTAAAACTCATCTATTTGGAGGAGCTTATGTCAAATGTCTTCTACCTAATGGTTTTTTAATTAATTTTTTTGATAATTTTGAGAAATTTTAAAGAATGATTTGTTAGAGGTGGTTGGAGAGTCACAAAAGAAGAAAATTATTAAAGCAATCAACTATGCACTTCTTTCTCTAATTTCTAAAAAAGAAGTTGATTTCTTGGACTTATTTCATCCTATCGCGCTTTGCAATATGGCTTACAAAAGACCAAGATTATTACAGAGTGACTAAAGAAGTGTTTGATCTCATTGATATCCTTTGAGCAAGGGGGTTTTGTGAAAGGGCATCAAATTTTAGATGCTAGTGGTGCAGTTGTAGAAGTCATTCACTCTATGGATACCTTGAAGGAAAAAGCTATGTTCATTAAGATGAACATGTCTTAGGCCTATGAAAAAGTCAATTGGTTTTTTCTTTGGGACATCTTAAGGGCTTTTGGATTTTTCTCAAGTTGGATTGAATGGGTAATGAGGTATGTGACTTTGACATCCTTTGCAGTGTCAATTAATGGTATTCCCTCATCTCTTTTCTTAGTCCAGAGGCCTTAGAAAAGGACACCCTTTATCTCCTTATTTATTTATACTGATGGTTGAAGGTTTAGGCCGACTGATAAAATGACATTAGATGAGAGGATTTATTCAAAGTTAGTTTTTGGTAGAGAATATTATCTCTCAATCACACCTTCAATTCATGGACAACACAAGTTTGATGGGGATTGCTAAAATTAAAGTGACAGTTGATTTCAAGAAAATATTAGATATTTACTTATCTACGTCTAATCAACAAATCAATGAGGAAAAATCTAGTACCTTCTTCTTCAACACACCATATCCTATTTAACACATAATTGCAAACACATTTCATTTTCAAATTGCTTATGGATTATCTAGGAATTCCTCTTTTTATAGGAATTCTTAGAAGGAATCAATGGAAGATCTTGGACATATTTTAGTTGAAGTTTAGTCATTGAATTTTTTGGTGATTGTCCTTTGTTGGTTGATTGAATCTTTTAAAATTTAGATTGTAATCCTTGCCTACATACATATTTTTAATCTTAGCAACTCCCAAAATTTTCTCAAGGATTTTGATGCTTTTTCCAAGAAGTTTTAGGGTTTAAAAAGAATAAAGACAAAAATGGATTTTAGCGAATTGGCATTTGGTTTGTAGCCTTAAGGAGATTGGTGGCCTTGGTCTCTATCAATCCAAGCTCAACTTCCAAGATTTAGATGTCAAATTATATTAATGTTAGTGAAAAAATCCAAGCCAATCTTGGGTGAAGATTCTCAATCTCAAATATCTAGGGGGAGTAGCTAAGGACGATATCCCATGAATGAATTTGTCTAGGAAATGATCCATGATTTGGAACACACCATCAATAATGGCATTGTGCTTATTAAGAAGGAGTTTTTCTGGATAGTCAACAAGGGTAATAATGAATTGTTTTGGGAAGATTCTTGGGATAACCATCCTCCTATTCTTTTTTCCTTTTCAAAACATTTTTCTAAAAAAAAGGTGGTCTAAGGTTGCTGATTTTAAGGACCACTCTCCTCTAGGAAGTTCAATAGTCTATCAGTAGAGAGAGCCTTTGAGTTGGCCCGAGGGGGCTCTTTGGAGGATAGGCTTCAATTTTGGTTGAGAGACCTTATAGTTCCTTAGAGGACTTGGACGTCCTTTCTTGGGGTCACAACTCAAAAGGAGTTTATATAATTGCTCTTGGGTATCAAACTTTGGATAAGAAATGAAGAGGGAATACATAATTTCCTTGGTTGAGGAAAATTTGGAATAGGTTTGGATGACCCAAATGTAATTTCTTCCTCTGGCTTTTGACACAAGGTAAATGTATCATGTGGGATAATATCAAGAAGAGAGTTCTAAGTGTTGGAAGATTAGAGAGCTTGTCATTGATATGTATATTAGCAACATGAGCATGAGGTGTGAGCATAAGTTGTATAGTATGCAAGTGCAGTTTTGTCATTGATGTCAACATTGTGGTTTGGCATGAAGATCAATGTGTAGACCTTTGTGTGTAGCATGAGCATGCATAAACATGTTAATCTAGTGCTTATTTGCAGGAAAGGTTTTATCCACTGCAGATAGTTGAAGTGGAAAATTGGCTAAGTGTCAAAATAGTGTTTCAATGTACAAGACATCCAATATTTTGGTTCGCATTGGTCCGCCTTGAAGAATCCTACTCTATGGTTTTAATGATATTTTGTTGGATGTTAGAGGAGTCTAAATCCATATTTTTACATTGTTTTGTTCTCTAGTGAAGAATTTATGAATGACAGAATATCGCGTCTGCTAATGACAGTGGTTACCAATATAGGGTGTATATTTTGGTGAGTGTGCACTTCACCACATAATAGTATCTTGTCTTGTGTATTTTTGGGAGTGTTTACAGGTGTTAGTAGAGTATTTTCTCTAAGTGGCATGAATTATGGAGGTCCATGTGTCCATTTGTGGTTGATCAATTGGTGAATTTTGATATTAGGTCTTCACAAGTACTGACCTAATTGATGTTGGGGATGAAATGGATATAAGTATGAGATCATTTTGGTGTTAAAAAAATAGTGAATATACATGTATTTTTTATGTGAATTGTGTGAAAGTGATGAAAATGCAAAGCAAAGAAAATTTTTAGCTTAGAGTGAAAGAAGTGTGTTGAATTTGTATATTGAGCTTCAATGGAACTATATCTCAATGTGTTGTAGATGCATTTGTAACAGTTCATTTCAGTTGTCTGCCACCCCTCTCTTCTATCTTTTCTTCTTTTTGTGGGAAATGAGTCCACTAGGACATTGAGTCCACCTGTAGTGAGCACTTCTGTAATATCTTATAACTAGTTATAATATATTGTGACCTAATCCTCACTATGGTTTTCCCTTTTTGAGTTTATCACATAAAAATATGGTGTTCATGAGTTATGTGGTTTTGATGGTTTCTTTCATGCTTTCCTTTCTTACTGTAAATTGATTACACTATGTGGAATGGTTTTTTGAAATTTTAAGTGGTTTCAAAGAATATTGATTCACGCCCCCCCTCTCAGTATTTTGGGTGTTCAACAATTGGTATCAAATCTTGGTTCCTTGGAAGAAGCTTAATCACTTGAGGAAGGTCTTGGAGGGTGAACACATGGCTATTAGAAGATATCCTACTCCTCTAAAATAAATTATTTCTATTGGATTCACTGAAGAAGTTGCATGGTTGACATGAATGGAGAACTCAGAATCTCTTGAAGACCTAGAAAGGTTTGAAGGTGAAAACAAAGATCTGAAAGAAAATGTCAAGGAAGTAGATGAATGCATCAGAAATTTGAGGGAACAAATCAAGGAGTTCAAATAAAGACATAAGGAGGTTAATGAACAACTAAAGTAAGAAAACTAAACAATTTCCACTCTAAAAGTACAAGTTGAAGACGGAAAAAGAGTTGAAGAATGTCTGAATGCTAAGATGAAAAGAGAATCTGAAGAATGTTCAAAACTTGAAGAAGTTGTGACCTTGAGATAAAAGTTGAAAAAAGAAAAGAATCAAGAAGAAAAATTCAAGATGAGCTCTATAATGCTTGATAAAATCATTGCAAATTAGAATAATTCTAAAGACAAAGGTGGATTAGGTTTTGAGAAAGGTGAAAGCTCAAAGATAGATCAAACTCCAAATCAGGCTAAAAAGAAGAACAATGACAAGTAGGTCCCGAATCAAAGGAATGACTTCAAAATACCACCTATTAGATAACCAAATGCACAAAGGTACCCATCTTTTAATGGTTTTTGTTATTCCTGAAATAAATTTGGACATATAAGGCTATGGAATGTAGAAGCAAAATGAATCAGAATGTTTCATTTTTTCTCGATCAGTGCTTTAGATGTAAAAGATTCAGTCATAGAGCTAGTGAATGTAGAAATCAAATGATGAATGACTATAACAATGGTATGATGTTTCAATCTTTCAATGACTACTTCTATACATGCAATGGATTTGGGCATAAAACTAATCAATGTATATTTAGAATGAATGGAAGTAAGCTTGTTCAAAATAATGTCATATGTTACAATTGCAATAGACCAGGACATAACTCTAAGTTTTGCAGAAGCAAGAATGTGAAGAAGAATAGTCCAGTAAAGAAGAATGATCTAGTGAAGATGGATGATCCAGTAGAGATAAAGAAAGAGATGGACAAGGTTTGGAGAAAGAAGGAAGACAATGAGACTAGGTCTAAGTTTGTACCAACATTTGGTCTAGATGTTTCCTCTGAAAACTAAGTAGAAGGATTTGTCTTAGAGGGAGCATTAATAGAAGATCCATTATCCCTTGTCAGAGAAATGGTGTTGATGCTTCAGCACATTGGAACAAGGTGTAGCTTGATGTGGTTAACCTATTGGTTAAATAATCAGTGGAACATATTGAGTTGTGGAAGTTTGCAGAGAATTTGAAGTTGATTGTGCATATAGTTAGGGTTTTTACCAGCTTTTTAAAATGTGCATCAATTGTGAATTAGGTCAGTTCAAAAGGGCTTTTAAGTGACTACATTGAAAAGAAAATTCATTTCCAAACGATCATTTGAGGAGAGCATAGCAGTGAAGGAGCGAAGTGAAGTTTTTGAAGAATTTTAGAAGTTCTTGCAAGTGAAACCCTAATCGAAAGGCGATCAAAGGTATTTACAATTATATCTTGCCCTAAGTTTTTTGAAAGTGTTTTGAAGAGTCTGAAATGGCTACTCCACAAGTAAATGAGGTCTCAAAATGACCTTGACTGAAATTCAAAAGACATCTTGACAAGTCTATGGAGACCGACTTGGACAATGCATTTTCAAGGATCTCATATGGTGTGCTACACACTGAAGACGCGATAATTTACATTCATGGGAAGTTGGAATAATATGATCACTCAAAGATGGGTGATGTATGGGTGAAGGAACTCACCAGAGATGATTTCGAGCTGAAACCTGAATTCCAAAACGTGGTGGAGAAGAAGCTCGATGTATGACAATATTTCCTCAACTTTTTCCACGATGATGTGTGGGTGAGGTATGTTCTAAGCCGAATTCATGATATATTTGTGTGGTTGGATATGCTTAGCATGATTCCCAAGGAGGTAATTAGGGTTGTTACGAGTTTTAGCTCAACCAGACTAGTTCTAATGCTTAAGTCTATAAAGAATGAGGTTGTTATAGAGTTAATTAGAAAAAAGTATGATAGAAAAGCCTTGACAATCAAGGATATTAGAAACTTGACAATCAAATATGCCACAATGGTGATTGGTTATAAGATATACTTTTCTAACATGGATAATTTTGTATTGGCCATTGCAATAAACACTACATATGAGATGGTGGTGAATGGTGCATATTTTGATTTGTATGAACTGTTGAGGGAACAATTAATTGAGAGCTTGCAGAAAACAAAGGATTCAAAATATCCTTTCAAGTTCAGCACATTAATCATTTGTTTGTTGTTTAATTCTTGAGGGAACTACTCAAAACAAAGAACATCATTTGATTGAAGGATAAACCAGTTGCAAATCAAATCAAAGACCACCTAAGGAGGCTAGGTGATGTGGATGCACATGATGAAGCTCTCTGGGGATTTTCAAAATCTTTCAGAAGAATATGTAGGCTAGAGAGAGGATTCCCTAGAGTATGGTGGAAAAGTACAAAAATGATATCACTTTCCTAGTCTCAAAGGATTGTTGCATCATATAGGCTATTGAGTCTAGGACTGTCTGGATTCTAGAGATGGGATATGAGATCAAAAAGAAAGAAATCACCACTTCAACAAATTTCATGCCGAGAAAACCAAGAGACACCTTTGAAGAGAGGTATGGTACATATGAAAAGTCCATGAAAGTGCACATGGACCAAAGACAAAAACAAATAAATCAGATTGTTGAGAGAGTAACTGCACAAGTTGCAAAGGTGGTTGGTCTGAAGGAGGATATAGAGAAAGCAAAAGGCTTGATTGATGCTCTTGAAGGATCATCTAGTGTTAAGAAATCTGATAGAATAACTACCACTCCTCTGGTTGCCCCAAAGTCCTCTGGGACTAATTTTGTCATTGGTGAGAAGAGGAAAGAGTTTTCAAGTACTCCAGTGAAGGAGAAGTCTATTCCAACAAAGCAAAAGAAGATGCTTGTAAAAGAAAATTCCACTCCAACAACACAACAAACATGCCCTACAAGGAGAAGAATAAAAACAAAAGCTAAAAGAGAAAAATTTGTTAGTGTCAATGTCGATGAAGAAGAGGAGGAGAAAGAAGAAGATACATAGACTCTGATATGGAAAAGATTTGGTACATTTAAGGAAGATTTCAGTGGGAAGAGACAAAAAGTAGACACTATGGACATTGATAGTGAGGTTGAAATTGAGAAAGAGAAGGAAGGCTATAAGATACAAGTGAGGGAAAAGAAAATAGAGTCCAGTAAGGAAAGGTGTCACCGGAAGCAAAGAAGAAGAAGAAGGGTAAGTCTTCCGCTCCGGTATGACAACATAGCCCCATGAAATTAGATGCTTTATTCAATGGCATAGTAGAGCATGAAATGATAGAGAAAAAGAATCCATTGTATACTACAACAAATGATGTTGATAAAGCAACTATAGAAGAGGCAATTGTGAAATACATTGTCACTTTTGAAGTGAATATGAAGAATATTGAAAAATAATTTCTTGGGGAGTTGAGAAATGTACTATATGCTAGAAGATAGGAAGTCATTGATGAAGAAGCAAAGTTAAGATCTTTTTCTTTAGAGAAGATTAGTGCACCCCTCGCAAATGAAAATAAAGCCACATCGGCTCAACTGTATAATAAGTAGTTCTGAACAAAGCAAAGGGTAACTACCCCTATGAGTTGAGATCAAAATGATCCTGAAAGGCTCTGGAATGAAATTGTGGATAAGGTTACAGATTTGGCACAAAGATTAGAACTAATTCTGGAGAGAGAAGAGAAGATGCATGATGACTTGCCTACTGTGAAAATCATTACACTAGAAGAAGCTCAATAGGAAGATGCTCAACATGAACATGATATAGAAGAGGAGAATGTGCAGGATGACACTCTTCTGAATATGGAAGAAAATGTTGTTGAAGAGAATGTTACCAGGGGTGAGAACACTGCAGAAGAAGGTATTACCAGTGATGCTCCTCTAATGGGAGAAAATGCTACTATAGATGTAAATGTTATAGAGGCACAGAAGGAGGATACGTCTATAGATCACAAGTCCCCTCCTCCAAATCCATAAAGGAATGTTGAAGAAGCAATACAAGCCAACTTGGAGATAAATATGCTTCCAGATAACAAAGAAGAATCAGATGATGAGGAAAAGAAGGATAAGGAAAAATCGGTCAATGCTGAGAAAAAGGATGAAAATACATAAGTCAGCATGGGTGATAAGGAAAATTCCTTAGAAAAAAAAGATGCAAAAGATAATGTAAAGGAAGTAGGTGAACCTAATTTTGATATCTCTGGAGATTCATTGAAGAGCTTGTTAAGTATGCAATTCCATTTCCATCCTATTGTGTTTTCCTAGCTACTACAACTTCCAATGCAACAAGGGTAGGTTGACATGGATAGAATTTTTCCTTTGCACAAGTTTCAATTAGGTGATTTTTTCCATGCCTCTACTCAAAAGGAAATCTTGTAAACTCATTAGAAGAACGCAAAGCTTATTGATGAGGTAGTGAAAGTGCTATAGAAGAGCATACTTGATACGAGCATAGATAATTCTTTATTTGGTATGGAAAATTTAAAGTTTTTGCTTGATTCACTTAAAGAGTATTCCAATAGTTTGAAGGAAAAATTGGAGGAGATAGATAAAAAGGTGAACGATAAGAAATTAGTGGACATAACATAGAAGTGTGCCACCACACACAATAGATTTCTGAATAATATCAAAGATATGCAAAATTGTGTTGTGGAAGCCAAAGTGTTGTTCTGATTTTGCATGAAGTGGCCTAGCTCCACCAAAAGCACTAAGGATGAGATGAAATCAATTGAGTCCCAAGTTGATAAGGAATCCAGTGCCTATGATTTGACACAAGACATTGATGGGAGCACAAGAATAGTAATCGAGAACCTGCACAAGCAGTTCTTCCAATTGCAAGTACAAAAGGAGAAGATAATTATGTAGTTTGGACATCTCAGGGATCTGGTGAATGCTAAATTCACACCTATATCCAATGCCCTGATGAGTGTAGACAAAACAATGAAGTTAAATCCAGTACCCAACACTTTGGATGATGGTGAAGAACTTCTTATGGAGTTTGAGACTCATAGCCACATGCTTGGCCTAGCCAAGGAAGGTTGGGAAGAAGGAAATATACTATCAAGCACACTTTGAGAAGTTGCAACTGTCAAATACTTCTTCTAGTTAATGGTGTGTATTTATTTTCTTGTTATGCATTCCAGTTTCTTAGTCAGACTTTACTGTATATATACGCGGATGGTAGAGAAAGCTTACCAATATAAATTATGATATGTTTGATGGATATCATTGTTGGGGAAGTTAGTTAAGATTTTGGAATTTTGGTTACTCCCATGTATATATATGTATATATCAGTTGGGGGGAGCACATGAGTATGTGAGTATCTGTGTAATCTAGTAAATGCAAAACCATGTAAGTCATAAAAGGGGGAGAAGATATGTGTCAAAGGGAGAGCAAAGAACATAACATATGTATGCGCCCTTTGCCCTTGATGTCAAAGGGGGAGAATAGGTTTGGAGAGAGATTTTGGCATGTTGCCATCAATGAAAAAGGGGGAGATTGTTGGAAGATTAGAGAGCTTGTCATTGATATGTCTATTGACAATATGAGCATGAGGTGTGAGCATAAGTTGTATAGTATGCAAATACAGTGTTGTCATTGATTTCAGCATTGTGGTTTGGCATGAAGATCAATGTGTAGAACGTTGTGTGTAGCATGAGCATGCATAAACATGTTAATCCAGAGCTTAATTACAAAAAGGTTTGATCTGGTACAAACAGTTGAAATGGAAAATTGGCCATGACAAAACAGTGTTTTCAGTGTACAGGACATCCAATATTTTGGTCCACATTGGTTCGCCTTGAAGAATATATCTCTATCATTTTAATACACTTTTGTTGGATATTAGAGGAGTCTAAATCTAGATTTTCACATTGTTTTTTTCTCTGGTGAAGAAGTTATGAATGATAGAATATCGGGTCTTCCAGTGACAGTGGTTACCACTACAAGGTGTATGTTTTGGTGAGTTCATACTTCACCGTGAAATGGTATCTTGTCTTGCAAATCTGAGGGAGTGTTTACAAGTGTTAGTAGAGTCTGTGCTCCAAGTGGCATGAAATGTGGAAGTCCGTGTGTCCATTTGTGGTTGATCAGTTGGTGAATTTTGATGTTAGGTCCTCACAGGTGCTGACCTAATATGATGTGAGTATTATGGAGGTTATATGTAAGTGTTGATCTATTATAAGGGTGGTATTATAGGTCCACCCAGACTATCTTATGTGTTACAAGTTTGAATTAAGGCGGGAGGTGTGTATATTGAACCAACAAATTATATTTTGCATGATATATCTAATTAGGCCGACCTAATTGATGTTGGGGATGAAATGGATATAAGTATATTTGATCATTTCGGTGTTGAAAAAACAACAATATACATGTATTGTTGATGTGAATTGTACAAAAGTGATGCAAATGTAGAGTAGAGTAAACTGTTAGATCAAAGTGATTTGAAGTGTGTTGACTCTATATATTAAGCTTCGGTGAAACTGTATCTCAACATGTTGTAGATGCATTTGTAACAATTCATTCCAGCTGTGTGCTACCCCTCTCTTCTATCTTTTCTTCTTTCTATGGCAATGAGTCCACTAGGACAATAAGTCCACCTGTAGTGAGCACTTCTATAATATATTATAACCGATTATAATATATTGTGAGCTAATCCTCACTGTGATTTTTTCCTTTTTGGGTTTTCCACGTAAAAATAATTTGTTCATATGTTATGTGGTTTTGATGGTTGCTTTCATGCTTTCCTTTTTAACTCCAAATTGATTATGCTATCTATACTAAAAGTTTAAATGTTTAAGTGGATTCAAAAAATACTCCCCTCACTATTCTGAGGGTTCAACACCAAGGGCCTTCTATTTGTTTTTTCTTTATCACAATACTAAGGAAATCATTGGTCGTCTTTTTTTCAATACCCCTTTTCTAAAGAAATTTGGAACTTATGGTGGAAGCTTTGGAAAATACCTGTTACCAAGCTACTTACTTGCTTGAATTTTGGAACAATTTGGGACGCTTGTTGACCTTGACTTCATTCCTTTTAGTTGCTTGAGACACTGGGCCTTCATTTACTTTTTACAAATTTGGTTAGAGCGAAATTTGAGAATTTTTCAAGAGTGTCAAGTAGAGTCTTACATGTCTAGTTGCAAATCAAGATAATGATTAAAGAAATGATTGAGGCCAAATTCAATATGGAGGACTCTATCACTTCTTTTGATTTGCACTTGTTTAAATTCTTGGAGCTTTATATTTATCTCTCCTCATAGATTAGGCTTGGAACTAGGGTTCAAGTTCCTAAGAAAGTGAACAGATTTGGGAAATGGTCTTTGCCCCCTAGTGGTTTCCTTAAAATTAATACTGACAGCTCTTCTCAAGGCAATCCAAGGGTTGCTAGAGTTGGTGGTGCTAGATGGGATAGTGAAGGCTCAATTCTTTTCTTCTTTTCTTGTATGGGCTTTCACTCCAATAATCAAATGGAAGCTTGGGCGATGCTTAAGGTGTTGAAAAAAGCTTATACTATGGGGTGGAGAAAAGTTTCAAGGGTGAAACAAACTCAATGATTCTAATTTCCTTGCTGAATAATAGGAATTTCCAAGTGTATACACCTAAAAATGGTTTGGATATTCTAATTAATTAAATACGATTTATTTGATTAATTACCTTTAATTTTATCTACTATTAAATAAACAAAAATATTTATTGAAATAATCACATTCTAATTCTTCTATTTCTAAATTTTAATTAAATATAAAACTTCAATAGTTTGTGTTATTTAATTATCACAACATTCAATCTTAATTAATTAAACAAGGTTAAATACTTTGTTGTTTAATTATCATATCCCTTCTATATTTATTTAATAAACAGATTCTATAGTTTGTTTTATTAGATTATTTATTCCCCTTTTGCTAATTTAAATAAATCAAAATATATAAATAAAGGCATAAAGGTAAATTTCCTCTATTCACCCACCTACCAAATTAGATATTATATGTCTAATTTATGTCTAATTTAATTCAACTGGTATTCACGGGAAGTTGTGGAGACAAATTGGAAACAAATTTGAATCAATCTCTCAAATCTTCTTCCTCTGATCTTTCATATCATCTTGCCAGATGTTTTCATGGGGAACAACCATTCCCATGATCCACTCAAACTTCTTCATCTCTCACCATTCAATCCTCCATATCAAATCCAAATCTCTACTTTGTTGCCCCTGTGCAAATGTGCTGCCGAAAAATCTATAAATACAGACTTACAATACAAGAAATGGATCCCAACTTTGTGCAATCTTACTTCGAAAGAAAGCAATCAAACAATTAATCAAGCATCATAGCAATAGCAATAACAATATCATCTTAGCGTCATAGCATCAATGAAATTCATATCATGGCTGCATAGTAATTTTTCTGTAGCTTCATCATCATAGTTTCATGTTAATTTAGATTACAACAGTTTCCTTTATCATTTAGATATCATCATATAGGATTTCATTATTGCATTTAGCATCATTCCATTCTTTAGATTGACATTTTAACAATCACAAAGCTTATCAATTTTGAGAGCTTCCTATGATTTAATAAATCTTTAAAGATAAGAAACAATAGGACACTTTCAATAGATTCTTACTTTAAACTAGTTTAATTTGTAGAATCTTTGATATAATGTCTTATTAAGAAGTGTTAGTTTAATTTTTACTTATTCACACTTACAATTTGGTGCCCACAATGGGGCACTAACCCCATATTTCACAAAAAAATTCTGAAAAGTGTCGTATAGGATTCTGGTGTGTTCATTTTAACGCAATCGAGAGATTTTTCGATGCTTCCAACGAAAACTATAGCGCTTCCAAGGAAAACTATAGCATTTCGAAGGTCTATTTCAACGCTTCAACAAAAACTATAGCGCTCCTGCAATCTGTTTTAGTGCTTCCACCGAAAGTTTTAGCACTTCTGCAATCTGTTTTAGCCCTTCCACCAAAGTTCTAGCGCTTTTGCAGTCTATTCTAGCGCTTCGACAATCTGTTTTAGTGCTTTTGCAACTGTTTTAGCACTTCCACCAAAAGTTTTAGCACTTCTGCACTATCTTTTAGTGCATCCATAGTTTAAATAGTGCTTCTGTAGTTTGTTTTAGCGTTTTTGACCTCTATTTTAGCGTTTTGACAATTAATCTTAAAATGGCCATACCTTGGTCATACAAAGGTCTTTTTTAAAACTTTTTATTTTGAAATGGGGTAAAATTTCATAAGCTATCCAATGGTGTAGGTATTTCTCACTTTTTGTAGAGTTAAAAGTTTCAATTTTACATTTAAATTCAAATCACATTGTAACTTGGTCTAAGTTTTAGGGTTTTTATGCTTAATCATTCATCTAACCTTTATGTCTTCTTATTTCTTGATATCATCTAACATTTTGAGCATTTATTGCAGGTTTTAAGAAGAACATGGAGCATTGAAATGAAAGAAAAAATATATATTTGATATCCATTGTAATAGTGTTTTCAAACACTCATGGGAAGATAACCCATCATATGTTATTTTTTCATTCATGCTTTAGGACCAACTAGCATTACTTTGGGCTTAAAATTAACCATCTACACAAACTTTGTCAAAGTTGGTTAAAAAGAACATTAGAAACTCATTGGTTTTTGGATTTGGATTAAAATGAACCAATCCTAGGGTAGCCATTTGGATTAAAATAAACCAATCCTAGGGTAGTCATCATACATTGCTATCTCAGTTAAAATAAGCATCATGTCTTTTGTGAAACAATATCTTCACGTAGAATAACAAACTATCATTTGGGCTTTAAAACTTAACATTGTTTATTGTGATTGTGAGGTGATAGGCCTATGCTCTCCCCTTAATTAGGTGATCAAAATGCCAAAATCATCCTTTGATTTCGTGCAATTCACGTTTTATTAAATCCTTTAGAAGGTCTGTCGTAGTGGGAAAAAGTACTCACTCTACGAGAAGGACCTAAGTGGGAACGCCTAAAGCCAAGGATTACAACCCACTATAATCAAAAGTGAGTTATTGATGAAAGTCCAACTCGATAGAAGTGTGCAAGATAACCATCCCCAAAATCTTTTTTCTAAAGATTGGGAGGTCTCCTGAAGGAGTTTATCATTTCTCGCTCCGAACGAAAACCCTATCTACAAATCATAGTGTAGAATCTAGCTGAGTCAGTAACCAAACATTGTAATACTCATGGTGCAAGGGGAGAGAAGAATCTGCTCCCAAGACACTCACCATATAATTGTCAAGGACCGTTTTCTCAAGGGATTGAGAAATCTAACCTTGAGTACGCACCTGAAAAAAACAAAAACACGGGTGCCCTCTAGGGGGTGACACGACTATGTGAGTCAACACAATTTTAAGATGTGGGTTGTTGAGTATAACGATGACCTTTTTGACTTTAAGAGTGAGTATGTCTGAAGTGTATTTTTGTTAAACAAACTAGTGGAAATCAAGGAGGATCATGTTTGATTCTTGAACACACTTATTGTTTAGACTCTAGGTTTTAAAGAAACAATTGTTTTACATATGCTTGTTGTGTTTTCAAAACATTAATTCAGATAAGATCATCCTGAAAAACACAAAGAAAACAAGAAAACATAAAGCTATTGGAAACCCCTGTCAGACAGTTAACATCAAAATTTGAATTTTTATCAGAACATAAACTTTCCTAAATCAAAACAGAGTTTTAAACTTGCATAAACTGGAATTTATAATTGAATTTGTTCAAATCAGACCAGGATCTACCATCCAAAAGTGTCTCAATCAAACACATTTGATTAGTAAGTTAAGTTTCAAGATCAGTCATCCTAAATCAAAAAAACTAAACTGTATAATCAAACTTATCAACTTAGTCTAATCAATAGAATCTATCATTCTATTTGACTTGAGTTAATATCCTTGGCACTATACCAAACTAAGATCAAAAGTTTATTGAAAAATATAACATTTGTATGTCCATTTTAACAAGGTCACGAAGACTAAAAATCCAAAGAACACGAAATTGAAACTCAAACCACCATGGCTGAAATAGATGAGGATCAATTGAATGCTTTAGCTCATCAAATGAAAAACCTTCAACAAAAAATCTAGGATATGCAAAGGGAAACAACCACAGAGAGATGTTTGCTGCCAGACATTTGTTCTTATTCCTCTGACAAAAATCTCGACATGACACCCTCTCCACCAACAACTACATCATCCAAGTTCAATATCTTTGAATTTTTGAAAAAATCAAATTAGAAGCCCAAATCTCAATCCTCAAACACAAATGATATTGAGCAATCCTATCATGTCATGCATTTATCCCCATCCACCATAAGCCAAAATAAACCTCAAGATTCTTTTACTCAAATTAACAATTTCATCCAATCATCATCTTCTATCATATCTTCAACATCCAATGATTCATGTCAATCTCTCAATCCAAAGAATGCTAGCATAGACTCCCCTCCACATCAAGATCAAAATATTCTTTCCACTCCATCCAATGATATCAACATTCCACGAATTCTTCCAATCTTTGATCAAGATCCCATTTCTCAAGAATCTTATGACAATCCCCTCCTTTCACTTTTCATCCAAAATAATTCCCTTCCATCTCAAGAGACAAGTATCCTTCCAGGTTCTTCTTCCACATCATCTCATCAATCCATACCATCTCATGATTCTATTACATCACAAAATCATGATAGTTCTTCCATCCTATCTAATGATGTCTTACCAACTGATGATCAAGACATGCTTTCTACAAAATCTCATGATTCCCTTCCTCATCAAGATCAAGATATGCTTCCATTCAAGGATACCCTTTCGTCCCATGAAGATGTTTATCCTTCTCATGATCAAGATATGCCTTTCATACCACTTCATAATGATTCTATACTTAATAAAGGGCAAGCTACTTCCTCTCCTACATCTCATGATACTTTTCCAAGTCAAGATCAAAACACCCCATCATCCCCATGTCAAGAGCCTATCACACCTATTCAAGCTATCCATGAACCCCACACCTATAAATTGGGATCCTCCACCTTTATCCATTCCGATTTACTTCCAACACCTATCTGCTCATCCATATCATATCCTCCCCAAAATGGACTCGCATCTTGTTTCAAAAATAATACATACCCCCTTGGTAAACGAATGTGTCAAAGTATGAATTACAAAGGAAAAGGATTAGGCCTTCATGAACAAGGTATCCTAGAACCCCTTTTTGTTCAAAGAAACCCATATCACCATGGCCTTGATTATATGCCTAAGTGTCCTAGTTCATCAAACCTTCCATCTATCCTAGGTCCTCATCCTAGTCCATCAAACCTTCCCTCTATCCTAGTTCCATATCCTATTTCTCAAGAACAACAAAGGCACACATCCTTGATTCCCTTTCAAAATTCTACCCACATTAACTCATCCATAATACCTCCATATCATTCATCTCAATCCACCCCTCCCATTGCTCTTGGAAGCAATTTGGGTGCCAAATATCAAAATCCACATGTATCAAAGGATCAACATGCGTCCTCGAAGAGACATGCAAAAATAAAAGAAAATTTGATCCAAAATCAAAAGAAAATTTCAAAAGGTCACAAAGGCCCATCAAAGCAAAAAGGCAATTTTCAAAGACCACAAAGGTCCATAAATCAAAAAGAAAAATGTCAAAGGCCACAAAAGCCCACAAAGTATAAATCAAAGTCAAAAGTCATGTAGATTCCTAAAAGTCTCATAGAAGCAATAAAATCTAAATTGGCATCCAAATTTGCTAATTCAAAAGCTTCCTCCAATTTTCCATCTAATAACCTATCACCTTCCAAATCCATTTTTCCTCCATCACTCCGCCACCCTTCAAGGTGTGTGCCAACATTGATCTTGCCATCCTTTCCATCTATCCATCATCAGGCCTTCCAACCTCCTATCCATTATCCAACATTCATCCCCCATCATTCTCCTTTAATCCAAACCTTTGCATAAGTCCTAAGATTCTTCCATCATATCATTAATCTGCCAACGTTTAGGAGTCTAGTTCCCGTTGCCATGGTTTATTAGAGGGATATTTGGTTGTGAAACTTGATGCTTAAGTCCTTCCTCCATTTCCCTATCATCCATATTCCTCTTGCACTCTACACTTAGGGACAAGTTTCGTCCATTTTTATCATTCATGGTCATTATCCTTTCTATGTGCATTCCTTACATTTCCACCTTTGATCTTGACAAGGTTAAGGATCTTCTTGAACATCATATATCTTATCCTATACACTTTATCCATATCTTTCATCTTATCCATATTCCATCGTTCTTACTAAATACATCCTTTCTTCCTTTCCTTGGTCTTGATGAGGAATAGGGGCAAAATACTTGGGCCTCGTGTCTGTTATGTTATCTAGTTGATCTTGATCATACCATTCATTATTTTTATCCTTGCTTTCTTCCATTCCATATCTCCTAGCTTATCAAAATCCATGTCACCATGTCCCTTTGCAACCTTGAATCTTATCATGCAAATCATATTTGAGCCTAGCTGTAAAACATTGTCCAATCCTCATATCTTTTGTCTATCCATCATCAACAATCATCAATCTTGTGTTTGACCACTAATTTTCAGGTAATATCATTTCTCTATGTTCCTAAAGAATGAAACAAAGTATTTGACTATTTATCCAAATGGACCTCTAAAGGGATTTGTGGATGGAATGTGATTGATTGGGGTGATTTAGATCAAGTTAAGTCTCAGCAACTCCTCAAGTTTAATGATCAAGGAAGGTAACTTCAACCTTTCGGGGTTAGATAACAAGTGGAGATTTGGAGTTTCGATGAGTTTGGTTTGGTGTTTTAATAGGTAACAAGTGGAGATTTGGTGTTTCGATGAGTTTGGTTTGGTGTTTTAATAGGATTCCCTTATGGATCCTACTTATGTTGTATGTTATAGTAGCAATATCTATCTGAAAATATCCTTGTGTTATGTTTCTTTTTAAGGGTTCTCGAATAAAATTTTATTTTTGCCAAAAAGACAAAAAAAAAAAATAGTATAGTTGCTAATTATAACAACCATGTTACATTTTTTTTCAGTTTATAAACTTATTTAGGTTACCTTAGGGGCCTATTTAGGTTACCCTTGGGAACACCCTCCTAGGTTCAAGCTAATCCCAAAGCGTAGGAAAAATTATCCTCTCTCAAAATAGGCCTTCAACCATTTTCAATCTGTCGATGATCCTTTTTTTCCCTTCTTGATGACATATCCCTGACCTTGATGTAAGAAGTCCTAAGATTGTGGACCTGCAGTTTTGGGACCTAACACCTCTTGAAAAAGTGTTTTTGTTGCAGTAGGTTGTGACCTAAAATTTATTTTAATAACCCTACAACATCATAGATTGTATCCATATACTCTGTAATATGTACTATCCTAACACAATATTCTGTATTCATTAACTGTGGACTGAACTTCCATATAAATACACATTTTCCACTCTCAATATCAATGTATTGATCATTTTATGAATACAGAACAAACCGTGTTGAACTTCATCTGTATCAGTTAAACCATCAAAGAAGAAAGAAGATTCTCACCAATGCTTAGACTCTTCAGTCTAGATAGACTGCTATATCTTGTAGTCCTGGTAGTTTTGTTTTGCAAATATAAAGAATATACTACACAACTTCTTTGTCAGCGCCCAAATTGAAGATAAATAAGACCAAAAAATAACAAATGATATAAATACCATATAACTCCAACTTGTATAGTATCTTATACATTTTGCCTGGTGCTGGTGCTGGTGCTGCTGGTGCTGGATAGCTAATAGCTTCGTGAATGGCAGAAGTTTTATAACAGACAACACCTCAACAATAGAATCTAGATTGCCCACTGATGCCAGAGGTAAGAGGTACTCACATCTCCTCAACAAAACCCAGCAGTATATCTAATCTTGATAACAGGAGCATAATTGAAGCGTAATCTGGATTACTGGAACACAATTGGGGTCCAAAGTGATAACAAACAGAATAGAAATTCAAATTGTTCAAATGAAGAAAAAATATGGCTAGATGCCCACGTTACCACTATGATTAGGTATCGTCCTGACACTTTTAGGCCAGACTAATACAAGATTTTCTCATCTTGCTGTAAAGCCAGCAACAGAGCAAGAATCTATAATGCTTCAAACTGAATGTAAGTCCTAACAGTGGAACAAGGCAGTCATATAATGCAGAAAACTTCTCCCTGCTTGAAGTATTAGTACACCTATCCAGAACAACACCAGGCTTTTCTCGTTGGTTTCTCTTCAGATTCAATATCTTTTTCCTGCAAAACAACTGTTTTCCCATTAATTAATTTTGCATCCGGTTTCTGTTCCTGGTAGAAGAATACTTTTCTGCTGAGAACATTGTAGATCTCTTTAACAAGAGTTTGGAAAGCTAATTGGACATTTGTAGAATCCAGAGCAGATGTCTCTATAAAGCACAAATTTCGAGCCTCTGCAAATGCAGTCCCCTCTTCTATTGAAACCTCCCTGACATCTTTAAGGTCGGATTTGTTGCCAACCAGTACTGTAACCACACTCATGTCGGAGTAGGCTGCAAAACAGAAGACCAATACTGTGTTAGCATAAAGAATAATGTGGGAAGCAATAGAAAGAGGAAAACATGGAAAAAAAAATCATGAACAGCAACAGGAAAGTAGAAATTTGACAGGAAGATAAAATGAAGAGGGTTAATTTAGAAAATTGACAAAGAAGATAAAATGAAGAGAGTTAATTTAGAAAATTGATTTGAAAAGTGCTTTTGTAAACTTTCCGTTACCGCTAAAATGAAAATATTTCTTATGTCTCAGTGCTAGCCTGATTTGAACTAGTGTTTATCTGAACTTTCTGTTACCAATAATATAAACAATTTTCTTTCAAGGCAGAACATTAACAGTGGAAGTGTTTAGGAATTTATTTTGTACAAGATAATTTCTTGTACATTCACTGTAGTGCTGTTCCTTCATCTCTCTATTTAAATATCTTATTTTACTTTTTAGACAGAAAAATTGTGCATTTTCTGTTGTTTATGTAGTTTAACATTTTCACTGTACTGTTGTGTGTTCATTTCATACTTGAGATCTGGGTTTTGGTTGGGTCAGGCCTGATAAGACCTCAAATAGATTGTATTTTTTCTGTTTTTAATCAAAAAAACGTTTTCTATAACTGACAGGATAGTTTCTTGTACATACACTGTAATTGTATCTGTATTGAAGTTTTTAACATCTTATTATTGGCTGACTGAGGTCTACTTAGGTCCCAAAAAAATCTAAATGTTCTGCTGCTAATATTAAATAGCTATTATTCTATTATTGACAATAGAAATGTACAGAATAAGCTATTTTAAATTTTCTATCATTCCTCAGATGTTTAAAAGTATAGCATTATACAGGAGATCCAAGTTCGACTCATTCTAGATTTGTCTTTGATATGTCAGGGATTAGGAATAGTCTCAAGCTATAAAGATTTATGGGTGAGAATTATTCCTTCTTCCATGACTGCATTTCATGAGACTCTGTTTGGTACCTTGGCACCAGTCAGCTTATATATGCAAGTTGCTGATAAAAATGAAAGACAATGGAAGACCATGTAAACCTTTCAAATGAATTTATCAACTCCTGAAATGCATCTCAAATCTCTGGTTAAAGGTCATAAAATTAATGTATACTAAGTCTTTCAACTTCTGGAAAAAACTAGAACAGATTCATAATCAGGCGAATTTCTAATTGTGAGAAATATAATCATTCACAAATCTTCTTGAAGCAGTTTTTGGGATTTGTGAAAGTATCAATTCAGTATTATAAGTAAAGAATTTTGTTGAAAGCCACCTTCATTGATAGAGAAAGGTGAAATGGAAGGCAAGAAGCATCTAGTGCCAAGCGGGTAGTCCCTGCTAAAAAAGCAAAAACATAGTTTCCGATTTACTGTATTTATGAATAACAGATCCACCACTATCTTCTAATATCAGTTGTCACAAGGAAATTGATGATGTGGAGAAAAAATAAAACTTCTTTCATATGTATTTTACTTACAAAAAGGCCAAAACTAAGCAATTCCACATCCAAAATAATCAAGCAGATGGATACAGATGGCTTGTGAAAATTACTGCATGATTCCATTATACCAGGAACAGGGGAAACAAGCTGTTAACTCCCTTAGCTATGTCTTTGCTTTCATAAATGATCGATCAGATGATCATTTAGATTCAAAATTTTCATAAAATTATTTAATAAAGGATGTAGTTACATTGCTTATTTAAAAGCGAATTTTACCAAATGAAGAACCTTGGATGGTTCTTGGACACTGAGCTCGTGTCGGTAAATTTTAGCTTCAATTTTGGAGAGATTTTGATAGTTAAATTAGTTAGATGACAATAACTGGCAATATGAAAAAAAATACTCAATCAAGACGTAGAATGCACTAACTATAAAGCAAGTTTCTTGATCATTGCTTCGCTGTAAAGTAATTGGAAGCTATACTGTATTTGTTTTTTCTTTGGGCTCTAACAGAGCTTAAAGTTGGAATGGATTGAGGATGGAGCCATGGAAAAGTGTAGGTACTAATTTGCCTGAAGTTGCTGTCACTGTAACTGCCAAAAGAGAAAGAGAAGTGCAAGTCCTAGACCAGAGATTTAATGTAATAATTTAATAAACCAAATTCAGAATCAGTTTACTCTCACCGGTAGAATTCAATTTCCACAGTTTGATCTCAATATAATATCAACTGCAGAGAACACAAAATCTTGATCCCACTGAAGTTTGATTTGAAAAGGCAAATATGGCAGAAGAAGGTAATTATGACAAATTTTTGCTGTAGTTTTAAAGGAGCAAATGTCCTTGTCTATGTGGTTTGGAGCAACAAGGTGATTTGAAAGAATATTGTAACTGTCAATAGGTTGGGAGCTCTAGCAACATAATCATAATTGGGACACAGTTGTAGTTTATTTTGTTATATCTACTTACCTATTTGTCTATCCCAAACTTGTGAATTTTCGACAACTTGGGCAAGGAAAACCATGAAAAGGATTTATTTATTTCCTATGTTGGAGATGATTTACTTCCCTCAAGACAAATGCAAGGTTTTGTATGAGGATTCATCATCCTTATTGATATGTACAGAGCATGATTGTTGCTTTTGGTCGTATTATCTCTTGGTAAAGAATGGAGAGCAGGATACAAGTATCATTTTTTTAGAGGTTTTTTGGTAAGGAATGGAGAGTATATCAGTGGTATGCTTGTTAACAATTGTGACGCATGCCTTCGTTTTTAAATTTTAAGTTGATGGCGCTAAGTCTATTAATGTCTCCATCCATTTAAATACATGGAAGAAGAAACTTAGACACTACATCTAAGTGGAATCTATTGACTCAAAGCATGACTGTACAACTGCAAGGTGCAATATATGTCTTAGGACCTTAAGTTTAAATGAAGTAGTGCATGGAAGTTTGGGTGGTGAGGATCCTGATTCAAAGAAAGCAGTGAAAAGACAGTGAAAACTTTCTGTTCACATACTCTTTTTTATCAGAGCACAACATTGATGGTGGAAAAGTACGAGAATTATCTTGCACAAGATAATTATTTTAAATGTAATTTTTCTTGATTTCCTATGCAGTCTGATCAAGAAACATAACATATATTGATAGACTGCAAGAAATGAAATCTTGGAACAAATTTATTTGAAAAATTTCACTGTCCAAGTTGTTGCTTGATAGGAAATCGTTTGTATCATATTAATAAAACAATAATCTCCTTTTGTTGTAGTGTTTTGCCTACTTTTCTATTTTTGAATGTCTGATTATTGGCCGGTTCAGGGTAGATGAAAAAGATTGTAAAATCTCTGTCGTTAATAGACTATAAACAGTTGGCAGTGAAAAAAGCAAGAACTTCTCTTGTACAACATTAATTCCTGTACACTACCCTGTCAATATTTTCCCCTCATTATTGTACTAGAATATCTGTTTATTAGCTGGATCCGGCCTGGTAGGACCAAAAGACCTTGTAATTTTTCTGTTATTATAACAACACAAATAGTTCTAATCAAGATAAAGTTCTTGTTTTCATGTGATATGCTTGTCCTTTGTTTCTGTTCTTGAATGTCTGGTTCTTGGCATGGACTAGACCAAAAAAAGCATTGTTCCTGTTAACAACACAATATTAACATTTTTTCCTCTCAAACCTACCAGTTGAAATCAGAGAATAATAGAACTTAGGCCAGGTAAAAACATCAAGTTCCTATTTAAGAAATAATATTAACATTTTCCTGTCAAAAGTACAATATAAGTTGGAAACAGAGAGAGCAATGAAACTTGGACGAGAATAATCATAAATTTCCTGTTATAAGCACCGTATCAACAATGTTATCTAATATGCAAGATAAATTGAAATCATAAAGAACAATAAAGCTTAAACTAAAAAAACATGAAGGTTCCATTAAAAACACACTATTGACATTCCTTTCCTATCAACTTTGCAAGATAAGTTGAAATCAGAGAGAGACAGAGAAAAAAAAGAGCAATAAAACTTCAAACAAGAAAATTATAATTTTTTGTTAAATAAAAAGTATTAACATTTTTTCATATCAAATAACAACAAAAGTTGAAATCAGACAGAGCATTAAAACTTGTTCCAACAAATCCTAAAGTTCCTGTTAAAAACACGGTATTCCCTATCAAATTTACAAGATAAGTTGAATAATAAAAAGCAACAGCAATAAAATAGGATATTAAATCGAAAGGAAAATTCACAGAAATATACGCAATTCTCTCCATTTAAAATTCTTACTATGAAAGATTGAGAGTGGAAATGTGCAAGAATGCATTTTGCACAAACTTAGAATCCTGTATAATATAATGCTGAGTTTTAATTTCTGAAGTTGATTGTCTGACATTTGGATCTTAGGTCTTCTGGACTAGAAAATTTCATAATTCTTCCGTTTATTCTGTTTAGAAACACACTTTCTGTCACATGTACAAAATAAATTTGAAACAGAGACGGGAATAAAAAGGATTTTAAATTCGAGTGCAAAAGCTACAAAATTCACAGGAACAGAAAGATTTCCATGAATTATATACTTACTGTGAAGTTCATCAAGCCACCGAGAAATATTTTCGAATGTTTGACGGCGGCTGATGTCGTAAACAACAAGCGCTCCCACGGCTCCCCTGTAATACGCGGAGGTGACGGCTCTGAAGCGCTCCTGACCTGCAGTGTCCCAGATCTGTGCTTTGATCTCTTTGCCGTCGATTTCCATGGTCTGCGTCTGAAACTCCACGCCGATCGTCGATTTCGAGTTGGGATAAAACTCGTTCCGTGCATATCTTGCCAGCAGATTCGATTTTCCAACGGCAGAGTCTCCTATTAACACGATTTTGAAAAGATAATCTTCGACTTGCTCTTCATCCGCATATGTCATCATCTTAGGGTTTCAAGGAGAAAAAAAGAACTGAATTTTTTCAAAAGTATCCAGCGATTTTGCAAATTTCTGTCAATTGCCAGAAAAGCGCCATTAAAAGAATGTCATTCCCGACCGTGGAAAATAACTGGATACGGCGATTAGAATTTGGAAAAGAAAAGCTTAAAAAACTTGACGTAGAATTTCGCAGTTCGACTTTATTTTTATAAATCGCCAAGGTTACATAAAGAATTAAAAAAACAAGCAGATTTCGAAAATGCAAAATATCAGTCAGATTTCATTACAAAATGCTGAGAACCAGAATTTTACCATAAATTACAACGAGTGGAGAAACTTTTAGGGAAAAACAAAACACAAGGCCACAATTTTTTCGCCGACAGCAGAATGCTGGAACTAATTTCGTATTTTTTCGGTTAACATGCAGACTGCCCTGTTCTTGAAAATGCGACCTTTACAACAACGATCGCTAACATTGCACAAATATTTTTACACCTATTACAATTTCAGCGCACTTCTATGCAAAAACACGGAAACTGCAAAGGACTTTCAGTGCTGTTCTTGGAAATGTAATCTTAACAAATATTATATAAAAAATTGCAGAGACGGTCGAATTTCAGTGTAAATACAAATTGAAGAAAAAATGCTGTCCAAAAGCCCCCATACGCCAAAATTTATGCTGTACAATGTTTATATTCACAGGATACTTCCAAAAATAACACAATCTGAAAATGTCGCTAAAATCAAGCTACTCACATACAACGCATAGAGTCTCAACGTACAAAATATTATTCTACCTTACGGAAGAAGAAAACGCCAGGCAACGGACATGACAACCAGCGATCCAAAGAATATTCAATATGTAAATACAAAGCCAGTTCATAGCAAATATATATCCTAAATTATTTGCGGAGATCGCTGTGGGACCTTAATATATTAACAAGAACACAGCGAAGGAAAACTTTCTTACAGATTTTTTACATGTTCAGTTACTAAATCGAGGCAACGGACGCATTTTGTGGTATTTTGCTTTAGTTTACAGGCGTTTTGTGTGGGCCTCCTCTCATTAATTCGAGAGCGCAGCCACACGACACAATTTGACGTGTCGTAGAAATATCAAACGCCGCTGTCATGGCTTTTTATAGGTTACCGACATAACCGCAGTAGCACAATATGACCACATCACTTGGCTATGTGACCGTGCTTTTAGGTATTGATCCCATAGAAAGGGGCTTAACATCTTCTCATAAATTTCCGGAGCATTTTACATGAACATGCTCCAATTTAAAATCACAGCATTCGCTTTTAAACTTTTCGATGTATTTTATGACAAAAAGGTGTTTGTTGTGGCTTATGGGCCGGGTTTGAAGTAGGGTTTAAATTTGATGGTTACATAGTTGGCATTTAGTTATTTTTATTAAAAAAATAATTAAAATTTTAAAAAATAAATTTTGGATAGTTTTTTATATTGAATATGGTTATAGATATATTTAATTTATGTTACATTTTTAAAATAAAATATTTCAATATGATTTATAGTGATTGTTTATGTTAATAATTGTTTTATTAATATTTTTGTTACAATTTATTATTATAACGAGGATAAAAACTAAAATGGAATAATGGTTAGTTGGATTAAATTTTAAGAATGGGTAGATGAGAGAAGTTGAACCAAACAAAAGGAGGGTAGGATAGGGAAAAAAAATAATATGAGAAAATGGAGGATACCAAATAATAGAGAAAAAAGACAATATGATATTAGAGATAGAGACTAATAATATTTTTTTGCTACGTAATAGAGACTAATAATATTTTTTTTGCTACGTAATAGAGACTAATAATATTATTATAATAATAATATTAAAAATAAAGTAAAAGAGAAGACCACAAATATTAAAGAGATACTATATTAAAAAATGATATTAAAATAAGATATACCAATAATATAAAATACTATCACAAAAAGTAAATATCATTCTAAGCTAATAATGATAATGACATTAATAAAGATAGTGATAAACAATAAAATGAAAGATTTATTAATTGTAGTGCAACAATAGTAGAATAAAATTATTAATAATAAACTAAGCCTCAAAAGTCAAAAATTAATAATAATAAATGATAAGTAAAATAAGAAATAAACCTAAAAAAATAGATGTGGATAATGCACATAATATAAATAAAAACAATGAAGTGACAATAATAGTCAAAAGGAAGTAAAAAATTTAAGAAAGAGAGAGATGAGGAAGAAATAAAGCACAAGTGAAAGAGGGGGGAGGGAGAAAGCCATAGAAATAAGAAAGCATGGGATGGGGATGATGCCAATGAAGAGAAAAATGCAAAGGAAGGAGAGACATGCACTAGATGGAGAGGTGTGATATGAGAGGGGGGAGTGAGAGGGGTGGGTGTAAGGTTAAGATGGGTCTGGATAATTAAATTTGAGAGAGGCTAACATAGAATGCAACCATTATCACTATTTTAATATATATAATGTTTAGATTCAGATCTCAAAAATCCCAAAGAAAACACATAAGTGTCATGTTGGCATATGGTCAACGTCCCCCTCAAGATTTGTGACATGGCTTAATCGCTTCTTGTGGATCCGTTAACTTTGGCAATTGTATCGAGTATTAATAGGTCAAATTTTTGGTGTAACAACAACCGTGGGGCCAATGATTGGTATTAGAGCCAAAGGTGTCAGGTTTGAAATTCCTCGGGTAACTCTTGAGGGGGAGATTATTGGCAGATAGTCAATGCTCCCCTCATGATTCGTGACATGGCTTAATCACCTCCTGTGGGTCCATTAACTTTAGCGGTTGTATCGAACATTAATAATTCAACCTTTTGGTGCAATGACCATGGGGCAAACATGTAAAAATTTTGGTACCACATTCTAGGAGATTGTTTTAAACCATACAACGATTTCTTCAACTTGCATACCAGGTTCTCTTTACCTTTCTCAACAAAATTCTTTGGCTATGACATAAATTTCTTCCTCCAAATCACCATGAAGGAATATTATCTTCACATACATCTACTCCACTTCTAGATCATAAGTAGCTACAAGTAATATTAGGAACCTAATAGATGTTAGCTTCACTACAAGAGAAGATACTTCACCATAATCAATTCCCTCCACCTAAGAATACCCCTTTATGACTAACCATGCTTTATGCTTCTCAACACTGACATCTAGACTAATTTTGTTTGTGAACACCCATTTGCATCCAATGGGTTTTCGTCCTTCAGGCAAAGGTACCAGATCCCATGTAGTATTCTTCTTCAGTACAACCATCTCTTCATTCATGGCTTCCATCTAGGAATCTGCACCATACATACCCATAGCCTCTTTAACAGTCCTAAGCTCATCAATGTTAGCAATCAAAGAAAATATGCAATTGGAATCCAACATAAAATATCCAAATATTTCTGGTTGCCCACTAACATGTGTAGACCTCCTCAATTGTTGAGTTTAAGGTTCTTGCTCTTCTTCATAGCTTTCAAAGCTTCTTGAGATCTCCTCCTCATCAGATCCAACAAGAGTGTGTAGTTCATCTTTCTTTGGAGTGGGTGGGATCTGAACTACCTCTTTTTTTTGTTTCTCTTTTGTCTTTGACTACAAATCAACAGTGGAAGGTCTCAACTTTCAGAAGATCACACTTCTACTATAGAGAACCTTCTCTACAACTAGATCCCAAAGCTTGTAACCCTTCACACTAACACCATAGTCGATGAAGATACACTTATCTGCCTTGTTCTTCAATTTAGATCTTTTCTCACTAGGCACATGAGCATATGCCTCACAACCAAAGACTTTGAGATGTCTCACTAAGGGCTTCTTACCAGACCATGCCTCCATGGGTGTCTTTTCAACAAGCATTGAAGTAGGATATATATTAATTAAATAACATGTAGTAGCTACAAGTTCATTCCAAAACTTTTATTTAAGGCCAACACCACTCGTCATACTCCTAGCCCTTTCCATCAATGTTTTGTTCATCCTCTTTGCAACTCCATTTTGTTGTGGGGTCTATGGAGTTGTCGTGTGTCTCTCAAAATCATGGTCCTTACAAAACTTGTTAAATTTTGATGAACAAAATCACCATCATTATTCGTCATCAAACACTTAATTTTTCTACCAGTTTGATTTTCAACCAAGGATTTAAATTCCTCAACTGACTAAAAACTTCATACTTTCTTTTGAGAAAATATACAAATGTCTTACTATAATCATCTATGATTGAGATAAAATACACAAATCTAGATAATGAAGAAACATTAATATGACCTATGAATGCTCTTCCTAGACATGTTCAAACATGAACAAACAAGTGATCATTAGTTAATAAACAAGTAGAAATTAAGCATTCCCTATGAAATTCATTTAAACATGAACATGAAAACAAAATAAAATACTAATGAAATACTATTCTAAATGCTCAAACCAACATCCCATAGGGGTATTGATGCTTCTTTGATGTGGAAAGAAGCCCTTTGCCAATCCCTTGATAAGCTTGATGATGAATTTGTGATGAACAAAATATGAAATTGACTATAATCTAGCTAAAATGAATGGAAAGGATGAAATGCTATGAACTCAAATGGCTATAGTAATAATGCATGAACTTATGGATCCTCAATCAATAGGGAAGGCCTCTATTTATAAGGAAGAAGAGTTGAAGAGTGAAGAATAGGGAGGATGTGGGATTAAAATTTGAACCAATGGGATGATGCCACTTGTCAACATGCTAATGAATCTTGGGGGAGATGTGTGAGCACATTTTGATAGATGAAATGTGTAAGAGGAATGAATGCCAAGTGGTGGCTTGTGTAAGAGGAGGTGTAAGAGCCCTTAATGCAAAGGTGGCTCAAAAAAGAGGACATGTAAGAGCTTTTAATGCCAAGGTGGCTTATAAAGAGGACAAAAGTCCATTGGGAGGGAAAAGTCAAGTGGGTGGAATATTCAAAAGAATATGCCATTTTGAATGAAAATAGTGTAATTAGTAAATCAAATAAATTGATTTATATGTGCAACTTGGTTAGTTGACCAAGGTTGACTTACCCTAGGGTGGAGTTAAAAGCTAGAGGAATGGGGGATTAGTGTTAGGAGTTAATTAATTTAGGATTTAACTTGAATGAAATTGGTAGATTTATGACATTTTATTTAAATGTTTGGGTTTATTGAAATCAAATGAGAGGATGTTAGAACTTTAGTATTTTAATTAAATAAAATTGATTTATTTAATTAAAGGAAGAACATTAGGAGATGATGAAATAATTTGATAAAGTGTATTATCCAATTTAAGGAGGAAATTTTATTAATTAACAAAGATTATTCAATTAATTTGTTAGTGTGAAAATGATTAAGGAAGAATCAGTGTTAGTTAATTAGGTTTTGAGTGTCTACAGGACCAATCAAATCTGTATGGATATAATCTAATACCCCAGAATACTTATGATAACTAGAATAAAATGAAACACAATGTTATTTTCCATATATACAATGTTCACAAAAATCAAACTCGAGATTACAATCATCAAGGCCTTCAACAAGGCTCTTATTTTTCAAGGCTCTAGGACCATTCTCACCACTATGGCTAAGTCTTTGGTGCCATAACATTATATTCTTGGCTAGAAGATTCATCTCCAAAGCATTAGAACACTTAGGTACCCAGAAAGTATGACCATTAGATGTAGAAAGCATAATTTTCTTCTTTACTTGATCTGATGGTGAAGATGAAGAATCAAGAGCCCTCTTCTTGGAGTCGATACAAGTAATATTTCATTGAACTATTCATGCATCCAACTTATACAAGGATCTAATCCAAACACCCTTAGCAAGCACCATAGAACCTCTATTCATCTTGCATCCATCACTCGAGAAAACAACCTACACACCCACATCACTAAGCTTACTTACTAAAAGTAGGTTATGTGCCAAACTAGGCATATACATGACACCATCAATTCCCTTCACTCTACCATCAGGGAATCAAATCTTAACTCTTCCATGACCAAAAATCTTCATATGAGAGTCATCACCCAGATACACATTCCCACCATCATACTCCTCATACTTCAAGAACCAACCTCTATGAGAGGTCATGTGGAAAGAGACACCTGAGTCTATCTGTTGAAAATTGAGGTGTTTTCTTAGCTTAATACTCTGTAAAGCTTTAAGATTTGGTATCAGAGCTGAGTTTGAATAATAGAGAATAATTCTTCAACACTATCAACCACACATCTTCTGATGCATGTGTTGCCAAGGCTGGAACAAAAGCATCATAGTCATCATGAGGGGATTTATCTGAATTAGAATTAGAGACTTTCTTATTTTTATTTTTCTTCTCCTCCTTGCATTCTTTTAAAAAATGATCGATCTTATTGTAGTTCCAAAATTTCACTATGGAATTTTTACCAAGAGACTTAGATATCCCTAGAGACTTAGATCTAGACTTATTGTCCCTTTTCTTGCCTTTTTCCTTCGATCTACTACAAACAACAAGGGCCTCCTTAGCCATCTCAAGATATTTCCTTTACATCTCTTCAAATAACAACAAAGCAACCACACCATCCATCTTGAAGGTGGTTGTAGTACTTCTGATAGCCATCACTAGGTGGTCCTAAGAGTCCAGTAAAGAACATGGCAGAAGCACAGAATGATCTTTGTCCTTAATTTTCACACCAACCAAACCCAACCGTACAATATTTATATTAAAGGCATTAAGGTGATCTGTAATGGAT
The DNA here is from genome assembly GCA_007115665.2 of Sequoiadendron giganteum. NCBI lineage: Eukaryota > Viridiplantae > Streptophyta > Pinopsida > Cupressales > Cupressaceae > Sequoiadendron > Sequoiadendron giganteum. The sequence goes on from CM021105.1 coordinate 121,830,010, forward strand.
CCTCCTTCCTCCATCTTTACATAATACAACTTCTTTCATAGAAACATGTTTTTTACCAAGGATTTCCAAGAACATATCCTCCATTTTGAGTCTCCACAACTCAAAATTGCCACCCTTAAACTTCTCCATCTCAATTCTACGAGATGTGCTTACCAAATTTATCGTGAAATGAGATTACAAAATCTTTTCTTGCAAAGATCCCAATGAAACTAAGACTAGTATAAAAAATCCTTCAACCCAACAACATAAAAAAAGTTGGCCAAGCTATGATACCAATTGAAATGAAAGCTAGGTGTAGAAACAACTTAAAAACATGAATCTAAGTAGGAGAAGGTTGCAAAATTTTATTATAAATAATTAAACTATTACAATTTAGATGCACATTCAATTAATTAAATTTCATATTTAAATACATAAAACTAGAATACATAGATTTATGTGAGAAAACACTTTCAAGTAAAAACCCACACACCAAAGCACAAATCAATTATATTATCAATAAAAAAGTGGTTAGAATACAATAATAAAGTCTACGCTCTTGCAATTTTCTTCACACTATAATACAAATTTGGAGTGATTTTAGCAGTATAACGACTTCTCAAAAAATACAAAAATCCTCTCTCCAAATACATATATTTTTTTACATATTTATAAACCTCTATCATGGGTGCCTAGGGATTCCATGGGTCATCTCCACAATGAAAATGAAATAGAGAACATGTACAAGTCCAAACTAACTCGAAAATAACCCTACCAATCATACAATGACATGCACCAACATGCAACAAAATGCAACCACATGCAAGGCATTCCAATCCATAATTTATGCAAATATTAATTCACCTTGACATGCATGGCATACCATTAGATAAAATCTAGCCAACCGCTAATTTTGAACTCCCCTTTGACTTCTAGTCTCTTTGAGTGGTTGTCATAGTACTATTTAGAAAATTTCCAAAATCTCGCCATGTGATAACTTTGTTATATTGGTGGTTGTCGTTACACCAAACGATTGACTTGATAATGCCTAGTACAACCACTAGATTTATACAAGATCCACAAGAGGTGGTTAAGCCATGTCATGAACCCAAGAACCATGCTACACAAAGGAGACCAAGGGACACGCCATCTTGCAACAATCCCCCCAACACAAGCAAGGGGTTCAAACTTGTGACCTTGGCTCTTATACCAATTGTTACATTGGTGGTTTTCATTGCGCCAAAAGATCGGCTTGTTAATACTTGATACAACCACCAGATTTATACAAGATCCACAGGAGGTGGTTAAGCCATGTCACAAACCCAAGCATTGCACTACATAGAGGAGACCAAGGGACACACCATCTTACAACAAACTCACGATACTTGGATACATATCACTATGCCACCCATTTGAGAGGTTTTCACAAACACCTCTGCCTAATTGAGTGTCCAAGTGACAAGTGACATAATTTCATGCTCTCCACCAAACATGTAGGGAGCCAACTCATAAACAAGTCCCAAAAATTGTTATATCAACTTAGAAACATATCACATAGGATTTAATCAATAAAATATGCAGCAAAGAGACTAATTTGATTAATTAAATAGTCTTGGGACTCTCTAAGGTTGAGACATCTTAATCCCAACAATAATTGATATTTTTCTACTTATAATTTATGTTTAAACCTTTACCTATACACCTCACAATGAACTTTAAAATGGAAACTATCATATCTTTTAATATATTATTAAGTATTAGGGATAAAAATTTGATTCATCAATGAATAATAATGTATACTAGCTATAATGATAGTCACACCAATAATGGTTACCTGATTGTGAAGCTATTTTGATGTTCTCTCTAAATTATTTTGAACCTACACTACTTTACCCCTACTCTCTCTTTTCATCCTTCTTATATATGATCACCTTCAAGTTCTAATCTAAATCCCCCAAAAATGGGTTGCATAAATCCTTCAATTATTTCCTTGCCTCCTCTTTTTGTGTCATTCCTATGGGCCCATTTTATAAATTTTAGTTGTTGTGAAGAAGGTACATTATATACATTTTAATAATGATGTGGTAGGCAGCCTTATTTCCTCATGGAACACATGACCTTTTTTGTTGAGGGTGATTTTGGTCACACATAATGTGCTAAACAATAAGGGTTTATTGCCTCTCTTTAAAAGTAGTAAGAACTACTCCAATGTTCTTTTCGACTAGGTCATGACTACATGGGTAGCACAATGGTGAGGTCAATTATGTAGTTTCACAAGGGGATCTAGTATTTAGATAACTAGAAGATCATGCGCAATCACAAAAATATAATCTTAACAATTCAAAACAACAAATTGCATTTTAATAATATCGAAGATTTATATCAATTTGTTGCTCTTTCAAAAAAAATTGGAAACCATTTGTGAAATAAAGTGGAAAAAATAAGTAGGGTAACAAGAATTAATGTAAATATATTCTAATTGGACAACAACAAGAAAAATTTCATCAATCACTTATGTATGTTTAAATGAGATTTTCAAACAACTATCAAAGTAAATAGCATTTCACACATTCACATTCAATAGCAGTGCAATCTTCAAAGGAAATATAAAATTCATAAGATTTCCAAATTTCATTCAACCAAAACATCATCAAACATGCACAGATTTGAGAAGAAACCTTACTTAATTCTACAGTTACTGAAAAATATCATTACTTTAACAATTATGATTAAAATAAAATGATCACACCATCACCATTATTCTAGATTCAAAATTCATGCAACATAGGCATTATCCTTAGATGAATAAATAAGTTCTTTGCACAAAAATCAGTAGGTACACTCCACACCGAGGTTGTATTATTTTAATTGTAAAAATTATGTAAGAATTGGATCCTTTGCAAAGACCTTGAATTAAAAATTATATATAGGAAAATAGGTTCCCATAATTGTGAATCTTAACAAAAGAAAATTGGAACTAACTCTAGCACTTGATTCTTTAACTAAAATTAAAATAAAGCAAAACTAGGTACCCCAGTTGTAGTTCAGTTTGCTTGCTAAAACATAGGAAAACCAAAATAGTTTAAAATAAATAAATTGAAACCTAACTAACACTAATTTCTAGTTTCAAAATTACAACACTCTTCTCCTCTTTGCATCTTGGCATTATTGTTATCATCAACAGGAGTCACAATTTTCATGCCAACTTGACATCTTTTGTTTGGGTGTAGATTTGGGGGTGGCGTTATCCTTGGTAGAATTAAATACAAAAAAACATTTGAACAAGCAATAACAACAATCCTCATCCTGTCTCCAGTCATTTTGCAAATTTTTCAGACCATGCTGACACTATTCCATTCATTCTTTCCATTGGTGGCCCCATATGAAAGTGGATTCTAATTTTCTAGTCAAATGTGGTCTTTTCCATCTATTGCTATACATTGGTAAAAGATTCCATTTCCTCTTGAAGAGCTTGAAGCTTTACCTTTTTTATCACCATATTGTTAATACCCTTTTGTGTGACCCACCCCTACATTAAATTTTGTAACTCTTCAATCATCTTCATGTGCTCTCTTACTAATACAGGGTTATTCCAAAATGTACATCATAGGTCATCTATTATTTTGCAGATATCACTCATTTCCTTTTTTCTTGACTCCTATCATTATTTAATTTTCTCTTACACATTCAAAATTTCAATACGAAACTCTACAACTCTCACCCAGACTGGGATCAACTCTTGTTCTCCCTCGTCAATTACAACAACCTTGAGCAGTTCCTCTTCCTTAATTTTATTTATTTGATGGAGGATTGGGATGTATTCCTCCCATATCAACAACTCTTCATCGATGCTCAATGCAATTTGCTAAGCATTACTATCTTTTCCATTGATAGAATGATATGATTTAACCAACAACCTCAAAACTATATCAACCAATTCTAAGAAGTTCTCTTTCCATTTCCAAACTCCTGGGATCCATCCATTTGGGTCATAATGTTTGACTTCACCTTTCAAAGCAGCCTAGAGTGTAGACCTAGGATCTTGAACATCTACTGACCCGATGAGATTATTTATACAAGTAGTCAACTATGCAGCTTGAGCCTTTAACTCTTCTTTTGTGTTTTCATCCTTCTGCATTCTTTTTAGAATTGTAGAAACAAACATCTATAGGGACTACTACTCTCCTTATCTTGTTTTTACACCTAAATCCACTTAGTGGATTCGGTATTCATTGACAGTCATTTTAGATTCCATGTTATTGATCAAAGGGGAAACTATCTCAACTACCCGATTACCATGCTCATCTATAGAAATTGTAGAAATCCTCTGAGCTTTATTTCTTCCTCTTCAAGGAGATTAGAAGGCCTCTAAAAATATGGTCAAGCTCTACTCAGGATTTTCTATATATGTCCTCTACATTTTATTAATAGTCTGATTAAACCATACATATATGTCTACAACTGCCTCTGTTTGAGGAGAAGAGGCGACCTCGGTGTCATGTGCTTTCTCCATTATATCATCATGGCACTTTTGGTTAGACTCTTGGGCAACTCTTTCTTCTTCTTGGGGCTTCTCTTTCTACCCCTCTTCTTCAGTGTGAGGTAGCTCCTCAAAAATATCCTTTTCTTGTTTCATGGCTTGATCACCAAGCACAAAGCTCAATATGCTCCTTTTTTGAGAGCTTCCTCTTTATTCACTTCATCTTCTTTATTGAATTCCTTAGTAAATACTTCTTCAACATTTACATCGAGTTGAACATTCTCAGGAAATAGACCATCCTTCTCTTTCTACCTTTCCTCTTCTCTTGGAGGCTCCTTTTCTATTTCTCCTTCTTCCATTGTTGTTTCAATAGGGATTTCCTCTCCTTGTGGAAGATCGTCCTTTGAAGGAGGAGGAGGAGTAGATGGTGGTGGTTGAGAAGGTGGAGTTGGCATTTTATCCTTGGGTGATTGTGGAGGTGTTGGTAGTGGTGGTTCATGGGGGTAAGTCGAGGAGTATGTTTGTTCAGCCTCCCTTTGGGTTACACTTGCTTTAATTGCTTCCTCTTTCCTCTTCTTTTGAATAAGACCACTATCATCCTCGATTTTTTCATCTTCATAAGAGAAAATATTTATCAGGATCCACTCTCTTCTTTTCTTTCCTACTTTGTGCAAGTTCTAACTTTTCATTCTTATAAGTGACGATACTAGTAGATGGTTTCTCTATAGCACTGTGTGGGTCTTGCTCCTTGGTGGGTTCTTCTATTGTGATTTCTCCTTTCTTCTCCTTCTCAAGTCCCTTAGCAAGTTTTGGAAATCTTTCCATAGGGAAAGGCCTTTCAAACCACCAAAGAGATGTTGATGTTATAAGCAGCTTAGGTCTGCTTCTTCCAGCGCACCCATTCCAAGAAGAAAGCAAATTAAATGTATAGCCATTTGGCTATTTAATTTATATCAAACAAATAATATAAATGCAAAGGGCCGACTTTATTATGTTTATTATGTTTATTGTGATTCTTTTATGTGAGCCGACCTAAGTGAAGAGGTGCCTCACTTGTATAAAGGCAAGGTCACTTTGTCATTGTAATCATCCATCTCAATCAAGTTCATGAAGAAGATTCGTATTCATAGAAGGAGGTCACACTTCAGTAGTAGACCGATTTCAAGGAAGAACATATTCATTTGTATCTTTTGCATCTAGGAGAGGTGCTATTATTCATTGTATCAAATTAGCCTATGTGTTGGGCCTGTATTGTAAAGCAGATTTCTGCTCCTGTTCCTACAATATATAAGAGAGATATTTGCTGGGTTTTTCCCCCTCATGTTGGAGGGTTTTCCTAGGGTACTTGGTTGTGTTCATTGTCTCTTATGTTGCATTTTCTGTTTGCTTTCATTTCTATATATCTGTTCTTAAAACAACAACATGGTATCAGAGCAGGTTGGAAAAGATCAGATCAGATATTTTGCTAAGCATATAATAGGGTTTCATCTGGACAATATTCAAGGAATCATTGAGCATTATCATTGGCACAAGAAGTCCTAAGTATTGTAATGCATTCCGGATATTATAGAGGAAATGTCTCATAGCAACGGTACATCAGCAAGTTCCAAAATCGGGCCTTACTCTCTATTCATAGGCAGAGTATTTGGATCAAAGAATTTATTAAGAATTGCAGATTTGTCCCAGGCATCTCTAAGTCTTCAACTAAAGCGATCTCTGTCCGGCATCATCACAGCATTGGGAAATCACCTTCCTTGGCTTTATCATCTGCAAGCAGATTATGACGGAGGTCAAGCGAGCTCATCTGCATCTTGGCACACCATTCTGGAGACTCATCATTTGCGAATTCTAAGAGTCGGGTATCTGGAAATCCCATGTTTCTTCCAACACCAGTTTGTGTCACCTCTCTGACCGCAAACAACATACATAAAGATTCTGGCGCTAGAGATCAACAAGGATCACCCAAGTACGGGAGTCGTGTGTCGACCAAGCCTCTTTACTCATGAGAACAGTTGTGATCTCTGAGCAAGACATTTGGAGGTGATGTTTCGAATATGCTTGGTTCCTTTACTTAAAGTTGTTGTAAGAGGAAGTCAAGTCTGAAATTGTTAGCAGGTATGAATAGATGAATATTGGAAGCGACAAGGTAGTACATTTACGGCGCTGCTAGTCATGTTGATCGAGTGTCTTGATCGAATATTTTTTTTATTATCTAGAGATATGAGATCCTCAGTTTAGTTATATTTCATTGTGCTCGACTTTGATATTGATGTGGGAGTATTTGCCTTGAGACGGTATAAGGAAATTACATACTGGTCTATGTATGGCAGTCATGAGAAGAACAAAATGGGAAAGATTGCAATTTACTTGTGACCTCAAGATTGACATATGCTTGGGAATCAAACCAAGATTGTATGACTATTTTGAGGATCAAAATATAACTCCAAGCTTCAGCAGTGCTAAGTTGGGTTCAATCCGTATCACCTTCCAGTCATTTGTGTAATCAACAAGTACCATTGCCAGTTAGGTTTCTTCTGAAAAAAAAAAAAACCTTAATCTCGCAGATTTCGAGTGGCTCACCATGGTGGACATATGAAGTAGTTAGAATCAATGGTCTTTACGACATTGCAGCTACATTACCACCATCGCTACTCTCAAGACATGGAGTCTTATTAAGGGAATTATTTCTATAGAAGCCAATGGAACCTTAATTTGCTGAAGACATAAAGGCGGCTCATTTTTTGGGAAATGTGCCAGGTCAAGGAATTAAGGGGCAGAGCTCAACTGGTGGATAGATCAAGCTACTAATGGTTGATGGCTGAGCTCAAGTTGTAGAATGGCTACAACCTAAGAGAGATAAGTATTTATTCTGTTTATAATTTTTATTTTTTTTTGAGATTCAAGTTGCCGAGTTGTGCAAATCTGACATTATATACTTAGGATTATGTGTGACCAGTAAATAGTGATCACTGTAAGTAGGATCATGTTAATTGTCTTTTGGTTTTGCTGAGATTAGCTCTTTTGAGAAATTGAAAGAAAGACATGTCATGATTGATGAATTAATTATCTATTACTCAGGAGATTTTGAAATCCATGAGATAAGTATTGCATGGTTGAATAATGTTCATGAATTGTTTTGTAGTTATTAATTCATGCTCTAACATTGAGATAACCTGAGCATCAAGCAATCTGCATCTGGAAAGATTGGATATCGAAGTCATGTCAACCAAAGAAATGATCAAGAGGGAGTAAACACTAGAGGGACTGAGTTGATGGCTAGAGGGAGTACATCTCCAGAAGTCTTCTTTGCAATCTCTGAAGCCAGGATCGAGAGGGAGTCTCAGTATCAGTGTTCCTTTGTTTAATGAGTTCTTCTTTGAGAGAAGTTCGAGGTGAAATCCCTTGATAATGCAATTCTCTATTGAGAGAGAGTTGAGGTGCAAGCCCTTGATAATGCAATTCTCTGTTGAGAGAGAGTTGAGGTGCAAGCCCTTGATAATGCAATTCTCTGTTGAGAGAGAGTTGAGGTGCAAGCCCTTGATAATGCAATTCTCTGTTGAGAGAGAGTTGAGGTGCAAGCCCTTGATAATGCAATTCTCTATTGAGAGAGAGTTGAGGTGTAAGCCCTTGATAATGCAATTCTATATTGAGAGAGATTTGAGGTGAAAGCCCTTGTTTCCACCCTCTGGGAGAGCTATGGTGGATGTCATGTGTGTGACTCCATGATAGCATCACGTGAGGGAATCTGTGATGATTTATTTGTGCTTGTGTATCACTCTCTGGGAGAGCCATGGTGAAAGTCACGTTGAGGTGACAACATCACATTAAGTGATGAGCACTTGTTCATACCATCTATGGAGGTAGCCATAATGGTTGGTATCACAATGAGGTGATATCTTATTTTGTTTTCACATTGAGATGATGTGTTTTGTGCAGGTGGAAGTATCACCCCTAGCTAAGAGGGAGTGTTGATGTTATAAGCAGCTTAGGTCTGCTTCTTCCAGCACACCCAATCCAAGAAGAAAGCAAATTAAATGTATAGCTATTCGGCTATTTAATTTATATCAAACAAATAATATAAATGCAAAGGGCCGACTTTATTATGTTTATTGTGATTCTTTTATGTGAGCCGACCTAAGTGAAGAGGCGCCTCACTTGTATAAAGGCAAGGTCACTTTGTCATTGTAATCATCCATCTCAATCAAGTTCATGAAGAAGATTCGTATTCATAGAAGGAGGTCGCACTTTAGCAGTAGACTAATTTCAAGGAAGAACATATTCATTTGTATCTTTTGCATCTAGGAGAGGTGCTATTATTCATTGTATCAAATTAGCCTATGTGTTGGGCCTATATTGTAAAGCAGATTTCTGCTCCTGTTCCTACAATATATAAGAGAGATATTTGCTGGGTTTTTCCCCCTCATGTTGGAGGGTTTTCCTAGGGTACTTGGTTGTGTTCATTGTCTCTTATGTTGCATTTTCTGTTTGCTTTCATTTCTGTATATCTGTTCTTAAAACAACAACAAGAGAGTGGTAAACCACACCCCGTGTTCTATCTTTTATGTTATCATTCTCCAACACCAAGCAATCAACATTGTAAATGTGATAATTTGAAACTCCTTGACCTAAGTAAGCAAGGTCAATAAATTTTCCATCCTCTTTCTGCTCCTTTTGGATCTAGAGGTCTATGCCATGTCTCATCAAGAACACTATCAACCAACAATAGTCCTTTCTTCTTAATTCAAATTCCTCCTCACAATTGGCCCAGTGATCTTCGAGCTTGGGCTCATGAATGAATTATGTGCCCATTACTTTGTTGATATTTCCAATGGGGTCAAATCTTCCTTAGGAATCATTTTACAAAGAAAAACTCTACCTTGCCATTTCAATCTTTGCATTCTTCACATTTTGGTGTTGGAACAAGAATATACTCCTATTTTGATAGGGAAACCATACCCATTCTTGTGCTTCCAAACAATGAGTTTTTGCACCTCTATGATTTTTCTGCAAACTTCCAATAGTAGCAGTTTGTTTGATGGGTACCAAGAGAGCTTGTATGGATTTTTGTGGAAGCCAACCACCCTAATATAAGTAAATGTCTTAAATTATATGGACCCGTATCCAATCTCCTTAATTACTTCTATGTATTCATTAGAGATTATTTTGGAGAAGTCTCCTTTCAAGCCTTTGATCACAACATAAACAAAATTTTCATTCACAATACCAAATTTTTTGAAACTTGCTTCTATCTCCAACTGAGGGTAATGCTGATATATTGTTACTTCTCCTAGGTTAAAGGATCCAACCTCGGTTAGTCCAAGTAAGGAAGCTTGGGAAACTAGAAAATATATAAGATATAAGGTCATATAGAATTTATGGTGTGACAAAACATTACTCAATTGTTCATGGATGGTATCACTAGTTAATGAGAGAAAGCCAGTTAATTTTCTTTTCGTTTGAAGAATTGATGACCTTGATGAATCTAAGAATTCTTGGGTAGAAGTATCTAGCATGTTAATATCTGAAGACCAAACTCAATAGCACAATTAAATATTTGACATCTTCCTTGTACTCAATTCTATGTTGTACCTTGGCCAATTTGTTGAACATCCGAAATATTGAAAGGGGGGTGAATCAACATTCTATAAAACCATAATAAAATCCATCTTATCATTATCACAATTCTGATTGAATCATCATGAAGGAACATAAAATAAAATCAATGCAACCATACACATGAATGCCATGATTTTTAAGTGGAAAACCCAAAAAGGGAAAAACCACAGTGAGGGTTAACTCACAATGGATTATATCCAGATATAAAATATTACAAGGCTCACTGCTAGGACTCATTGTCCTTAAAAAGGCTCACTTCCTGAGTACAAAATATGGCTAACCGCCAAGATACAAAGATAGTGGCTCACTACCAAAAGATTGAACTGATAGGATACAACTTCAATGTGTAGGGTCCAGTTCCAATGAAGCCCAGAATATGAAGTATTGCCTCACACAATAATTTCTCAACTAATATGCATTTATCCACAAGTAATAAAGCATTTAGGCTCAGATCTTCACATACTCCTTAATCCTTGTCACACCTCTCTTTCACATTCACCCACACTCATTGAATCTTCTCATTCTATATATATACAAGTATATCTTATTCATCAATTAGGTCAACCTAATTATTTGAAAATAAAATAATCAAAAATTTCTTTGTCGACACCATATATGATTTAAACATTTTACCGATGTGGTTCATTATACCAAGTCGGATAACATCCATAAAACATAACTAGTCTCCATAATGCATCACATACACTAAGTTGACCAAAACTAGAACATAATTCTCCAAACCAACAAACAAACCTTAAAGAAAACACCTTCTAGATTTGAGAACACATTAATTTCCCATCATACTACCAACATAGAGACTATCAACAAAATTGCAAGATAAGAATGTTCACCTTAAAAAAATGTGGAGTCTCTCACACAGTATGCCAAACAAGGAACAATAGTAGAATGCATAGTTGAACTCTATCAGAGATAACTTTCTTCTCACAACCAAAAACACCTCAAGATCTAGGATACAACTATCTGAATGAGTCATGATAACATGGTTAAGAGATTAGAGTCATATCAGATCTTGCGGTGAATTTCAAACTCAAATACCAACACACTGATCAATCACAAAAGAGTATTACCGATAGAGAACTGCTTCCGGTAAACCAAGTAGACTTCCCATATAGTTATCACCATGTTGTAATCAATGATAATATAGGAACAACCATCACAAACCATCCATACTTCATGCTCATGTTGCAAGGCTCCATAATCCCAGCAATCTCCCCCTTCGGCATTGATGGCAACATGTATGACAAAAACATTTTCCAATATACTGCAACTGAATACTTTGAATACTCCCCCTATCAAAATTGCTCATTAATTTTTTTTCTTTGTTAACCTCTATCTCTTCATCTCTCCATCTCTCCATCTCTCTATCTCTCCCCCTTTGACATCAATGACAAAGGATGGGGTCCAATGTATATGTATATATGCATCAAAATGTAACCAAAAAGATATGAACGCAAAATTGAATTAACTTGAAGAAGAACCTCTAAGACTCTCCAAGATGACCTTCCACAATGCTTTACCTTCTTCCCATTAAATTTTTTCACTTATAAGAGTCTTGTGTAATATCTCAAGCTTAGTTAAGGACTTTACACCCTCTACTAAAGTATTGGGACTAAGATTAATCTCTGATAATTCACCAATACAAAAGAAAGTGTGCCCAAGTTTAATCATGTCTCTGAGTGCCACAAACTTCTTGATAGCTTCCATCCTTTGATCTTGCAGAGAAAATAATTTATCTTGAAGCTGCACAATGTAGGACCACCTTTGATTATCTCTATCTTTTGCTAACTTGTATGAATCTTCTTGAGTGCCCATCCAAGATTCACTCATCCTTATCTCATTTCTAATGCTCAGTGTACTGCCAGACCGATCTAGGAAAAATGAAAGTAGTTCATGTGCCTTTTCTTCAAAAAATTGTACACTCTCTAATTCCTTCATCACTTGATTGTGTGAATTAACACATTTTTCTTTGATATATTCCAAGTTTCCTTCATCAAACCTATTTCTACCATGTACTTCAAGTCTGGAGATGTAGACCTTCAAAGAATCAATCATGCCATGAAGATTATCCATAATAGAAATAGATGAATCAAAATTAGCACCAAGAATAACCTTCTACAATTCTTACAAATCTCTTTGAATATTTATTCTTTCATGCTCATGTTGAGCTCTCTCAAACTCACTTCCTTCTACAACTTCTTGCTTAACAACACTCTTCCTTTTCTTCCCTATTTCAGTTACGCTACCAGAGGTACCTTCTACATTGATATTCTTAGGGCTTTCCAAAAGAGTTATAGCATAATTATCAACTTCAACCTCAGATGAAACTTCATAATCTAATTCTGATATCCAAACCAAACTTGATTCAACTACTTCCATGTGATAGAAATCTATGGACACAAGAAAATTGATGCTTCCAGAGTACCTTTCAACAACACTTGCTGGAATCCTAAGCTTCTACTCATCCTCATCTGAAATATTCCAAAGAATACAACAAGGGTATTCTCTTGTGCATCCGAACTACCAATATTTATCATGAATTTCTTGATTTGATGGGAAATAGGCTCTATATTTGACCATTCTATCCTTCCTATTATCGATAATTCTCTCAAAAAGTAAAGGAGCAAACAGACAACCAAATCAAGTCATACCAAAAAATATTCTTCTTACTCTTCTTGATTTCCTTTAAATTCTTCAAAAGACGTATACAAAGTAATTCACACAAGTCATAATCCATACCTCTTTTAGCCATATCAACAACAGTATGTATAAAAACAGTAGAAACTATAAGGTCATTGCTAGGAATATAAACTTTGTGACCAGTGACCATAGCAACATAACTTATTATTGGATCCATAATTGATCTCAAATCAATCTCTTTCCCCTCAAAATCCACATCGGTAACCTCAATTATCTCTTGCTCATCCATAGTCTTCTGTTTGGGAACTGGTCTAGAGGAACACAAACCAGTTACATCTCTGATAGCTTCTTTGGTAATCAAATGTGCCTTATCAATCCACAAAGATTTATCATAAATTCTACTCAATACTATTCGAATATACTTCTTCTCAAATTCAAACAAAGGGACTTTCCTCCAAACATTCAACTTTTTCTCAACTAACACTTTGTAGGCATCATGGTTCTCTTCCAATTCATTCTTCCATAGCATGCAACTGAATTGATGAAATTTCTTCTATCTTACTATAAAAAAATGCATAGATATCTTTTGTGGGAAACACTCTCGAAGGGATTCGAGAGAATGCACCAACAAACTCTTCTAAAACATTCTTCAAATATCTCTTCAAATTGACTTGCACCCTATCCGCACTATTCACAACCTTTGAATTGTCCAGAGCAATAAAAATGAAAGATTGTGCAAACAGGAATACCTCTATAAATTCCAGCAAGAAATGTATAGATATCCTACTTCCAGAGCTCACTTCAAATCCACTTGATCTCTTCTTCAAACCCTGAAACTTTGAATTGCTCTCTAAGCTTCCTTCACACACTTCTTCAAAAATACATAAGCCTTTTGAATTATCTAAATTTATTCCTTTCAATCCAAATGATTTTGCAATAAATGCTTCAATTTGTAGGTAGATTACCTTGAAAATCATGTACACCTCCATTCTTTCAAATTCTGCAGACTTCATCCTTCACACATGCGACCAAGAAAATTCCTTAATTTGTTACCACATTAAATATACTTTTTTCATGATGTGACATAAGTATTGATGAGGGGGTTCATTATATTTTCTGATAATTTCTCCCCCTTGGCCACTACTTTACTTAAAGATTGATAAGAGTATCTGCACTGAAGGTCGACACAGATAACACTGTTGATTCCAATTCAACTTGTTTTCCTCCCTTTCTCCAAATCTTTTTCATTTCCTTTCTTGCTTCTTTTGGATCAATGATTTGATCATTCTTCTTCGCCAGATAATTATTTCTTTTTCTTCTATAGTTATTAATGAACCACCATAAACATAAACACAAGAAGGGAAAGAGGATTCCCCTAATGAGCCTCTAGGATTTTTCACCCTAAAAGCTATCTTTTGGATGAATGACTCTCTTTCACCCAAGGGTTTTTTGTTTTTGGGTGTTCATTCAAAGAAGGGGGTTTATGATATGTGTGTGTAAGTGTGTCTAAGTGCAATAAACTGAAAAAATAAATGTTTTATTAATGCTAAACTATGCAAATTTGAAGTGCTGGAAAACATAGTGATGTATGCAAACATATATGTAAGATGAACTAATAATATACGGGTATGTGCAGGATCATGATGGACCAAAAAGTGGCGATATGTAAGTGATATGATGGTCCATGTGATTGATGACTTTTTTTTTACCCAAAACTGATGAAACAAAAATGGTTTTTAAAAGAAATTCTCAGCTTTCTACCAATATAAATTATGCTTTATTTTGAGTTTAATAAATAATTATTATTCATTTTCTATTTGAATTATGAGTAAAGTCCGGATTGAAAAAAATCTATAACTTTCAAACAATATCACATTTTTTGAAACTGAAACATGCATCACATTCTATGGTTCGCATACTATAGGATTAAAAAAGAATTGAATTTCATGAAGTTTTGACCAAGTTAAGGTGGTTAGACATACAAGTTAGTTTTGACCAAGTTAAGGTGGTTAGACATACAAGTTTTTATATTTTTTAAAATTTGTAATAAAAAAATCATAATTGAATATTTACCTGGAAAAAACTTACAAAAAAATATGCATCACATCGGGACATGAGTCCTTTACTTATAGCTAAAATATTATAAAAAAATAGTATCATTTTAGTGTGGTTAGGGTGGTCAGACAAACACCTACTTCTTATTTTTTCCTGAAATTTAAGTACTACTCCATTGGAATTTTAAATTTTCACCAAATAGTTTTTTTTTTTCTAAATAAACCTAGTAGTTTAGAAACTACATTCAATTTACTACAAATTCTATTCTTACATATTTTTGAAATAATATTGATAGCTTATTTAAATTTTTTATGTCAAGTTGCCTAACTCTGAGTTTTCTAAATTTTATCACCACTTAAGGGCTTGTTTTTTCCATGATGATCTTGCACATACCCATACACTAAACTATACAAAAATGAGGGAGTGAGAATGTGTGCACCTAGGAATAGAAGAAGGAATTGATGAAGGTTTGGAATGCTATTGGAAATGTTGTAGAAGCCGAGAGGGACACTTGTGCCAATCTGGGCGACCTAGTCCCAGATTCCTAAAAATTGGTCCAAAGCCTGTTTCTACCAAATGGGTATCTAGAAATGTAAAAATCACAAAATTTCCTATCTAGAGGAACTAGGTCGCCATTCTTGGTGACTTAGTCCTCTTCAAGATTTTTGGAGTTTCTGAAGAGGAAACATAAGCCCTAGGTTTGCACCCTAGTTCTTCATAGTTTCCCACTTCTAAAACTCTGATATTTGGGCCTGAGAGTGATTTATGATGGGTGATTTGACCTTGCATGCAAGGGATAGTATTCAACAAGTCTTCAAAGCCTTCAATGATCTTGAAAGCACCTAAATCTGTAATCACACAAGGAGAGAAAGAGAAAAATGTTGAATGTTAGGGATCAGGGGTTTGCCTTAGTCAAACCCCTTTTAGGTAACTAAATCAAAATGAAATAGAAATGTAAAGCATGAACATGAACATGAACAATGGAATAATGGAGTAGATTACCTTATATTGGTGAGAGATCTTGTGTTGTTGCAACAATCAACCCTTGAATGCTTCAACAATGGTGTCTTGTTGACTTGGAAGATGAAACCCTAGCTGGCTTGAGATAAGAGTTGAGGGAGAGGGAAATTGAGAGGAGAGGTGAAAATGAGGGTACCTTATGAGAAATTAGGGTTTTAGAGGTTATTTATACAAGTTATTCCCTAACTTGCTCGAAATAACATCATACTAACTGACCTTAGGGTTTTAGAGACCTAAATCCCAACAGATATTAACTTTAATTCAAATTTAATACCACATGGGACTAGGTTGCCCAAGGTGGGACCTAGTCCACCTAGGCATTTTTCATTGATTTTCAGGGATTAAATGTTATTATTTGTGTTTGTCGGGATTGTCTTATGAAAACCCACCAAGATAGGATTTGTATGAGGACTAAGGGGTCATTAAGGGTTGATTAAGTGATGACAAGCTTAGGAGAACATGAAAATGTTTTACAACACTTTACAATGCTTCGTCAAAAGGCTTGGAAAGGTGTAAAAATAGGTTGAAAATGGTCCAAAATCCATAGGCAAAGGTCCAAATGAGTGAAAAGTGTCAAAGTCCTCACTTTTTGGTGACATAATTACCAAGGTGTTTCGGATTGTTGTGCTTACAACAAATAGTATTCTTCTTTCCATTTTTTATTTTATTCAACTTATCTTCACACAGACTAACTTTATATCCAATCTTCTTGTGCTTAAGACTTTTGTCAGAGAATGATCAAGAATCATTCATTTTACTTTTGTAGTCCTTTGCCTTATGACCAAATTTCTTGCAGGAATAACAAACACCATTGAAAGATAAATAAATTTTAGCATCAGGATGTTTGACATGAGTTCTTCCAGAGTTCCTTCTTAGATCCTTGATTTGACCATCTTTGCATTGAGTCTTCTTAGTAGATTGCTTTGCTTTAGAACTTTGACTTTCCTCAAACCTTAAACCACTCTTATCCACTGGTGGTCTCTAAGAAGTAATCAAATCATCAAGTATTGTTGAGCTTATCTTAAATTTTTCTTCAAAAATTCTTTCCTTTTCCAAATCAGATCTCAAGATTTATGCTTCTTCCTCAAGCTTTATGCATTCATCCATCTTCCTCTGAATTTCAATTTCCTGATGTATTCTTTAGTTCTTTTCTTCTCATCCAATTGTTGCAGTAGGTTGGAGATAATTTCATCTACCTTAACCAATAGATCACATGCTTCAACACTTTTACTTTGCAATTTTTTAATATACTCATTCACTTTCATCAATTTGTCCTTCAGATCTTCTATTTCTTTCAAATATCCGACAGAGACCACTTTCAGAGGAAAAAATCTTATTTTCAAATTTCAGAACCTTCCTCAAGCTATTAGGCTTCTTCCAAGGAACCAAGCTCTGATACCAATTGTTGAACATCCAGAATACTGAGAGGGAGGGTGAATCAGTATTCCATAAAACCATAATAAAATCCATCTTATAATTATCACAATTCTAACTGAATCAACAAGAAGGAACATAAAAGAAAATCAATGCAACCATACACATGAACACCATGATTTTTATGTGGAAAAACCAAAATGGGAAAAACCATAGTGAGGCTTAACTCACAATATATTATATCCGGATACAAAATATTATAGGGCTCACTTCCAAGACTCACTGTCCTTAAAAAGGCTCACTACCTTAGTACAAAAGATGGGTAACCACCAAGACACAAAGATAGTGGCTCACTGCCAAAAGATTGAATTGATAGGATACACCTTCAATATGCAGGGTTCAGTTCCACTGAAGCTCAGAATATGGCGTACTGCCTCACACGGTACTTGCTCAACTAATATGCATTGATCCACAACTGATAAAGCTTTTAGGGTCAGATATTCGTACACCCCTTAATCCTTTTCAAACCTCTTCTTCCGCATTCACCCACACTTATCATCCTCTCATTCTATATATATACAAGTATATCTTATTCATCAATTAGGTCAGCCTAATTGGATGAAAACAAAATAATCAAAACTTCTTTTTCAACACCATATATGATTTAAACATTTTACCCATGTGGTCCCTTATACCAAGTTATCTAACATCCATAAAAAATAACTATTCTCCATAATGCATCACATATGCTAAGTTGGCCAAGAACATAACACAATTCTCCAAACCAACAAATAGACCTCAAAGAAAACACCTTCCGGATATGATAACACATTAATTTCCCATCATACTACCAACATAGAGACTATCAACAAAACCACATCATAAGAATGTTCACCTTAATAAATTGTGGAGTCTCCCACAAAGTATACCAAGCAAGGAAAAATAGTAGAATACAGAGTTGAACGCTGCCAGAGATAACTTTCTTCTAACAACCAAAAACATCTCAAGATCCAGGATACAACTGTTTGAATGAGTCATGATAACATGGTTAGGAGATTAGAGTCATATCATATCTTGCAGTGAATTCTGGACTCAAATACCAACACATTGATCCATCACAAAAGAGTATTACCAACATAGAATAGCTTCTGGTAAACCAAGTAGACTTCCCATATAGTTATCACCATGTTAAAATAAATGACAACATAGGAACAACCAGCACAAAGAATCCATACTTCATGCTCATGTTGCAAGGCTCCATAATCCCAACACAATTTTCTTGCCACCTAGGTTGGATTCTCCAAAAAGTTATTATTTATGTAAGTCAGGTTGTCAGTAGGATGTGTATCAAAATAATCAACATTATTTTTCATGTCCATTGCCTCACATTCAGCATGGGAAAGAATTCTAAAGATCTTCTCTATATACTCCAGGCTCACGTCAAGCACAATTTCCCCATTTTCTCCTTTGACTTTCTAAGACTTGTGGTTGTAGTGGAGTGCACAAGTTAAGACCAACTCTGGGGATTGCACTGTGACCAAAAAAGCATTAGCCTCCACCAATCTTGATTTTGGAGGGCTTTGGCCATTGGAGTCCTAGCCCCAGTGTCACTGATTCTTTGTTTGAGTTCGCCCATGCCAACATGGCCTAGGTCTATGTCACCAATCTCATTGTAGGGATAGAACATTTTTGATGGTGGACGATAATCTGTGTATTGGTACTTTATTTACTTTAAATCTTTGGGAGGCATATTTTCTACAAGAACCAATACCATATATTAACATTTTCATGTACCAAGAAGAGAAACCTTGGAAGAAAATCCATGTTAGACAATATCCATTTTTTTAATCTCAAAGTTATAACCTATCAGAAGGATTCATACAAAAATTTTAGGAATCGACCCTCGGGCTGACCCCTTACCTTCTACTGTTAGCACCTACAGTTTAGGATGTAGTTTCCCTTTATTAAACTTTTCAAGCATTGGGGATTTGGGATCCCTTATACCTCTCATCGTACCTTGTAAATGCCTTTAGGTTACATGTAACACCCCTCTGTTTTGCTTTATGGACTGGACAGTGTGTCCTTGTTTTGCGTCGATCTATTCTTCTGGATATTCAAATATTTTGTCTTGTGTGTGTATTGGATCGCCATTTATTGTGCGATAGACTATTCTATGTGATGTGATTTGAGTTATCTGATGATTTATGTTACATGTTTTATTGGTGTAATGATGATGTTAGTGATATAACATGTTAGTGTTTATGAGAATATTTGGTGTATTGTGGAAGTGTCAGTCTTGATGAGTGTATTGGTGAAGGGGACGGATTCGCATCACTCGCTTGCAAGCGCCCTACGATTCTGTGATTTCCTCTTCACGATGTGTATTATATGCTGTTATATTTTATGATGTTGGTTACTATGTTTCAGGTTTGCAGGTACATGACACCGACTCCACCTGGTTTCACAGGTCTGAGCGTGTCGATCCAATGATTAAGTTGAAGGGAGATAGTAGCTAAGTAACATGTGTCAAGTTTACACCCTAACCATAGTGTGTCGTCAGTCGTCTGTGTTGAGTCGTTGTTTGCCTTACTTTAATGTTATTTAATTCTGAAATATTCTTGATTGGGAAATAGATGTTAGAATAATTGCATTATATCATGTTGAAGATTATTTAATTTAAATTATGCAATGTGGATAAAAGTTTAGATTTAAATTAATTAATTATATTTAATTTATTTAATTGATTAAATTTAATCCAAGGGGTTGAATCTAATTATTAAATAATTAAATTAATTAATTAATGTGTTGCAAGAAAATTAAATGAAATAAAAGAATTAAAAATAATTTGGAATCTAATTTCAATTTGTGAAATTTAATTATTTTGGAATTTCATTTCAATTAAGTTGAAATTAATTTAGAAATTGAAATTGGATTTTAAAAGCAAAGTTGGTTTTCAATTTTTGGAGATAATTGATAGTTAGATATTTTAAGTTTCAGTTTTGCATGCAAAATTAGATTTGGTTGTGCATGATATTTTCAATTAGGTCTGCATGTGTAAGGGGAATTTAGGAATTAATTTTTATTGCAAAATTCATGTATTGAGAGAATTTTGGTAGAGAAAAAAAAAACCTTCTTCTGATGTGAGAAGATAATTTGGGAAAATTGCACAGAGAAGAATTTGGAATAAATTTTAGGTTGTGGTTTTGAATTGAGGGAAGATTGTTTTACATTGGTTGAGCATTATCTGGATTGGTTGCACTTGTGAAGATATCTCAAAAGTTCTTTGGAGGAGAATTTCATCAGAATTAATCTTTTCCAGAAGCTTCAAAATTCAGGTTTTGTTCTTGTTTCTTGTTCTTGATTATTTTAAAACAAATATAGAGATTGTTAATTATTCTGGTTGTTGAATTTGTAAAAAAATTGTGTAGTTGGATTATTGGAATTAGAATTGAAATTTATCTGTAATTTGGGGAGGAATGAATAGATCTACTGTAGGATTTAATTTTGTAAATTGAAGAAATTGAAGAAATTATGGTTAGATTTAAACTTTAGATTGTTGAGGAAATTCATTCCTTTGGAAAAACAATCAGATTTGTTTCAGAATTCAAAACCTCTGTAGAAAATTTTAATTCTTCAATAGATTTCTTATTATTTAATTGGGTTGAATTCGTGAAATTAGTTAAAAGAATTAATTGATGTTAAATCTCTGTGGAAAATAAGTTTTTCTGGAAAAATCTCTTCAATCTAACTTATAATGGAAATTCTGGATAAATATATATATACATATGTATATATATATATTTTGTTAAATATACTTATATACATAAGTTATATATATATTTATTTCAACTGTTGAAAATTTATTTTTATATACTTGTGATGCCGTCCGTACGGCGGACGAATTCTGAATTTTGATCAAGGGTTTTCATTTAAAAAAAAAATTAATGTAGTTGTTTTAAAGCGAAATTTTTCATTCGCTATATTGGTGGTTGTATTGTCCTTGGGCGAAGCCCGTGTTGATACGCACAGGCATGGGGAGGATCTACCTCCCCACAACCGCCCCATATAGGAGTGGTTGTGTGGAGGGAGACCCTCCACATCTCCCCTCACCTTACACAGTCCCATGGCGGTTAAGGGAAGTGTCGCTGCCAAGGGCAGCGCTGCCCTCACCATAGTCCGCCACCCATCACCACTTGCGGCCACGCCCTGTGGTTTCGCCCTCCCCACACACACGTAAATGGTAATGCGAATGGAAGCATTCGCCGCCTGTGCAGGAAACGGGGCGAGGGTTCGGCCATAGCCGACCCCTCCCCAAGCCTTCTAGTTTTATTTCCTTTCTCCAGCAATGGCGGTCGCCGTTTCATAAGGATCTTTAGGGTTTTTCTAGTTTAGTGTTTAGTTTTATCTAATTTGGATATTTGATAATTAATTTTAATGCAAATTAAATAATATTGAATATCAAATATAATTAGAATAAAATGGGTATTTGGTAAATTTGTATATATGAGGATATATATAATGAATATATATTTGTAAATATTTCTTATGTAGATTTTGGAATGGAGGTATGAATTATTCTAAGTTGGAATTATTTAGATAGGTTACTTTTAATAATTAGTCTATTATTTTGGGAACAGATGTTTGTCTAGGGATATTTATTTTAAAATTGGTTGTATTTCAGAATATCATATTTTATGTTGCTTTGGTAAATAAAAGATTTATATACCTGGAAATTAATAAAGTTTTAGATCGTTTTGAATAAAACAATTGAATAGTTTTGAGTAAGATAGAAAATAAAGTTAAATGATTATTTTTGCATAATTCAAATTGATAGAGAAAAAGGTATTTTAAATAATTGATTGAATTAGGGAGTGAAGTTAGTTGGTATTAATTATTCTTAATTAGGTGTTTATTAATATAATTTGAGATTAATTAGACTAATTATATGGGGCAAGTGATTTATATTTGATAGAATTGAAATTTGGTTTACCAATTAAAATCAGTTAGATATAGATTAAGGACTACTATCAAATATTGAAGTTTACAATAGATACACTATTAACGATTCAAATTACATTGTATTACGTTTCTCAATTTAAGTTGCTTTAAATCATGAGTTGTTGGTATCTCATTAGTATATAGATTGTATTATTTATTTATTTCTATTTGAGCAATTTAATTATTGTGAATGAAATTATGATTGAGATATGGATTCAGAATATCCGAATATAGCAATACCCTCGTGATTGTCTTTTATAATTGTTGTCCTCGTATGTTGCAAAGGGGTTGTGAGTTTAAACAATTTAAATTCTCTAGTATGAAAATGGAAAATGGGTATATGGTTAATTGAGTAAACTTTGTTATTGTGCCTTGGCCTTTGTATACGTTACTTATTGCTTGAGTATGGATTTAGGAAATCTAAAGATATAAGGTTTGATTCATGACTTGATTGCTTTTGTAGCTATGTCGTCATTTGGGATATGGGATTATGTGTTAGTCCAATTTATAAGTCTTCCATAGAATCTTAGAGGATCTAAGAGGGTTGTCGATTCATGATGTCAACTAGTGTTGTCCCTTGGGTAGTGCATGGTGTCTTTTCAGTAGTTACCCGGTTTCTGCGAACGGGGTTGTGTTGTTTTGTACCTCCTGTGAAAGGAGTAGACTACGTGTTTAGGTTGCCTCCATTTGTTGGAGTGGATTTCGTTATTTTGTTTCCTCCTTGTGATGGAGTGGTCTTGATACCTTGGTTGTATGCACTTGTGAGTCCCTTGGTGATAGTTTGTTTATGTGTTGTCGAATAGAAGAGTGGCTTCCATTAGGGGCCAGGGCCCAGAAGAGGTAGGATTTGGGTAACCTATGGAAGTGAGTTTAATCAAGTGATAACTAAAATTGAAATGAATATTGGGAAGTACTACACACTAAAAAGATAAGTTCTAGCTTCACTCATAGTCAAGTGCTAGTTATGGCTTGGAATGAGTGGAAAGGCCTGGAATGGCAGTCATCTATCTTGTCTGTACGAGAGGTATTTGATACCGCACTAGTACGTATGAGGGTCGAGGATCGGTAGAGGCCACCAGGATTACCGGAGCCTAGGAAGATCTGCTGAGGGTAACTTACTACGAGCTATGCGATGACACTCTGTCTAGGACAACTGTCTGTTTGTTGGTATTTGTTTATGTGTATGGTTCTTTGAACATACTTGATCTATTTTATGTCTGGAAGCAATGTGACTTATGTCAGTGATGTGAGAGTTGTACTTGTGTTCTTGTATTGTACTTTTGTTTGGTTGAGTCAGTATGAGTCTACCTGTGGTTAGAGGATGTTTATCTTTGTCCATGTTATTTGGTTACTATCTCCTAGCATGGGGGGTGGTCTTTCGGGTACCACATGGTTGGGTGGAACATGCACCAAAACCATTGGGTCCCCTTTGTTCTTCAGTTCGTGGAAGCGAGACATCCATTTGGACAACTCGCGGATCTTGTTATTCTCTTCATGCAATGTTGTAATTCTACTTGCTATGAGTTGTATTTACCCCTCTTGTGTTATGAGGTGGATCTTGTAATTTATTATACCTATGTAATTTGACTCATTCTGGGAATGAGGATTGTAATCTTGTAATGGATTTATGTAATGGATATTCTACTCTTATCTTGTATTTCTTTATATTGAATGAATGTTGTTACTTGAGTTATTTAATGCAATGTAATTAAGATGATGTATGTTAATGGGAATTAAGTAATCTCGGTTACGTAGCCTTAGGGGAGGTTGTCAATTATAGGTGAACATGTATGTGTTATTCACTTTTATAAAAAAAAAATTAGTACGCTTTTGTAGTGAATTGAAACTTCCTCTAGGGTTGCGTGGCAGGGCATTACATTACAACTATGTTCAATTCGGATGTCGGTGATCGAAGGTATCCTTTATCTCTTTCTTATAGTTTGTATTATCTTTGTTAAGATTTCCTCATCAAGTATCATACATCTGGGATCCCCTTTACCCCTTACTTGCAATGAGGATCCCTTAAGGATATGATTATGCTTGATCGTGCATCGGGGATCCGAGATCCCTTCTCCCTCTTCCATTATTGATATTCTCATTGCTTAAGTGGTATCCCTAAATCATGAAGTCTGAAAGGGTTTTCGAGGTCAAGGCTTAGAGATTCATTTTACCTCTTTCTACAAAGCTTATAACCCGTTAACCAGATTCCTTTATTTTAAACCTTGACTTGTACTTGTGAAATAAATTCAATGAAGGAAAATTAGTATACCTGTGATGAAGGTAAATACTCTTGTTAGGAATTTGGGTTCCATAATACCTCCTACCTCAATAAGGGAATGTACACATGGTATGACCGACACCCGAGGTTTGAAAAAGTCATGAAAGTTTTGCTAAGTGTTCTGCAATTCATCAAGGGTTGGGGATTGGGGATACCCCTTACCTATTTTACCTCTATAAGAAAGTGGTAAGAGACATCTCCAACAACCAAAAACCATAAGTCATGATCAAGTTTTCACTAAGTTATAAAGGATCGGGGGCTAGAGGTTAGAGTATCACCTTACATCTTGTAGATGTTTTTAGGTAATGAGTAAGGGGAACTCACGACACCCGAAGCTCGAAGTTTGTTTCAAATTTTGAAAATGTCAAGGCATGAATCAAGTGGAATCCTAGGGAAGTTAAAGGCCCGATGTTCAAAAGAAGTTTTGGAAATAGACAAGGCATGGTTAAGTGTTGGGAACTTTGTCAAGGATCAAATATTTAGGTTATCACTTACCTCTTTCACCTCTATAAGAAAGTGGTAAGAGACATCTTCGATATTTGAAGCCCGAAAGTTAAGGTAGTTTTACTGAGTTACCAAGACATGATCAAGGGTTGGAGATTAGAGTTTCACCTTCCATCCTTTAGATGTTTCCACACATTAGGTAATGGAGACATGCGATATTTAAAGCCTAAAAGTTATCCTTTTTGAATCACTCAAGGCAAATAGAAAGAAACCTCACAATACCCAAGGTCTAATGCCTGATGATGATGTCACAAATGACATCAAATGATGTGTCTAGTAGGATGAAAAGGCCAAATTTAGCAAGAACAAAAGGAAAATAAAATGCATGATTGAAACAAAAACACTAGAATGTCCAAAACTAGACCAAGGAGAGGAAAAAAACAAACAAAAAGCTAAAACCCCCCAAAATCCCAAAGCCAAATCAAGGGAAAGAAAAAAAATAAACAAAAAAACAAAACCCCCAAGCACAACCATGCATCATAAAAGCAAGAAAATAAGAGATTTTTAAAAGATAATAACTTATGTTTGAACCAACCTGATAAAACACATGAGAGTATTGGGGAAGCACATGAACAACTAGGGACAAACATGTGAAAATGTAGAGCTCACACCAAATGAGCACCACCATTCACACAACCAAGACCAAGTGAGCACATACCATGTAATCAACCAGATAGGCATAAGTGGATACCTATAACAATGGTAGTCAAAATGAACACAAAAGGAACTTAGGGGAGCTGTAGAGAATAAAAATACAAATCACAAGCTAAATAATCATTGAATGATGCACTTCCCAACATAAAAATACCCCAATTCATTGTATTAATGACACAGCTACCCAAGTGTTAAGTCATTAAACTCTAGCTGTTATTCATTAAATTCAAATACATGTATGATCACTTGACAGGACATGATGTTTCGTGCATGCCAAATGAGGTGTTGTCATCATACTACACAAGTGGAAGCATGCAAGATGGGAAAAATTTGACCAGTGAAGCTTGATGAAGGTGAGACAAGAAAACATCGATGGCTAAAGAGGGAAGGGTTGAGGCTTAGGAACAACAAGGACTTGGAATACTCTTCCTTGGAAGCTCGACATCCAAACCCCAAAAGCAAACAAAGAAAACAGGAAAAGAACAAGGGAAAGGAAGGAAAGAAAAGGAAAAAGGGAAAGGAGGAAAGGGAAACCAAGAAATGCAAGGAAAAGACAAGGGGGTCCCCATTTTTCCAAGAGAAAAAAGGGGTGTGAGTGCGAAGGCACAACACTTTCTATTAATTGGTGTCCCTTCTATGAAAATTAGTTCTCCTTTTTCCATTGTAACTTTTAAATTTATTTTGATCCTTTATTTCTTTAATTTTTTTGGTTATTTATATTTATATTATCACACTTTATTTTATTTTATTTTCTTTACTATCATTAACATCATTATAATTTACCATGATAATAATCCCAAAAAAAAATTATTCAACTAGTGGGATTACAATAATCAACACTCAACTTTTGGGGCCAAATGGTTTAAGTATTATTGAAAAAATAACTCCTAGTGGAACATGTAGAGTGTAAGTTTTTCAATCATAATCCTACCTATAATGAATGAACATTATGATTGTAACAACCTTAAGATTTGGGCATAGGTGGCCGAGGTGATTATGCGCTATGTGATGTTGGAAGATAGGTTTACTGCTATACTGGGTCACCATTTCACTCTTTTAAATCACTTTAGACATCAGTTGTTTATTTCCTTCCTGTTTTTTTGCTATTGTCCATGGAGATTTCGATTTATGCACATTAAGAAAATGATAGGAAGGCTCTAGTCCTCCATGAGGGTCTCATCCTTTTAATCATGGAGCATGTTAGGTTTCTTCTCCCTGCCCTTGCTATTAAGGGCAAGGAGAAGACTATGAGTGAAGGGTCTAATTCATTTGGTTCATAAACCAAAATTGCCAAAGATAAGGAGTGGGAAGAAGAGGATGATGATGGTCCACCATCCCCTAAGGATACCTTCTCGAAAAAGAGGAAGAAGGGTAGCTTGAAAAATAATCATGCTCCTAAGCACCTTGTTCTTTTTGACAGCGAGGATACAAAGGTGGGATCAGATGATTCCTCTATCAGGAAGGTGGACTTGGTTGTTGGCTAGGTTGAAATTGAAGATGGAGGTAATAAGGAGGGTTTGCAGGAGAATGTGTTAGCCTCAGAGGCCAAGGATAAGCTAAGGAGGACATCCAAACTCATTGCCAAGCTGAAAAACTAGGTCTCAAATTTTCTTGCTAAGGATGCCAAGGTGATTGATGAGGAAAAGGTTACTGGAGAAAAGGTGGTGGAAATTGAGGACTCGTCAGTTCAGAACTTGACCAATGATGATCTACAAGAAGAAAACAAGGGTCAAGATGAGGAAGAATCTGAGAATATGAACACTAAGTCAGAAAACCTAAAGGTAGATCTCCTTTTTGAGGAATTTTCCTATTTAAATGATGAGTCTCCCTTAATGTTTGAGGTGTTGGACATGGCAAGGGTTGGGGCCACTGGAACTTTTAAATTGGCTAAGTGGACTCTTTAGGAGTTTAATAAAGTTAACATTAAAATTAGGGGTTTGAAGGAGAACTTGAAGAATGTTCCGTAAAGCTCAGTGTCAGACATTCTGATTGACAGAATTGTGGACCTAGAGGGTTCTTTCCATGATTTCAAATATTAGTGTGAAGATCGGTTGGTTGGGTTAGAAGCCAAGGTTGCAGGCACCAATGCAAACATTAAGAAGCTACTGCATGTGTGCCATATTTTTGTTAAAAATAGTGCACACTCCTTGGAAGTCTTGTTCAAAAATATTAGTGAACAAAGGGAGGACCAATTGTACTTTTCTAAATTAATGGATAAGGAGCATGTAGCTAAGGGAAAAGGAAAAAAGGGAGTGAAAGATGATAGAAAAGGCACTACTACTAAAGGGCCTACTGATTGGAAAAGATCCTTTGAAGCTAAGAAGAAAGAGCTTCTAAACATGATTGATTTGCATAGGATCCAAGAGCTTAAGGTTGCCAACACCTTAAGCAATATGAAATAGTGCTCGGTTCTCTTTTTTTGCTCTTTTCTTTCCACTGGGTCTTGGTTTTCTTTTTGTTGTTTTGTTGCTGATGGGTGCTACTGATGGTTTATTTATTTATCTCGTTCAACACTCTGTCTATTTTGTTTCCTTCATGATGGTCTTCTATTGGTATCTTTTTTCCTATCTTCTTAGCAACATTTTGTATCTCAATTTGTAAAGGGTTTCAGGTTCCTTCAAAACTTGTTTTTCTCGTATAATCAAAACAACCTTGAGTGTTTAAGTATATAATCAATCAACCATATACCTTTTATTTAAAATTTGAGGATATAAGAGTAGGTTAGTTTGGAAACATAAATTAATCTCATAATAAGTCTATTTAGTGCACATTATTTGCAACAATATATCTACAAGATCAATTAAATTCCTCACAAAAATTTTAGCACAAAGGCATTATTGTTTGATTATTTTGAAGATGTGCAAATTTAATTCAACTATGCCATGCTATCAATAAATTGATGAATGCACCTATTGTCAATAAGATAAAATGGGTTTGTTTGAGGGATATGATATTGGGTACTAAAAATTAAATGAGGAGAAGGGTTTTTTAAACTCATGGGAGGCACATGGATTAATTAATACCATTTGGGGGTTTATGCAAGATTTTTTATATAAAAGAAAGCACATGATTAGTTGTTGAGGTTGGTTATCATAACCTTTCAATTTTTGGATAAGGTTGATCGAGCATATCTTGTAAGTTACATATGTGAGGAGAGGAATAATAGATTGGTACATGTGGTTACATAATTGTTTTTTTTGTTCACATGGAGTGTAATTAGGGAGCTTGATGTCAGAAGCCCTACATAGAGAATTTATAATTGCATAGAGGGTTTTCCTAGGGCACATCTTATCATATTGATGATATTTTATCTATTCTTTTATATTTTTTTAAATTTTGAATACTTATTTTCCTATTTTCTCTCTTAGGGTTATTGTGGAAACAATTTATTATTGAGCTAAAAATGTCTTTTGATTTGGTTTTAGATCTTAGTTGTTAGGTTGTAAGAGCAGATCTATCTAGTACTATTTGTAATACTCCTCCGTTTTGTCCTTTTGATTGAACAGTGTTATGCTCTGTTATGTTGTACTTCCTGTTGGTACCTTGACTATGGTACTTGGCTGGTTTTGATCACTATCTATAAAGCGACGTTAATGTTATCTTTTGATGTGATGGTATTTTAATATGATGTTATCTTATGCCATGTTTTGAATTAAAATAAATGGATATTCGAATTAATGATGTTATGCTTTGGATTATATTAGTATGTTAGATCTATCAGTTAGTTACATTGTATTGGTGAATAGGACGACATCGCATCACTCGCTTGCGAGCGCCCTGCGATTCTGTGATTCCCTCTTCACGGTGTGTATTGTATGTTCATATTATATGTTGTTGTTTACTTGATTTTCAGGTTGATAGGTATAGGACATCGACTCCACTTGGTTTCACAGGTTAGAGCATGTTCAATGCCCAACGGTATTCGGTTGGGAGATAGTAGCTAGGATTCTGTGCCAGGTCGTCACCCTAGTCATAGTGTGTCGTCAGTTTTGGTATGGTCCAGTTGATTTATATTTTTCAATTTGTCTGGTTTTAGTTTAAATTAGAAGTTTGGAAAAAGGTTAAAATATATGCTTGGTAGTTAAATTGCCATTTAAATTTATCTAGTTTATGTTGAAATGTAATTTAAATTATTAACTAATTTAATTTATTAATAAATAAATTTAATCTTTGATTAGATTTAGTTTTTTGATAATTAAATTAATTGATTGGAAATATATAAAGTTTTCCATTTTGGAGTTAATAAAATTTTGTGTGAAATTGAGAATATGGAAAAGATGAAATAAAAATAAAAGAAAATAAATTAAAAGTCAAATTAGAAAATTTGAATTCAAAAATTGAAAAAAATTAGATATTTTCTATTTTTTTCTGTCTTGGAGAATTAATGAGGGTGGTTGTAGGTTTTTTTGAGAAAATTTTCATTATCTTTGAATCTCTTCACAAGTTTGGATTATGGAGTTTTTTGGAAAAAAAAATTAAAAAAAGAAGAGGAAGAAATTGTTCAAATTGTGGGTTTTGGATTAAAGCTTGAAGAATCTGAGAACCTGAAGAGGGGATGAAGTCATCAATAGGGTCTTACTCAACTGCAGATTAAATAGGTTCATGTTTCTTTTAAATGCGTTTCTTTTGAAATTTTAATTGTGAGTGTTGTTGAAAAGCTTTGAATCTATTGTTTGATTGCAAAATAAATCAATTGGGATCTTGTGTTTTTTAATTTGGAGGAAAACCTGGTTAGGAATAGAGTGTTTCCAAAATTTAAAATATATACTTGAATGTAATTTATTGGTTGTATTCCTTGTGTTCTTCAATTTGTTTAGTTTTCAATATGGGTAAATGAATATATGAATATATATGTATATAATTTATAATTTATTTTATATCCTTGCCCTAGCAAAGTAATGCTAGCAAAATTTTATTAAATTTTGAATTTCTTTAAGGGCTATATTATTTTGCTTCTAGGTTTTATTTTTTTTCATTTCAAAAAAAAAAAGTCCATTTTTTTGTTTAAAGATTTTATTAAATTTTTTTTTGGTGGGGGTCACTGGGGGCTCAACCCCCACCGCACCCCATGGGAGGCGCATGGAGGGAGCCACTCCTAGCGCACTCCCCACCTTCCCCATCGTCACTGCTTCCCTTTTCCCCTCCCCGCGGTCGTGCGGATTGCGCAGTCGTGACCATCGTCAACGGTGGTCGACTGTGTAGCTCACAGCAGCGCCACCGTTGGTGGTGGCCGGCTTTGCCACCCACGCTCGTGCCTTCCCCACCGCCTTCCGCCTACAACAACCGCCTTCGCCAGCGCCGCCTAGTTTTTTTTGGCTGCCACCCCTGTAGAAACCCTTGCCGCTGGTTAAGAATGTCGCCACCCTGTGCGAAAACCGTGGCCGCTCTCTCCAAACTGCGCCCACCTTGGAAATCCGTGCGGTCGCCTAGCCCTAATCCATGATGCGTGCCCCTAGGCGGGGTTGTCTTTGGAAGTTCGGATTTATTTTAATATGAATAATGGAAATAAAATGGAATATATTTTAATATTTTAATATTTTATTTTTATAATATTTAACTATCATTATATATATAAAGCAATAAAATATATATAATAATGTTTAATATTATAATTATATAATATTAAGATATTAATATATATTATTATTGTATAATTAAATGTTATATTTATATTAAAATGGTGTTTTATTCCATGGCATATCATAAGTTTAATTGAGGAAATTGAATATTTAGATATGGCATGATTTAAATGTAATTGTGGAAATTATATTAATGTGCAATCGTCGAATTGTCTAGTTTTATTTTTAAATAATATATTTGATGGAGCAATATGTTTGATTTTAATTAGTACGCTTATTAAAGATAAGATAATCATCTTAGGAATGATTATGTCGAAAAGAGGAAACCAATATTTGTCTTTAAATGACGTTTTCCGAATGATGGGAATAAATGTTTATTTTATAATTATTGAAAACAATTAGAGAATGTTATTTTGATTTAATTTCATCTTTGTCTAAAAGAGACGCATTCAATTCAGTTAATTTAATGCGACAAATTTCTGAATGAAGTGAGGAAATGGATTTAGAATATCCAAAGGTAGATTCTTTTAGATGCTTTCAGTGAACCTTTCCTTCATGTTCTGGTTTTTGGAAAAGGTGTTATAGAGTTTAAGTAAGTCTTCCAGATGAGGTTTTCTATCATGTGGGTTGTCGTGTCATATGGTCAACCTGTCTTGATTCCCTTGGGTAGTGCATGGGAAGTTATCAGTGTTTACCCAATTTCTACAAACGGGGACGTTTTGTGTCTCTTGAGAAAGGAGTGGATTATGGGATCTGTGTCTCCTTGTAAGGAGTGACCTTGTTATATGTTCTTTTGCCTCCAGTGTTGGAGTGCGTTTCAGTTTGTGTCACCTCCTGAGAAAGGAGTGATCATGTTATCTGGTTTGTTTGCACTTTGTTACCCTTGGTGTTTGGATGGTATGTGTGTTGTCAAGTAGAAGAGTGGCTTCCATTTGGGGCCAGAGCCCGGAAGAGGTAAGATTGGGTAACCTTCAGAAGTGGTGTAATTAAGTGATAACTAAAAACAATACTTAGAAGTTTGGGTAGTACTTCACACTAAAAAGATAATTATACCTCACTCATGAACCCAAGTGCTCGATCAGGCTTGGGATCGGTGGGAAGGCTGGGGATGACAAGGTCATCTATCTTGTCTGCATGAAAGGTATTTGATTCCGCATTAGTAAGTATGAGGGCCGAGGATCGGTTTGAGGCCACCATCTTGACGATCCGCACTGGGTAACTCATGACGAGCTATGCGATGACACTCTGTCTAGGACAACAATTGGTACTTGTTTATCGTGGGTATGGTTTTCGTAACATACCTGATGTGACCATGGTTGGTGTTTGATTCTATGTGTATGGTTCTCTTATCATACTTGATCTTCTTTTTATCTAGAAGTAATGTAACCACGTTGAGTTGTACTTGTGATGTACATGTGTTGTACTTGTGTTACTTGTGAGGTTCATGTGATTGATTGTTTCAGTTGGTATAGTTATGATGTAGCCTGTGTCTAGAGGTGTTGGTCTTGGCTAGAATTCCTTGTTACTATCTCCTAGCACGGGGGGTGGGCCTTTGGGTTCCATTTGGTTGGGTGGTGTGCACCTAAATCCATTGGGTTCTTTCTTCATGTTTTTGTGGATGAGACTTCCAGTTGGAGAGCTCATGGGTGCCAGTATCAATTCTTGCTTTATTTCATTTCAATTGATCTTGTATTATTTTACCCCTCAGTTGTTATCAAGGTGGAGGTTGTAATTGTAATCTTATTTGTTAGACTTGCCTCATTCGGGGAATGAGAGATGTAATTGTAATATTTAATTATGGATTAATAAAATTGAAAGTTATCTCTTGCTTTGTTGTATGTTATCTTATTTGGAATGCATGTGTTTAAATTATTAAGTAAATGAATGACATGGTTTAATTCATGTTTTTGGTTGAGGTTCTATATAACCTCTATCTCGTAACCTTAGAGGTTGTTGGCAATGTGTAGTGTACTTGCATGTTCATTGTACTTAAATAAAAAAAAAAATTAGCCTGTGTAAGTAGTTGTTTGCAACTTCCTCTAGGGTTGTGTGGCGGGGCATTACACTATTAACACTTGGAAGGAGTAGATTCTTTTGCATACTTGAATCCATGGACTTGCAAGAAAATAATGAAGGTATTTTCAAGAATAAAAGTGTGTTTGTAGACTTTGGTTGTTGCAGGTTAGGGGTTTGATATAGATTTGATAAGGTGGTTTCCTATGCATGTTCTTTTTATAAGGGTTTTGGGGGTGAAGTTTTATTAGAGATATTTTGGACCTAGACATGTCACTATTATGTCTAGAAGATCCAAAAACCTATGGATCCATGAAAAACATGACTATGTGTGGGGTTAATTTTTTTCCCATTTGTATGCCCTTGAGAGAATTTGTCAAGGTCAAAGTCCATACATCTATATATTATACATGTTTTTTTAGGTCACCGACGTACTCTATGGTACCCATAGGGAATAATATCTAAGAAATTCTAACTGGTTGTATAATTTGTAGAGTTAAAAAATAAAATAAAAAGGGAGTTAATGATATAATGGTGATGCCAATTGTATTGATGTTGCTATAAAGGTTTGGTGATCTAAATATACTAATCATGGGTGGGCCCAACCCATATTTGTGGATATCCATAGGGGTTTAACTCCTACCACTAGAGAGTATAAAACCACCGAAAATTATTACCACCGTTACTTAGAATGCAACCTAAAAACCATTACATTATCACTATAGTGGCACACCCTTAGAGTTTCTCATCTACTACTCACTTACAACCACCAGCAATGGTGCAACCAATTCTTCCACCTAGAGATCCACCACCCAACCACTGGGTAGTTTTATGAATTTATTTAAATAGAGTAGATTTTTTTTAAAGCATATTTTGTACCCAAGGAGTTAGATTTCCACATTCTTGTAGTTGATAAAAATATATTTTTTCTTATTTCAATATGCTATTATTATTATATAATTTATTTTAGATATAAAATACTAGCTGAAATCTATTTTTTATTTCATCGATTCAACAAGTCATATATGTGCCCATGGTGTCCAATTTAGACTTATTATATAAAACAAAGATTATTTTTGAGCACTTCATAATGGATCATGTTTAAAGATGTTAGTGTGTGATTTATTAATTTATATTTATATTTGAGTTATTTGTTTTTTATTTTGATTGTGATACTTTATGAGTTTGTGACAAATCAAATCTAGAGGTGATTTTGTGTTTGAGTTATGGTAAAACTTACATGTTTATCTTTTGTTTTCCCTATTTGTAACATTTATGTGATTTTAAATTTATCATTACATCATGAGAGCTATGATTTGTGTAGCTTTTCAAGCTATTTATACTTATAGGTTGTATGGATAACTAAGATGTTGACCATTGTATCCATAAAATTTTTAGTGTGGATGAGGATTATATTTGGTTGGCCTATTTGAGTCACTTGGTTCATTGGTTTTATTTTTATTACAAGGTAGAGAGATAGTGTTACTTGATATAGTTATATTGTGAGACCTAGAATTTTTGACTATATAGTGTAAACATGTGAGATTCAGTAGGAATTTGATGCAAGTAAATTATTGGTGATGATCATGGTGGACCATGGAGGTTCCTTAAATGTTTTGATATTTTGTATAACATGGTTGTTGATATAGATATATTGGGTTGCTATCATGGAGGTTCCTTATATGATTGGAGGTTTGGAATGGAATGTTTTTTTATGTAATTACATTGGGTGGTGATCATGGTGTCATAGAGGTTCCTTGTATTATTGGAGCTTTGACATGACATGGAATTTTATACAAGCACATTGGGTGATGATCATGGTGTCATGGAAATTCCTAGTACACTTGGAGCTTTAGGATGATATGGTTGTTATGTAGATGCATTTTTGGTGGTATTAGATTGATTCTACTTGTTGTAGGTGGTAATTTATCTTCTTATTTTGGATATCTTGATTCTATATTATCCTTTGGACTTATTTGTGTTGTATTTGAGCGATTTCACATTAGCCATGGTTTATCTTAATTTAGGAGATGATTATCAAAGTTCCATGTTTAGATTGATACCATGGCTTAGAAGGAGCATTAGTAGCGATATGGAATCATCATTTTTTGATGGATACTATTCTACAATGGTTATTAGAATCATGGATGAGCTCTTGAATATAGTTTCTTTTACGTAATGAGTTTTTTTTAACAAATTGAGTATTATTGATAAGAGATGGTTATCTTCATGTGATTTGGAGATATTGACATCCTAGTGCAATGGAGGACTATTGGAGTCTTTGGTTGATGTTTCAATTATGATTTATTAGTTTAACATATGATTATTTTTTACAATATAGATATTATTATACCATGGTGTAATCTTGATTACTTGTTATAGTATTGATATGATACAAGTGCTCTTATGAGAAAATATGTTCATTTAGGACATATAATATTCTTTTGAGGATTTTTAGATCATGATATCATGGATACATATTGATTTTATATTCATCATGTAGTTGGATATTTTGGTGGCGATTTGTGATAATTTGATACATGAATGGTGTGATCATTTTTCTTTTGAGTTTCTAATTATTATAGTGTTGCATTGAAGTTTGGCTAGCATGAGATGATTGGTTGTACACGTATTTTAGATTTGGGTGAGGCTAGAGACCTCTTGTTATTCAAAATCATGTATTGAGATGATTGTTGTGTAGTCTCACAATACACCCCATTTTTCTCCGAGCAAAATGAGGACCCCCTTTTTTAATTTTTGTTGTTGCTTTTATTTTTCTTATTTTTGGTGGTAATGGAAAAATAGTTACAATCTCTTTGATTTTCAAAATATCAATTTCTATCTTCCAATAAAGCCAAGTTTCATCATAGGTGGATAGATCATTTAAAAATAAACCAAATTTCCATTTGGAGAATGTTAAGATTTTTAAAAATGAGAAATTTATTCTCCAGCATGATTTTCTGACCTTAACAAAACATATGTCTAGTACCGATGAAAATCCCCACTATTTCTAGTACTGATCAATTTCCTCACTATAGTAAGAAATATTGTGTATGCTTGATGCATAAGCTAACAAAGTTGGATAAAAAGATTGTTAAATGTATCTTCATCTAGTATAATTATGGTGTGAAATGATACAATATTTGAGATCCTATTGCAAAAAGGGTAATATATTCTTGTAGTTGATAAAAAATATTTCTACTTATTTTATTATGCTATTATTATTATATATTTTATATTTTAGATATAAAATACTAGCTGAAATCTATTTTTTATTTCATTGATTCAACAAGTCATATTTGTGCCCATGGTGTCCAATTTGGACATATAAAAAAAGAGTATTTTTTAGAACTTCATAGTGGATCATGTTTAAAGATGTTAGTATGTGATTTATTAATTTATATTTATATTTGAGTTATTTGTTTTTTCTTTTGACTATGGTACTTTATGATTTTGTGACAAATCAAATATAGAGGTGTTTGGTGTTTGGGTTATGGTAAAAATTACATGTTTATCTTTTTTTGTACCTATTTGTAATATTTATGTGATTTTAAATTTATCATTACATCATGAGAACTATGATTCATGTAGATTTTCAAACTATTTATACTTATAGGTTTTATGGATAACTAAGATGTGGACCATTATACCCATAAATATTTTAGTGTGGATGAAGATTATATTTGGTTGGCCTAGTTTATTAACTTGGTTCATTGGTTTTATTCTTATTACAAGGTAGAGAGATGGTGTTACTCAATATAGTTGTATTGTGAGACCTAGAATTGTTGACTATATAGTGTAAACATGTGAGATTCAGTAAGAGTTTGATGCAATTACATTATTGGTGATGATCATGGTTGACCATGGAGGTTTCTTAAATGTTTTGATATTTTGTATAACATGGTTGTTGATATAGATATATTGGGTTGTGATCATGGTGTCATGGAGGTCCCTTATATGATTGGAGGTTTGGAATGGAATTTTTGTTTATGTAAGTACATTGGCTGGTGATCACATGGTGTCACATAGGTTCCTTATATTATTGGAGATTTCATATGACATGGTTTTTATGCAAGTATATTGGGTGATGATCATGGTGTCATGGAGATTCCTAGTACACTTGGAGCTTTGGGATGATATGGTTGTTATGTAGATGCATTGTTGGTGGTATTACATTGATTCTGAGTTGTAGGTGATAATTTATCTTCTTAGTTTGGATA
The DNA here is from genome assembly GCA_007115665.2 of Sequoiadendron giganteum. Taxonomy (NCBI): domain Eukaryota; kingdom Viridiplantae; phylum Streptophyta; class Pinopsida; order Cupressales; family Cupressaceae; genus Sequoiadendron; species Sequoiadendron giganteum. The sequence goes on from CM021105.1 coordinate 121,867,438, forward strand.
TCTTGATTCTATATTATCCTTTGGAGTTATTTGTGTTGTATTTGAGTGATTGCACATTAGCCATGGTTTATCTTCATTTAGGAGATGATTATCATAGTGCCATGTTTAGATCGATACCATGTTTTAGTAGGAGAATTAATGGACTCGTCATTTGTTGATGGATGATCTTCTACAATGGTTATTAGAATCATGGAGGAGCTCTTGAATCTAGTTTCATTTATGTAATGAGAGTTTTTTTAACATATTGAGTATTATTGATAGGAGATGGTTATCTTCATGTGATTTTGAGATGTTGACATCCTAGTGCCATGGAGGACTATTGGAGTCTTCGGTTGAGCTATCAATTATGATTTATTAGTTTAATATATGATTATTTTTTACAATATAGATGTTATTATACCATTGTGTATTATTGGTTACTTGTTAGAGTATTGACATGATACAAGTGCTCTTATGATAAAATATGTTCATTTAGGACATATAATAATATTTTGAAGATTTGTAGATCATGACATCATGAATATTTATTGATTCTATATTCATCGTGTAGTTGGATATGTGGTGGTGATTTGTGATAATTTGATACATGAATTGTGTGATCATTTTTCTTATGAGCTTCTAATTATCGTAGTGTTGCATTGAAGTTTGGTTGGCATGAGATGATTGGTTGTAAACCTATTTTAGATTTGGGTGAGGCTAGAGACCTCTTGTTATTCAAAATCACGTGTTGAGATGATTGTTGTGTAGTCTCACAACACACCCCATTTTTCTCCTAGCAAAATGAGGACCCTCTTTTTTTGTTGTTGCTTTTGTTTTTTCTTATTTTCAGTGGTAATGGAAAAATAGTTATGATCTCTTTAACTTTCAAAGTGTCAATTTATATCTTCCAATGAAGCCAAGTTTCATTATGGATGGATAGATCATTTAAAAATAAACCAAATTTCCTTTTGGAGAAGGTTAATATTTTTTTAAAAATGATAAATTTATCCTCTAGTAGGAGTTTCCGACCTTACCAGAAAATATGTATAATACTGATGAAAATCCCCACTATATCTAGTACCAATCAATTTCCTAGCTATAGAAAGAAATATTGTATATGCTTGATGCATAATCTAACAAAGTTTGATAATATGATTGTTAAATGTATCTTCATCAGGTATAATTATGGTGTGAAATGATACAAGATTTGAGATCATATTGCACAAAAGGTAATATATAGTAGAAGCATGATTTTTATTGAAACTAAGTCTTCTTTTGTTATATTCCAACAAAAAAAAGTGAACAAAAAGATGTGATTAAACTTACTTCTATGCCTAAGAAAGCTTAATTGAGGCCCCTAGATAGACAAGAAGTTGAGGAGAGCTCATATAGATCTAAATATTTAGAAGAGGAGGAAGAACCTGTAACTCAACTTGTTAGGAGGTCTACAGGGCATAGAAAACCACCTAAAAGGTATTCATTTGATGAATGGAGATGTATTTTTCTTTGAATACTGACATAGATGAACATAGATCTATAGAATAGACATTAGGTATGAATGATTTATAATCCTAGAAGATTGATATAGATGAAGAAATGAAATTTTTGAAAAATAATGATATATGGGATCTAGTACCATTTTCTAAAGGAAAAAAACCTATTGGTTACAAATGGGTGTTGAAGAAAAAGATTGGTTTAGATGGAGGTATTAGTTGGTTGCAAAAGGTTACTCTTAGGTTGAGGGTGTTTATTAGGGTGGTATATTTTCTCCTATTAAAAAAATGATATCCATTCCATTATTACTTTCTATTCTTGTTGCTCAAGATCTAGAGGTTGAGAAAATTGATGTGAAAACAATTTCCCTTCTTGGTGATTTGGGGAGGATATTTATATGTCACAACTAGAGCACTATGTGGTGAAAGGTAAAAGTAATTTGGTTTGTAAATTAAAGAAATATTTGTATGGCATCAAACAAATTCCTAGGATGTGGTACCAAAAATTTGATACATATAGTTGAGTTTTTGGATTTGAGCATTCGAAATGAGACCAGTGTGTTTATTATAAAAATAATGGTGATCATTTTCTATTTATTGCATGATATGTTGATAATTTTTTATTTATTGGTAAAGGTAAATATATGATTTCAAAACTAAAGTCTCATCTCACCTTGTAGATAAATTCAAAATAGATCTTGGTGCAACTAAACACATTCTTGGGATGAATGCCAAAAGAATTAAAGTGAAAAAAAATCTATTGCTTGGCGAGAGTAAGTATGTTGATTCAATTTTATAGAGGTTTAAAATAAAAAAAATGTAGACCATTATGTGTTCCTCTTATAGTTGAATAAATTTATCTACTTCAAATTGTCCAACATCCCCATCAAATATGGAAGCCATGATAAAAATTCCTTACTAGAGCTTGGTTAGAAGTTTGATGTATGCTACGAACCACACTAAACCATGCATAGTCCAAGAAATGGGAGTTCTTTCCATATATATGTATAATCCTAGTAGAATTGATTGGGATGCAGTTAAAAGAGTATTTAGATACTTGTGGGGTAACTCAAATTATTACTTGTGTTATCATGGTAATTTTATAGGATATGATCACTCCCTTGATATTCATGGTTATGTTGATTGAGATTGGGTAGGTGACGTTAACAGTAGATGATCCACTAGTGCTCATGTGTTTAGTTTATTTTGTGGTGCAATTGGTTGGATGAGTAAGTGATAAGATATGGTTTATTTTTCCACTACTAAAGCTGAGTATATGACAACTACTCAAACTTGTGAAGAATCCATTTGGCTTAAGATATTGTGTTTAGATATCAAAATAAAACAAGGTTTAGTGACAATTTATTATGATAGTCAAAGAGCAATTTTTCTAGCTAGGAACCCAACATTTCATGTTAAGACCAAGAAAATTGATGTACAATATCATTTTGTTAGAGATATGGTTGAGGATGGTAGGGTGAAACTAGTTAAGGTAGGTAGATACTTTGATGAATGTTTTAAATCATTTAACTAATCTTGTGAGAATAGAGAAGTTTAAATGATGTTTAGAGTCTATGGGCCTCTTAGCCCTAAGAAATTAAATCATCGTGTTGATACTCCTTTTTCTCTTGCAAGGTGTTTGATAAGTGGGAGAATGTTATGAAAAATGTTTCTCAACCTTGAAAATATAAAATGTTTTTGATTAGATAAGTAGGGAAGGGTGGTAATCCTATATAAAGCATTACATTACGGAAAAAAAACTGAAGAAAACAATCTAGAAAACATTAACCAGTCAGAAACAACAAGTACTACAACACAAAAACTAAAAAATAGAAAAAATAGACTGACAACTAGATAGACTTGTGTGCAAGCCAACTACACCAACACCCCATGAACAAAACACTCAGGGTGGTTTGAAGAAATGGTCAAAATATTGTTGGTTAAATTTTGACCCAGGATCCTTCTCTCCCAAATACATTTTCTTATTATTAGGAAAATCCAAACAAACACCTTCAGATCCATCATGCAGCCTCAAATCTTTGGTAGGAGTGGAAAAATCAGAAGAAAACTTTCCATTGCAATCCTCCCTCTATACCTCCATGCAAGAAGAAGAAGAAGACTACTCAAAAATAGGGGGTTGTTCCTTTTTCCTCTAGAAAAACTGTCAATCCTTATTGGCCAAATAGGTAGAAGCAACATGCCCCATTTTTTGACAAGCACTACAAATAAAAGGAGAGATTTCAAATTCCTTTTGCTGAGCCCAAGTACCATATTTGGAAGATAAAGTATAGTGAGTGGGGAGCACCTTTCTCCTTTCCACAAACATAGAATATGGAAAACACCAAATGCTTCTTTGATTTGGTAATAGAGTTAGTGGCATAAAATTGCCTAAAAGAATTAACAATGATCATAAAAAAAAATCATTTTAGAATTCCAAAGGAAATACTGGCAAACAAACTCAGACAAGAGACTTGAAATACCATGGGTTGAAACTAGGAGACCACTCAGTAAGACAAAGACCATTCATACCCATTAACCAATGAACTTCACTAAGAATACTTATGCAATCTTCTATATCAGAAAAAAGAAAATAGTTGTTCCACATAGTAGTTACCTTAACCTGACCTCTTAGAAGCCAAGCCCTAAGAGCCCATCTTTTGATAGAGTCAATATTGGGATGATTTCCACTAAATCTCCCAACTAGCAAGCTCAAGAGCTAATCCAATGACTCAACCAACATAGAATCAAGAATAACTATTTCAATCTCCTTAGCACCAAGACCCTCAACCATCATAGGTTTGGGAGCATGAATAACCATCGTAGGTGAAGGGACAAAAGGCTCAAGAGACTCAACCAACACCTCATAGTTTGGAGAAGCAACTGCCACCCTAGGAGCACTTGTACCATCACAGACCAAACCTTCATTCTTTTCAAACTACTAGCTACCTCCCCACACAAATTAGGGGAAGTAGGAGCAACATGAGTGGAAGAATCCTCCACTCCATTAATGCTCTGTAGTAAGCAATCATGTTGAATAAGAGCATTTTGAGTAAGAAAACCCTTACACAACCTAGAAAAACAAGAATTAGTCTCCTCCACATCCTTCCCAACAACCTCACACCCCCATGACTTCTTACAAGCTTCTAAAAGAATATCAAGTAGGAACTTCTCTTCCTCATTAGGAAGATCGTACTTAGAACTAGTATCCAAGACAAATACGTCATAGGAAAAAGGGGAAAATTTCCTCGAGGGTATACAAATCCTCATATAAAACATTAACATATCCCATCTGCCATCCCTCATGATCCTAGGAAACTACCTCTTCAAATCCCACATCAGATCCATTATAGCTTGCTGCAAAGCCCTCATCATCGAAAGTAGAGCCACCAATATCCATAGTAGCAACAACCTCCACAACAATAAGAAAATCAACAGTGACTTCACCCTCTGTAAAACCACCTCTACCACCAACATACCCACAGGAGGAACCAACTAGGTTTTGAGAGAGAGACAAAATTTATCATCCCACAAAGGCCACAACTCCAACTCAACCGTCATCCTCTTCTTCATCCATGATACCATCTCCATCTCCATCCTCTTCTTCATTTGTTGCACTAGCAATAGAAGTTTGTCGACATTGCAGACATCTCTGCCTCATTCCTCCCTTGCTCGCTTCACTTTCTTCATTCATCATCGTTCCTCCCTTTCTCACTTTGTTGCAGACATCTCCAAAAATCAGTTGAGATGTTAAACACAAATACAAAATGTTACTATTTATATTAAGTTTACTTTTGAGCATGAATTGGTCTAAAATTTTCTCAAAATCTATGAAATGGATAAATAAATATAGTGGTAAAAAAATTCACAAGATCATGTCGAGATTTGATAAATTTACTATAGTTTGATAGAGCAATTTATGAGTTTTCCAATAGTTCATTCTATTTGTCAGATGGACTCTCGAATCGAAAGTTATGACCTCTAAAAGCTAGGTCTCCTGAATTGGAAAATGTGAAAACATTTTGGACACATAAAAGAGATATAAGGGGGAGATACATGTGTTGTTGTGTGTTTGGAGACATCATAGGACATATTTTATTAGAGATCCATTTGGCATCAGTTTTGGGGTGGTTTTAGCTCATGGATTTTTAAACACTATTAATAGTTTCATGTATTGTATCTCCTATATATTAGGCTTTTGAGATGGAGGTTATATGTGAGAGTTTTATAGATGTTGAGTTGCCTCAAGATCTCTAGTTGGTGATATTCTCGTAAGAGCTTGCTTTGCAACTATATTGTAATTGTTTTAATATCTAAATAATATATTGTGCAAATTTTGGAGTTTGGGGTTTTTATCCTAAAAGAGTTTCCCCATGTAAATCGCTATGTTGTGGTATGAATAATATTCATCTAGGTTTTTAAAATATTGGGTATGTGTAGGAACATCATGGAAAAAACAGGCCCTTAAGTGGCAAAAAATTTAGAAAAATCAAAGTTAGGCAACTTGACATAAAAATTTGAATAAGTTATCTATATTATTTCAAAAATATGTAAGAATAAAATTTGTAGCAAATTGAATGTAGTTTCTAAATTACTAGGTTTATTTAGAAAAAAATAAAATCTATTTGGTGAAAATTTGAAATTTCAATACAGTAGTACTTAAATTTCAGGGAAACAATAAGAAGTAGGTATCTGTCTGACCACCCTAACCACATTAAAATGATAATATTTTTTATAAGATTTTAGATATAAGTAGAGGACTCATGTTTTGATGTGATGCATATTTTTTTATGACAAATTAAAAAAAATATAAAGACTCATATGTTTGACCACCTTAACTTGGTCAAAACTTCATGAAATTCATTTTTTTCTTTTTTTTATCTTATAGTATGCGAAGCGTAGAATGTGATGCACGTTTTGGACTTAAAAAATATGATACTGTTTGAAAGCTATAGATGTTTTTCAATCAGCCTAAAAATTAGGACGTTAGTCATAATTCAATAGAAAATGAATAATAATTATTTATTAAATTCAAAGTAAAGCATAATTTATATTGGTGGAAAGCTGAGAATCTCCTTTAAAAACCCTTTTCATTTCATCAATTTTGGGTAAGAAAAAATTTGTCAGCCACATACCCATCATATTGCCACTTTTTGGCCCATCATGATCCTGCACATACCCTATTGTAAAGATCTAAAAAATATCTGCATAACCCTCCTCTTAATATTAGAGAAGGAAGTTGTTTCACTACCTTAACTTCCTTATATTTGTTGCAATCAAAGTGGGTAGAATTTGCATGAGAAGAGTGAAAACATGATCCTCTACTAACATAGGCCATTCAATAACATCAACATGGATCATATTATTTAGATAAGTATAGGGTCTGTGCAGGATCATAGGGGTCCAAAAAGTGGTGATGTGAGAAAAAAAGTGTTTTTTACTTGGCCAAAAATGCAAAATTCTATATTGAATTTTTCTAGGCTTGGGTAGAAAGTACATGTTGCCATAGCAAGCACCAAAGAAAAATGGATATCTGTTCTAAAAGAGATATCCGTTTAGGAATGGATATCTGTTTCCTGTGTATTAAATGAGTCATTTTCACTTGCTTTATTCTCTATTGCGTGCTTTAGAGAGTCATTTTATAATATTATTATATTATATTAAATAATATCATTTTTTTTATAATATATATCATTATGTATAATATAATATAATATATTATATTGTAATATAATATAATATATTATATTGTAATATAATTATATGATAATATATATATTATTTTCAATATTATTATATATAAATGATTTTTTTCATAATATAAAAACCCTCTTATTAGTCAGTTTGCGTAGGGTGAACCTGACTTAATTAAAAAAATAACTTAAACCAATCAACGTCCTAATGATGGATCATGGAGTATGATCTGAGAACTAAATAACTTAAACTAACTAGATATTTATTTTAAAATGGATATCGTTTACTGTGTTATAAATCAAAAAAAGAAAATGTCGAACGTCATTTTCACTTGCCTTATTTTATATATATATATTATATCATTTTGTGTGAGTTAGAATATGTGTGATTAACTAAAAAAGTAAACTAACACACCAATGAGACATTATATTGAAATAAACTAATCTAGAAAACATAAATGCAAACTCTTTAACAATAGCAGCTCCTTCAAATTCGTCCCATCGTCCTCTATCTCCAAGGATTTGATTAAAGTTGGTGGCTCTCAGTTGTGCAAGCAACAGCTTGTTGAAATGATAACTTAGGAGAATGAGATTGATTGAAAATGCATGTCCATTGTTGATGATTTTAAGCTATGAACTTGAAATGCTATGATACTATGATATGAGATTGCTAAAATGTTGATATGCTGATTCAAATGCAACTATAGTAACTACGCATGAAATCTAGGATGAAATCTACTTATGAGAAGGCTGTATTTATAGATTTTTGAAAGGCAAGAATCTAGTTGGTGGAGATTGACGGTTGAAATTCAAACTTGTCAAGATGAATGGTGAGAGATGGAGAGGTTGAGAGAAAGGTGGAAGGTTGAGAGGAAAGTGGAAGAATGTTTTCAACCCACAAAACCATCCTCATTCAAAAATGGAGACAAACATGACATTTATCTTTTCATTTATGAAAATTGGTTGAAAGTTGAGGATAATTGCTAATTAAATAAATAAATTTATTTAATTACATGTGACAATGAATTTAGAAGCTTCCACAATTAAATAATTAATATTTAATTATGTGTAAGAAGTGAAAAAGATAATATTTAATTAAGTGGGGTGAAAAAGATATTAAATATATAATATTTAATTTAAATGTGAAGTGAAGAATGAATATTCCATTGTTTGAATTTAAATGTTCGAACTTAGAAATAAAAATGATAATCAAATAAATAAATTATGAAATTTATTTAATTTAATTAAGAGGAAAATAGCAATAATTAAATAAACTTATTTATTCAATTAAACAAGAAGAATTGGAAAAATGAACAATATAAATAAATAATTAAATTTATTTATATGTAGATGACTTTAGAATATTAATTAAATAATTCATATTTAATTAATTAAAAAGTTTGAATAACCGTGACCATTTTTAGATGTGTACATTTTGCCCCTCTTTGAAGCGATGTGTTTTACGCATTGCTTCAAAGAATTTTGCCCCAGAATTTTAGAAATTTACCGATGCTATATGCCCCCTCGAGAGATAAATCACATGAGTTGAATGATGGTGAGGATGATTTGAAAGAATTTAGATGATTTTTGGAGAGATTTGGTGATTTAGCTCTCGAAATAGCACTTTGCATAGTAAAAACACTAATAATTTCTCATTTTTACCTTCTTAAAAGGTGGAAAAAGTGAAAAGTCATTGTCATTTGAACAGTAACTTGCAATAATTTTCAGAGCTCTGAGAGATAAAACGAGATGCTAATCCATTATGAGCACCACAGATTGAGCGAGCCCGCCGATATCAGAGACCAGTCGCGTACAGACCTCTGGTAAGTCGACTTGATCCTCCTTGTAAATATTTTTGATTGATTTTGGCCCATTTTTAAATTTTATAATTTTTTTACAATTTTCAATGTGCTGCTTTAGCACATATGAGCCATAGTATAGCGCATAGGTTAGATAAAGTCGCGCATACAAAGTAGTGCATAGATGTGAAATAGTAACACATAGATGTGTAGATTAATGTATAGCGTAGAATAGTGCATAGGATATCTTAAGTAGCGCATCCAGGAATTTTGCCCGCGTAGGATGCTAGATTTGCGCATTGATGAGAGAGATTAATGCATCTGTTTGATAGAATAGGACATAGGTGCCTTAGCGCATGGAATGACTGTTTTAGCACATAGACTAGATAGAATCATGCATAGATGGAGTCGCGCATTGCAGCTCTATTTTAGCGCATCCATGGATTAAAGTTGCGCATACATGTTTTAGCGCATCCAATGTCTATTTTAGCGCATTCATGGATTTTTACCGAATGTCAATTTTTGAAGAAAATTTGATATGCACTTGATGATTGTTGCTAGATTAGACAACTGATTATATGCTGTTGAATAACATCAAGAATATATTAGCCTGATTTGATAAATTTGTCTTCATGGTTGAAGAACAAATAGTAAATATGATAGATTTGCTTTCATGATTGAAAGAGAAATGATAGATTTTGAGTCGATTGACTGGTAAATTTGTTTCCATGCGATATGAAAAACAAAATAGATGAAATGATTGATAAATTTGCTTCCCATGCGATATGAAAAACAAATAGTAGAAATGAGAAATAAATTTGCTTCCATGCGATATGAAAAACAAATAGCTAAAAATTTACTTGCCTTCCTACTTGAAGAACAAATAAGATTTGATTTGATTGAGTTGATTGCTTGTTTGATGTAATTGATGATTTTGCTTGATGTACTGATTTGATTAGAGATTGCTTGCTGATTGATTTGCATGATTGCTTGATGATGTTATAAAGGAGGAATTTAACCTCCTCCAGATCAGGGAGAGATTTCCTCATACCTAGGAGATGGTTCCTCAGCTATCGCAGGATGACTTAGATTATATACCAGTGTGGGTTGAGTCCATTGTTGAGGATCCCGCAATATTGGGTCAATAGGGCGCTATTGAATGCGTTAGCTGAGAGGTGGCATAGCGAGCATAAAACCTTTCATCTGCCCACAGGAGAGATGACTATGACTCTAGAGGATGTATACAGGATTCTAGGTATTCCTGTAGTTGGTGAGCTTGTGATCTATGATCACAAGGAGATTGGGGGGACCGATGCACTGAGACGAGTCTTTGAGGATCCTCATACCGGTGGGTATGAGATTTTGTGGAAGGAGATGGTGGAGAGATATGCCCCACTGCCTTCAATTTTAGCAAGTTTCATTGGTGGTTTCCTTTGTCCTGATCGTAGGTCAAAGGGACTATCAGTCGGGTGGGGTCGGATCTTGGAGGACATACTTCTCCATCGTACCAGATATGCATGGGGGTCCTGTATGCTTGCCCATCTATACCACGATCTTCATCAAGTCGTATATACAGATGGGAAGAGTCTCTCTTGCAGAGTTACTCTTTTACAGATATGGGCATGGGAGCAGATTGCGATCACTCATCCTATTGTTCAGAGAGATCGTCCCCTTGGGTTTCCATATATTTATGCCTATACAGGTCCCCTTGTCTAGCTGAGGCTGGGCAAGTTAGAGTACTAGTAGAGGGTACTGGATGACATGGATACTGTCATTTGGAGACTATATCTTGACTATGACCCCTGGGAGGAAAATGATATAGAGCTTCCTTTTTGTACTAGATCGAGATACCTGATTGGGCGTACCTCGTTTATCATCGAGCAGTTTCTAGTTATGCTGGTCCTGAGATAGTTTGGATTAGTACAGATGATGCCACATAGTGTGGCACACTATGCCAGGCACCATGAGGATGTGGCAGAGTGGGGTCCATTCATGACCATAGAGGCTGCTAGAGCAGAGAATGCAGATTTACAACTAGATTACTAGGTGATGCACCCAGAGGTGACAGATGCAGGGATGACAGATGACTACACAGATTTCTTTTACACTCATCCCTTTCTGAGGTTCACTAGCCTAGAGGAGCCTACCCCATTATAGGGAGGACCAGCTATACAACGAGGGCGAGGGCAGCCATAGGCATAGGCAATAGTAGGACAACCACAGGGAGAGGCTCGAGTAGGGGTACAGGATGCAGCAGCCATGGATATTGATGAGGAGGGGGATGAGGGGGATGACTCTAGCAGCTTGGATGACAGAAGTGATGACAGTGGGGATGATGGAGGTGGTGGGGGTGGAGGACAAAGGTTTTTACTTGAGGTACCCTTCAATATGAGGCCACAGACATCGAGAGTGGTGGATCAACTGAGTACTTTGGCTCCACAGATTATTACCAGGGCTCCCTAAGAGGGACAGATGGATGCCTTGCAGGCAGAGTTTTAGACTCTTCAGAGTTAGTTAGCACAGTCATAGGTGATGATTAGTCAACTACAGGTATAGGTTGCACAACCACCACCTCCTGAACCATAGATAGCTTAGCTTACAGTAGAGCAAGACAACTTTCGGGAGAGATGCATATAGGCCGAGGGGGTAGTTGAGAGACTCCTGAGATCTGTTGAGAGCACCTCTATTGGCGAGGTAGTAGTAGAGGGATTGGAGACTGCTCGGGAGGCTGAATATTATAGGATGAGATATTTTGAGGCAGTACCACCTGAGAGGAGGATTGCCTTCACACAATTAGGTACTCGGTCTTAGACCCATTCACACAGTCATTCCAGGAGTGCCACTAGGAGTGTGGGTCAGCCGATCAGACGAGAGCTCAGAGCTTCTGGGAGCAGAGATCTAGTGAGACCTACTGCCTCATGGGACAGTAGCAGCCATGTGCCCCGACTAGATGTCCCTCAGTGATTATTGATTGACACATTTATTTATTGTATTTTATATATCTTGTTGAAACATTTGATATCCTTGTACTCTTGGACATTTGTTTTGATGAGATTTATGAGATGCAGTGGTGATTTGATTATGCATGTGTTATGAATGATTTATGATGTATGATTATGGATGCATGTTTATTTCTATATGTTATGTCGTGTATGATTTTTATGATGATGATGCAAATGATGGTGTAATGTAAATGATGATGCTTTTATTTTATGTATGATGATGCACTGATGATATGATGTAAAAAAAAATGATTTGATGAAATAATTTCTAACATGATGATTTTTCTTTATGACGTATGTAATGAATGCAAGATGTAATGATGAATGATTTTAATGATGTGAAAAATAATATGATGTAGAATAAATGAATGAGACCTAACAATGATGAAAAAGTGATATAAATGGATATGCAATGAAATGATGACCTAAATGAAAAGTTATGATGAAATGAGATGAATGTATAAATGAGATGATTATGAAGATGTAATATTTAATTAATGATATGCACATGACATGAATAATGATGTAGTATGATGATAATAATGATAATGATATCAATTGGTGAACTAATGATAATGATGTAATAATATGATGCAATGGATATGAAAATGATAACCTAAATGATGATAGGAAATAAATGAAATGGATGCAACCTTATTATAAATGTATATGTATGTGAAATGATGTGAAATAAATGCAAATCTAAATGTTAATGTTACGAAATGATATAATAATGAATGAATGATTAAAATAATGACCATGCATATGATATGTAACGATGGATAATGATCATGATGAACTAAATGAAAAGAAAAAAAATGATAATGATAATGAAATGATGATGCAATAATGCAAATGCAATAATAATGATAACCTAAATGAGTGATGGTGAAATGATATGCAATGAATGATAATGGAATAAGATGTACAAATGTCCAAATTTACTCAATTGTTGTTTTGAAAAGATATATGAAATTGTTACCAACCTTCAAAAATTTATCTTAGACAACCTTCAAAATGCAAACCTAAATGAATCATGCAGTCCTAGAATGTAGTAACGAATCATTCTCCTTTTTGTCATTCCATGCCACACTTGATTTTCATCATTGAGCCTTTTGATATGTTGAAAGTTAGTACAAGCATCAAAGGGTATGTTAGCACCAATGATCACCTGAGTACTGCTTTCATGATTTTTGATATAGCAAATTAATACAAGCATCGAGGTATAATTGAACCAAGATGACCTGAGTATTGTTTGCATAAATAGACAAAAGTTAACCATTTCCTTATGCAAATTCTGAAATGTCATCAATGATACATTGTAGAGCATGTCCCATGATAAATTTTCACAATACTAATGATTAGCTTACAGACAACAAGCAAAAAAAATCACACTCCTTCCTTGTGATTCTAGTTCAGTACATCATTGAACCACTCTAAAGATATGATGTCATCAAATGTCAAAACAACAATTCACCTTATGCTTTAAGTTTTCCATTCATTTTATTCAGATTAAGATCATCCAATTTGTTTTAGTTATTTGTCAAAATAGTCGTGTAAACTCAATTTAATTGGACACTTTTGTTGTTCCTGATATTTCGATTCTTGACGCATGTTGCCAATCACTGCTAGAAAGCTCCAAGAAGCGAATTGCCCCCCCTAGTGACCTTGTACTTTGATTCCTGTTAGACACAACTACTGCTAAGGATAACCTTAATCATCAAGCCATGATGAAATCCTTGTCGTTTCAAGGAGATGTTGTGACACATGATGCAAATGTGATGGCTAGGCATGTATGTGATGCCGATGAAAGATGGATATGCAGAATGTAATCCTAATAGATGAGAGAGCCAAACAAAATCACAAACAATGCCTATTTGCCAGGTTTTCACCATTTGATTTTATTGCACTTTTCTTGATTTTATGATTTTTTTGTTGTTACCAAGACGCCTGTTTGCCAGGTTTTCATCAAGGTAATGATTTTTTTCTCTCTTTTTGAATTTTTTTTTTTTATTGTTTTTGTATTTTCAGGCATAAAACTTCTTCAGATGAATGTTGTTGGTCAGATCTTCAAACAGATCCCCTTCTGATGTTGACAACTGATATGCCCCCGATCCATATGCAACAATGATAACGAACGGGCCCAACCAATTAGGTTCGAACTTGCCTTTCTTCTCTCGATCCTGCTGATTACGAGGATTTTCTTTGAGAACCAAGTCACGTACTTGAAAAGTTCATGGTTTGACTCTGTGATTGTAGCTGCAAGACATAACTTGTTGATATCCATTCAAATGATTAACTACAGTTTGACGTTGTTCATCAAGCAGTTCCACCTCTTGCAACCTTGATACTCTGTAGTCTTCATCATTGATTAATTCCTTTAGTGATACTCGAAGTGAAGGAATCTCAACTTCTAGTGGTAGAATAGCTTCTGCTCCATAGACCAAAGCATAGGGAGTAGCTCTTGTTGGTGTGCGAATACTTGTTCTATATGCCCATAATGATGGATTTAATTGGACATGTCAATCACGACCTGCTTCATTTATTGTTTTCTTCAAAATCTTTAGAATTGTTTTGTTTGAAGCTTCAACTTGACCATTCCCTTGTGGATAGTAAGGTGTAGAAAACCTGTGTTGGATGCGAAATCTTTCACATAGCTCATCAACATCTTGATTTTTAAAGGGTCTTCCATTGTCTGTGATAATGGAGTTGGGAATATCATATCGACAGATGATATAGTTTAAAATGAATGAAGAGATTTGTTTCCCAGTAATAGTTGTTAGGGGAATGACTTCAATCAATTTAGTGAAATACTCAGTGGCTGTAATGATGAATTTATTTCCATTTGAAGATGATAGGTGTATCTTGCCAACTAGGTCCAATCCCCATTGAGTGAAAGGCCATGTTGTGGTGAAGGGTTGTAGTTCCTAAGATGGAGCATGAATGAGATTCCCATGAATTTGACATTTTGCACATTTCTTCACAAAGATGAATGATTCCTTCTCCATGGTCGACCAGTAGTAACCCAATCTCACAAGTTTCTTTGCTAAGATTAGTCCACTTGAGTGTGTCCCACAAATGCCACTGTGTACCTCTTGTAAATCTTTTTCTGATTCATCGCGTTTGAGACATCTAAGGAGAGTACCATCCAGACCACGCCGGTATAAAACGTCAGCAATTAAGGTGTAATGGGAGGATTGACAAATGAAATTTCTTTTCTGATTTCTAGACAAATCTAAAGGTAAAATAATATCCTTTAGGTAAGTGTAAATTTGGCCATATAAGGGAGAATCAGAACTGGTTAAGTGGCAAATGATTTGAGTTTCTAGATTGTCATAGGCGGGAGAAAACAATTGCTCCACCAGGAAATCATACCATGCTTGATTCTTTGACAACTGGAGTAGAGATGCTATTGTAGCCATTACATCAACTACTCTATTATCAGTACACGAAATTTGTATGAACTTGATATCAACAAATTATTTCTTGAAATTGTCCACCATCTTTTTGTAAGGTATCAACTTGTCATCCTTAGTTTGATAGTCGTCATTGATTTGATTTATAACAAGTTGTGAATCACCAAAAACTTGAAGTTCTATGATTTTCCAGTCTACTGCAATTCTCATGTCAATTAATAATGCCTCATATTCAGCTATGTTGTTTGTTCAAGGGAACATTAGCCGATAAGATTTTGGAATTGTATGTCCTTGAGGTGTAATAAAAAAAATTCCTGCTCCTGAACCATGTTGAGTGTAGGAACCATCAAAGTAGAGTGCCCATGACTGCTTAATAGCTGTTGTGAATAGATCAGCATCAGAAAAATCAATGTGTATTGGGTGTTTTACTGGCATTGGTGCCTCTGCTAACTGATCCGTGATTACCTGTCCCTTTATAGCTTTGCGATCCACATAATGAATGTCAAATTCACTCAGGATTATGACCCATTTAGCCAACCTGCTAGTTAAGGTTGCCTTACTTAGAAGATATTTGAGTGGATAAATCTTAGCCACAAGCTTTATTGTATGTGCTAGCATATAATTTCGTAACTTTTGAGAAGTGAACACTATTGCTAAGCAAGATTTTTCAATGAATGTATAATTTAGCTCATGACTTGTCAAATTTTGATTGATGTAATACATTGCTCTCTCCTTTCTTGAGTTGTCTTCCTGTGCCAATAATGCTCCTAGGGACACTTCTGTGGCAGAAATATATAGTATGAGTGGCGCACCTTGCACTGGTGGAATCAATACTGGTGGATTCATGAGATACTGCTTTATCTGATCAAATGCTGCTTCACATTTGTCCTCCCATTTAAATGGAACATTCTTGTGTAAGAGGTGAGTGAATGGTAAACTTTTATCCACCAGTTGGGCAATAAATCTTTGGATGGATTGTAATCATCCCTGCAAAGAGCATAGTTGACTAATGTTCCTTGGTGGTGGCATATCAAGAATTTCTTGTACCTTAGCTGGATTCATTTCAATTCCCTTTTTTGATACAATGTAACCTAGCAACTTTCTAGATTTCACTCCAAAGACACATTTATTTGGATTAAGTCTCACTTTGAATTGCTCCATTCTTTTGAAAATTTTAGATAAGATATCTATGTGTCCTTCCCTGGTGTTAGATTTGGCAAGGAGATCATCAACATAATCCTCCATGAATGTATGCATCATATCATGAAAAATTGTTTTCATTGCACATTGGTATGTAGCTCCTGTGTTCTTCAACCCAAATGGCATTACGTTCCAGCAATAGGCACCCCAAGGACATGTGAACGCTGTTTTATCCTGATCCTCTGGTGCAATATTTATCTGGTTGTATCTTGAAAATCCATCCATTAATGAATACATCGCATGTCCAGCAGTCAAATCAACAATCATATCTATGTTTGGAAAAGGGAAGTCATCTTTAAGACATGCCTTGTTCAAATCCTTGAAATCTATACAAATTCTAATCCTTTTGTCTAGCTGTGAGACAAGTACGATATTGGAGATCCATTCAGCATAGTCAATAGACCGAATGAATCCAACATCTAAAAGCTTCTTTAACTCTTCTTTAACCAACAATGCAACATGTGGATGCATTTTTGTGAGTTTTTGCTTCATAGGTTTTTCCACTGGCATAATAGATAGATGATGCATGGTGAGATCTGGATCCAATCCAAGCATATTCGCATAGGACCATGCAAAACTGATTTGATTGTTCTTGAGAAATTATGTGAATCCTGGTATTTCCTCTTTTGTTAGAGATGCAACAAGTTGCAAGACTTTGGGTTGTTCCGTAGTACCTATATTAAGTGCCTTCGTTGGTTCTATTAGAATGGAAGACCTTTCCTGGTAATATTCCGGGAGAGTGTCAAGTTTCCCATTCTCTAGTGCCTTTGAAAGGTTCTCACTATTGGATACACTTTTTATTTTTCTATTTTCTTGATCTAATATTGCCTTTGTTAGGTTTTCACCATTAGATCTTTCTTTTATATTATTTATTTCACAGCTGAGAAACTTGGCACTTTCCTGTCGAAAACTCTGATCTTGTGATTCCCTAGTGGAAATTGTTTTTGGATGGGATGAACAAAGGAATTTTATGATGGTTTCGTCATTAGGAAAAGTTGGGACATCAATAGGTGCGATTTTTTCCCAATCAATGAGTTTGGGATGGACCAAAGGAAATGGATCATTAGGGTGAGTAAGGTCATTGGCCGTTAGAGTCATGATACTATTATTAACGTAGTTATGGGAGAGGTCTAGGATGGTATCCTCCTGTGGATGATCTGTCTCACTTTGAATAGAATCGGTCTCACTTGAGTCATGATCGCTTTGTAGAACGTAATCAAGCGGAGGCCTTGAGCTTTCCCCTTGTAAGAATGTGGGTGTGAATTTGTGTATGAAATCCACCCTTTTCTCAGAGATGCATGTATCATCAAAGAAGTCGTCCCATTCATATTCATTGGAGTCAGTGTCAAAATTATTTGCTTGAATTCTCAGGATTGTTTCAGCTAACTCCTCTTTAGAAATTATTTGTACCACTTCTTCCTTTGTATCTTCACCATATCCTAACCCAATTTTATCCTTTGGGTGCATTGTTTTTAGTTGGATAGGTTCAATGATACCCTCTTTTCTTTTACCTATAGGGCCATTTTCTTCATAACCCATTTGCTGCATGATCGCATAACCTTTTCCATATTGTTTTGTGGGTAGCTTGATATGTTGTACTGATTCTTCTTCATCTTTGTAGAGCCAATCAAGAATAGCCCTATCTTCCATTTCATGTTATTTGATAAACACTCCATTAAAATTGGTGATGGGAATTGAAGCTGAGGCTAAAGTTGTTGTAGCTTGCTGTATGGATGTTGATGGTTGACCATGAGGTCTTGGAGATATGGGTAGATTAGAGAGAGATAAATAATATTCTCCCACTCCATTATCTTTCAATTTTAGCTTGGTGCCAAAATTACTTATCATTTCTCATGCTTTCTCATTGTATTTGGAGGTAGAGATGGCCAAAGCCTCTCTATTATGCGGGATGAGTGTGTCCTGAGTTGCTCTTAGGTTAGAGCAAGTTTGACTGTTAATGTGATCAGCAAGTATCGTTACTTCTAGTCCATCATATGGAAACCTCAAGCATTGATGATAAGTAGATGGAACAACTTGCATGTCATGGATCCATGGACGACCCAAGAGTATGTTATAAGATAGATCTCGATCTAGAACCTGACAAAAGGTATTCTTCACAATAGGTCCCATTCTAATTGGTAGCATGATGAGGTCTTTGGAAGCTCTTTCCTCATCATCATATGCCTTGATTATAATCTTCCTTTGTGGATCTATAGATTATTCAGAATATCCCAAAGCTAGGACCAATTTAAAAGTACAAATATTTAATCTGGTTCCCCCATCTATTAGGACACGTCTAATTCGAGCTTTGTGAACCATAACCTCTAGGTAGAGTAATGAATTATGTGGATGGGTCATGGATGAGTCATCCTTCTGAATAAAGGAAAAACATGCGGATGAGGACAAGTAACCCACCATGGCTTGAAATTTATTGATATCTAGATCAAGAGAGACAGTTATATCAACAAGTGCCTTTTCCAAAATGTCCTTATGTGTAGGTGATAAATTTAAGAGGTCCAAGATAGAAATTTGGGCTGATGTTTTTCGTAGTTCATCAACCAAATTGTATAGTTACCTGCCGATTTAGGTTTGTAGAGTGGCAAGAGTCCCAAAGGAAACATTATTCCAATGGTTTATCATATGATGAAATGAGGGAACTTTAAATTATGAAAGCACAATTAACCCAACTATTTATCAATCCAAAAACTAGACAAACTGTAGATGTGTGCAAGCCAAAAATTTTTGATTAAATGGTGCACACATTGAGGTATCCTAAATAATTTTTGGAAACATTGGTGGATGGTTTTTGATAAACCACCCAAAAAAAATCTTGATGTCCCACAATATTTTTTATGAAAACTATATGTTAAGTTTGTCCTAGGTAAGCATGCCAACTACTTTGATATGCAAAATTTCCAAGGTGTGGGTAGACGAATTCCTTAGGATAGACCCAGGGAACATTGAGTAATCCCACTTCTTCTTGCTCCACCTATTGCTTCCCCAAATCCAATACCTTACCCAGAGATTGTTGTAGATATAGACAATTAGAGTATTTTAGTCGTATATGCATTGAGTGACCATTTGATCACACAAAGCTCACATGTTGTGCAACCGCATGATGGTGCATCCCATCATGATGGTGATACACTTGTTGCATCAGTTTCTACTAGTACACCCTCCTCTCTGACACATATTTGTGTTCCCCATTATTGCATTATGTGCCACAATATATGTTTGGGTCCTCTTCGACAATCCACTGAGGCTCCAATGGACACATTCGACTATGAGGTCCATGATATGTCAGATGTAGGAGATGAGAGAGCATGGAGTGGATCATTTCCAAGAGAGACATCAGGTGGAAGAGATGATGTGGAGGCACTGGTAAGACTTAAAGTAATTTCATAGTGTATTTTATCTTTTCTCTCATATTTTATAAGGGATATTAGTAGTAGTATATGTTTACGTGTCAAAATCTTTAATAGTTTCTAACAAAGGACCAAATTTCACAAGTCCAGGAGGCTCCTCAATCGACCATTTCATTTGGCCTAGAGAATCCGTATATAGTATAATTTAAATTGTTATTTAGATGTTAATTTTTTAAATCTATTTTATTTTAATACGTGTACATACATTGATAGTCTAATGTATTCTTATCTTTTTATGCAACAACTTGGTACCTTTACAACCATGTTGACTACTACTAACACATTGGAAGAAGCATCACAATAGGTATATGTTTTTTTTATATTCTCAACATTATGATTATATGTACATGTGAATTTAAATTGTGTTACATTCTTGTCATTTTTTATGTAGGAAACTATCTTAGCTGGTTCATCCATCATGAGCTCGTCTATAACAAGTGTACAAGCATCACAACAAGCATGTGTTTATTTTATATTGCAGATATATGCGTTTAGATAAGAGTAGATATATGTTTAGTAAATACGATTATTTGTCAATAATTATATATTAATTGAATATCAATTTTATTTTACCTACCAGAGTCCTCCACCCGATTCAACAATGTGATGAATCTAGGACCATTTTGTTATACGAGGACTCTTGATCATCGTAAGGGACAATCATATGTAGAACATCTTGCAGAAAAAAGAGAAAGACTTGAAGTAAACAAGAATTTAATTTTTTATATAATATAGTTCAATATAGTGATTTTGATGTTAAATTGATAATTTCTAAATTATAGTATATAAGTTTCTATTTAGTAATCTATCTTTTCAACCATTCACATAATTAATCTAATTTGTGGTTTGAATTGTTATTGTGAAAGAAACTTCAGAGCCACCAAGTTCTTCAAGGAGGCTTCATTTTGATGATCCAACATAGGATTAGGATTTGATAGATCTTGAGATGGCATATATGCCACATTTTGTAAAACTTGTTTTGAGTAGGCATATATGCCAAATTTGTATATGCACAAACACAATTATTCTACATTTTTCTATTAAGAATTGATATTCGATCTAATTTTTTCCTTGTGTGCATGTCTTTCTACTTTGAAACTTAAAAATGGAATGTATAATTATTTTAGAATTGTTTAAAGTTATGATCA
This sequence comes from Sequoiadendron giganteum, assembly GCA_007115665.2. Lineage (NCBI taxonomy): Eukaryota > Viridiplantae > Streptophyta > Pinopsida > Cupressales > Cupressaceae > Sequoiadendron > Sequoiadendron giganteum. The sequence goes on from CM021105.1 coordinate 121,888,590, forward strand.
ATAACATGTTATAGATTAATGGCATTTCATTTTAATAGAACTTATGAATTACAATGGAAATCCATCTATGTTAGTAAGCAATATTACATTGCATTACCTTAAAAAATTAGTAAGATTTTTTTGTAGTTTATATTCATATCGCTGATTACATTGCATTGCACATCTTTCAAACTCAAAGCATTACTTCACATTACATAACTAATAACTAGATGGTGATAGATGACACATTTTCAAACATGACATTGCATCATCATTAGACCAAATTTTTTTGAGGCATTTTTTCAAATAGTTCACTTCCTTGTCTATGCTACCACATTTTTTAGACATGTTCACTTCCTTGTCTATGCTACAACTTTCTTGTCTATGATACCATTGGAAAATTGTGCCTTTGTGTTGGTGTTGTCATTGAAAAAAGTTGACTGATTCGTTGTCTCTAACTCTTTTCATACTTAGCATGATTTTTCTTCTCAAATACCACTAGAGTCTCAACTTTACCATGGCGAAGATACATTAAAGAAAAACTTTCTTTTTGGTGTTTTGTTTCCCTTTCTTTCTGGTTGTGTTTATTACCAGCCTAAAGTTTTTTTTTCATTATACATAAACTCTGCTTGCTGATGACACTTTTGGTCATCACTTGCCACCCAAATCACCACTTTTAACTAGCTTAACTATTTTAAAAGGTGCAATTTTCTTACATTTATTTTACCTTTGAAGTTCAGTGTCAATGACTTAAATGTTAACCACCTTGGTGTGAGCTTATTTTGAATTTTCCACTTTGGAGTGACATCAACTTTTGTACTTTCCTCTTTGTATCCCTTTTCCCTTGTGGCATTATTGCTCAAATTGTGTGCACTTGGTTTCTCATCCTTGTTTTTCCTTATGTTACTTGAACATATCATTGAAGGGACTTAGTAAGCTATTCCCAAATCTTCTTCTCATCTTCTAGTCTTCCTAATTGCCTGAGCCTCTATTAGTATTGAACTTCTTTATCTTTCACTTGGTATAGTGCAACCTCAAATGATCTGCAAGGACTGTTAGTTGAAATATTGAACCATGATTGGACATGTTTGCAAATTGATTGAAGAACTTAGTCTAAACATAAAAAATATAATAGGAATGGCTTGGGCTAAGACTACCAATGTGAAAACATGAAAAGTTTCATAAGGGTACCAAAAAAGAGGAAGAGTAATAGGGTTTTCAAATATTTGATTACCTCCATATGTTGCTCTAGCTATTGCTTCATTTGACAATGCATTTGGTATTTTGTTGATTTATTTTCTTTGATGTTGCAATTTTATCTTTGGGAAGCCTTGGAGAAGCTATTTTTATTAAGGATTGTCTCCATTCTATTTTCCAACTTTGTTGATTATGATTTGAGAATCACCCCCTATTTTTAATTTTATTGTGTGAGATTCCATTCCCACTTACAACTATAAAAAAGTAGTAAAAATTTGTGAAAATGAATAAAATATTGTTGTTGTGCTAAGGGATGATGAGAGAGCATTTTATCTAAAATAAAAGTGATAAATATTCACCATTGCTTCACTATTAAGTAGGTGAAAACATGAACCAATGTACAAATTTGTGAGTGATTTTGATGTGAAAATATATACATGTGGCATTCATGATTACACAAACATATGACATTTTTCAACATAAACATGACATTCATAATTGTCATAACATAACATATGTATTCTAATATCAATATAACCAATAAATATCATATATTATATTTTTCATGTCCTCATGTACAAATACATCACATGTCATTTTTAACTACCATAATCATCAATACAACTAATAATCCCATATAATTTTATTGTTGACCTCATGTGCTGATTACATTGATGCATCTTGCTATCAAGCTATCATAGATACACAAATAATATGTGCCCCTAATATTCTCAATCCATAATGCACATCTCAAATCATTGCTACTCTCATTGAAACTTGCATTGCAATATTAAAAAAACTGTTAAAAATCCAAAAAAACACCATGTAAAGATAATTGAACAATGAAATCAACATGGAATCCAATGATGGATACATTGCCATTGAACCTCACATCCTACTGAAATATCGTGTTGGGCAAAGTTTACATATAAATATTAGAAAAGTATGGATTATAAACAATGTGAAAAATAAAATAAACTGGTTATTCTTTGAAAGCAAATGCAAAATTATAAATCAAGAGATTAAAGTATATGAATAAGATACCTCCTTATGAATTACATTGAATGTGTCCTCAATGTTGAAGCATTTAATTTTTTAACTTTCGTTTTGAATCGCTTCTTGACACAATAGTATTGTCCACCAAAATAACCTACATTTGTTAAGAAACATAATATTGAATCTACTATTGACTCAACAATAGTTAAAATTAAACATGAATATTGGAAAATGCAATAATTATAAGATTTTTAGTAATTTTGATAAAGGGGAAGCATGGACATGTCGACGAACATAGGTAAATAATAGGGAAGGAATATGTTTTTTGCCCAAGTCACTCGATTATTTTGAGGTGCTCTTTCTGGGGTAGTCTCTTAAGAGCCCTTAAAGCCAAAAATTGTCAAACTTTGACGAAGTCATTATGGAAGCTTGTGGCATGTTGGAATGCTTTTTCTGCACCTACAGTTGGATATCAAGTAACTTCAAACCAAACTCTCTCAATTTGGGTCAACTCAACATTGTTTGTGTGTTCTAGTGTCAAATGCATTTTTGCAAAATTTGTTAGTGGAAAGTAGTGCAAAAATTGGAAAGAAGCATTTTTTGTTTTGTGCATAATGAAGCGAAATAAATTGTACTGACATGTCAAGGTGGGAATTAAAACAGTATGAAAGGCCTCCTTTTTTCACCCAAGCCCCTTATTCCAGAGTGCATTAATCTGGGGTAGTCTTGAAAGTGTCGTAACAACAAATAATGGAAAATTATCAATTTTTGGGTTATTTTGATGAATGGGAAGCGTGGAAACAACAAGGTAGGCAAGTAAATACTAGGGAAGGTTTGACATCTTTTCCCAAGTCATTGATCATCCTGGGATGGTCTTTTTGGGATAGTCTTTTAAGAGCCTTAAGAGCAAAAAATGAAAAATTTATAATAATTTTGATCAATGGGTAGTGTTGACACATCGAGGTAGGAAGGTAAATACTAGGGAAGGTTTTAATTCATTTCCCAAGTCACCAAATCATTCAAGGGCGCTCTTTTTGGGGTAGTCTCTTAAGAGCCTTAAGAGAGAAAATATAAAATTTGTAAAATTTATAGTAATTTTAATGAATTGTTAGCATGGAAATGTTGAGGTAGGTAAGTAGATACTAGGGAAGGTCTTACTTTATTACCCAAGTCACTTGATCGTTCTGGGGTACTCTTTTTGGGTTAGTCTCTTAAGAGCCCTAAAATCCAAAAACCAACAAACTTTGACAAAGTCATTTTGGGAGCTCATGGCATGTAGGAATGCTTTTTCTACACCTACAAGTGGATATAGAGTCCCTTCAAACCAACCTCTCTTGGTTTGGGTAAAATCAACACCATTTGTGTGTTCCAGTGTCAAATGCATTCTTGAAAAAGTTGTCAGTGGCAAACAGTGCAAAAATGGAAAGAAGCATTTTTTTGTTTTGTGCATAATGGAGAAAAAAAAGATACCAACATGTCAAGGTGGATAGTCAAATGCTACAAAAGGCCTCTTTTTGTCATTGAAGCCTCCTCGTGATTCTAGAGTGCACTAATCCAGGGTAGTCTCTTAAGATCCTAAAGAGAAGAAAATGCAAAATTTAAAAAATTTATAGTAATTTTGACAAATGGACAGCATGGAAATGTCGAGGTAGGAAAGTAAATACTAGGGAAGGTTTGAATTTGTTGCCCAAGTCACCCGATCATTCTGTGGTGCTCTTTTTAGGGTAGTCTCTTAAGAGCCTTAAGAGAAAAAAATGCAAAATTTATAAATTTTTTAGTAATTTTGATGGATGGGAAGCATGGAAATGTCAAGGTAGGCAGGTAAATACTAGGGAATGTTTGACTTCATTTTCCAAGTCACCTGATCATTCTGGGGTGCTCTTTTCGAGGTAGTCTCTTAAGAGCCTTAAGAGAAAAAAATATGAAATTTGTAAAATTTATAGTAATTTTGATGAATGGGCAGTGTGGAGATGTTGAGGCAGGTAGGTAAATACCAAGGAAGTTTTGAATTTGTTTCCCAAGTCACCCAATCATTCTAGGGTGTTCTTTCCGGGGTAGTCTCTTAAGAACCTTAAGAGCAAAAAATGCAAAATTTGTAAAAGCTATAGTAATTTTGATGAATAGGTAGTATGGAAATGTTGAGGTAGGTAGGTAAATACTAGGGAAGGTTTGAATTTTTTTCCCAAGTCACCAAATCATTATGCGGTGCTCTTTCCGGGGTAGTCTTTTAAGAGCCTTGAGAGAAAAAAATGCAAAATTTATAATAATTTTGATGAATGCGTAGCATGGAAATGTTGAGGTAGGCAGGTAAATACTAGGGAAGGTCTGACTTCATTTCCCAAGTCACCAAATAATTATGGGGTTCTCTTTCTAGGGTAGTCTCTTAAGAGCCCTAAAAGCCAAAAACTAATGTCAAACTTTGACAAAGTCATTCTGGGATCTCGTGGCACATAGGAATTATTTGTCTACACCTATAGGTGGATATCGAGTCCATTCAAACCAACCTCTCTCGGTTTGGTTCAAATCAACATCATTTGTGTGTTCTAGTGTCAAATGCATTCTTACAAAAGTTGTCAGTGGAAAGCAGTGCAAAAATGGAAAGAAACATTTTTTCTGTTTTGTGCATAATGGAGTAGAACCAACTATACCAACACGTCAAGGTGGGAAGTAAAATGTTATGAAATGCCTCCTTTTTTCACTGAATCCCCCCATGATTTTGGAGTGCACTAATCTAGGGTAGTTTTGGAAGTGTTATAAGAGAAAATAATGGAAAATTGTCAAGTTTTGGGTTATTTTGACGAATGGGAAGCATGGACATGTTGAGGTAGGTAGGTAAATACTACGGTAGGTTTCACCTCATTACCCAAGTCACCTAATCATTTTGGGATGCTCTTTCTAGGGTAGTCAATTGTGATGTGAGTAGTTTTTAATTATCAATGATTATCATGCTCCCTCAAGAAAGATCAAAATGCATTACTTTCTACTTAAGATATTTGTTGAAATTATGAGAGGATTCATATTTTTTGAAGCAATCAACTACAAATTAAATAATAATACCTTAAAAATTTGAGCAATTGAGAGAATGTGAGAATACTCATTAGAAATGGGGTCAAAGAAGAACCTGCATATAAATAGAGACAATTTTTTGAGCATGAGCAATATGAACTACAAAGTATGAACTGAACATGTTCACTCAAATTAGATATGTACCTCAAAAATACATAGATCTACATGATCTACCATTGATGTTTTGATTTGAATCACTTGAAAATATACCTTTGTTCTCCAAGAAACTTGCATTTTACATATCAGTTAATTTTTGATATATGATATTATATATGATTATGGGTGGTGATTACTGACGATTATGTATATTAATGATATACGTTTATGTTTTCAATTGCTTTATTTGACATGTTATGAATGCATAATAAAATAAAAATGGATGTATGTAATGAAATGAAATGAACATAATGCAAAATAATGCAACTTAATGTAACATCAACTAATAATACTTATAATACAAATCTATATTATTCTAAACAACTGAGATGACAATGAAATGGTAATGTAAACTAGAAAATATTCTTAGAATAAAAAATATATATTATTCTAAACAACTTAAATGACAATGAAATGATAATGAAAAATGGATAATATGCTTAATATCAAAGGGACATGACCAAATCAATTTTTTAAATTATTATGAACATTAATCAAAATAAGATGAACAATATCATACCTATCCCATACAACAAATGATCTGCTACTCAAGTGTGCCTAAGGGGTCATCTCTTACCTTAAAAGTATCAAGTAATGCTTCATGATCAACACTACTAATTATCCATAGTTTCTTTGTTCTTGGTTTAGCACGATGTTTCAATAACTTAACATTTGTTGCTATAACAAGGTGTAAAAACATGAGAATAGTTTTGTGTTTCTCATAGTCTTCAAATGCAGGTATGCCATTATTTCAAATCATATAAATTCACAACCAAGTTCTGGAAATAACAAATAAACCTGTAGAATACATGAACCCATCATCATCTGTCATTGGTTGTGTTAGATTCTTCTTTCCATGTACACATCATGCCAACCAATAGTTTGATCCCTCTTCATTCCCTTAGGGTGCTACAACTGAATAGACATGTTTTGGCTGTACAAAATCTGAAAGATCGTCATAGTCAAGTGAAATTTCCATTTCATCTTCTAAAGAGGATTGTGCTACAGTTAAAGGGGTTAAGTACTATGGAATCCATGTATCTACCTACTCATTTGACTCACATTGATCTCAATCACACTGAATACAATTCTAATTAAAACAATCCAACTCTTGTGTCCATATGGTCCATGCATCTACATCTAATCTTTGAAATGAATACATATTTGAAGATTCTTTGATTGTTTGACATTCTAATTTGTCTCCCACTATGCCCTCCTCAACCAACCAAAAGAACCTGCACAATTTTGAATCAAGTGTCCATCCTCGTAATAATGCATAGTACACCAATCAACATTAGAACATGCATCACTGAATGTTGCACCACCTCTGATCTTCAATTGTTCCTTAACTAGATCTCTCTTCACACATGCACCTGTGTTGTCATGCTCGCCTTTTCCATGCCCAACTTAAAAAAACTCCAAATATGTGGTACACCTCTCTCTACATGCATCCTACTCAACCAATAAAATATACGATCATTTTTGAATTTCCCTATATAGTTATTTGAGAAAATGAGATGCTAACCCATTACAATATCTTTTTCCCGCAAGAACTCAACAAACTTTTTAAAATAGTGTTGCACAAACTGAGATGAATGAGATCTATCATCACTCGTGTAAAAATGGTACTCCTTGATTATCTTCATGTCGTCTTCTATACTATCAGGGGCATGTCTATATGTTGTGTGGATAAAAATAGAAATTTGAATATAATTTTAATATTGTGATTGTACCTCATTTTGTGGTTGCAATGTGTAATTTTCAAAAAAATCAACCATGGATATAATATTTCCAATCGAGAAAGAGTCCTTACACATATTGAATTGTCAATCCAACCACGAGGACCTGTGGCTATGCCTTGCATACTTGTAGAAAAGATTTTTCTTAAAATAAAAAATAAAATCAGCAATACTTACCTCTCTTGTAACCAACTCGCATCTAGAACCTTCACCTCCACTCTTCAATGTGTATTCGACTGTCTCAAATCTTTTTTTCTCAACAATCTTGTTAGCAAAATTATGTTCAATGCCCTCATGAAAACATGTTACAAACTTAGATAAACCATCACATTGTAAACATATTTCATTTAAACAATCATTTCTATAAAAAAACAACCATCACCTCTAACACATAAAAATGAATCTAACAAGTCCCTAGATGACTTGGGAAGTTGCATTGCATGACACTCTTGCGAAATTTCATTAGTATGCATAGTAGAATGAATATAGCATAATAATTCATGATACATTAAAAAATAAATGTGGTATTTACAACAACATGTATTACAAATATTAATAGGTACACAATAAAATGGTTTGCAAGACTCAAAAGCCCTTTGTGAGATTTGCAAATTTGGATGTGCTTCACAAAACTGTTTGTACAATATTTTTTGGCTACATTCCAAGAAATGTTTAGGATGTAGTGTGCAATCTCGATTACCAATTCTTAACTTCAAAACATCCTTTAGATTCGGTGATACTCTAGATTGAGAGTGCCAAAATTATTTAATTTTCTTCTTTAAATTATTGGTTAGCTTCTTATCAACACATGGAAGCCTCCTACTAGAAGCCCACATATCATTTTGAAGAGGACTATCGAGTCTTCCTCTTCTTGAGAGTGCTATATTCAATGTTTTATGATTTAGATTTAAATCAATACAAGTTTGTCTCATTAAACAAGCCTTTCTCAAATGACGACTTACTAGTGAGGTTGTGACCACTTTACAAGCAACCCTTTTATCTTTTTCCTTAATAGTATTTTCAATAGAAGTTAGAGCATTAAAAATATTTTTTACAATAATATTATTTTTTTCAAATTTTCCGTGACACAAATCTTCAATTCTCTTATTAATGGTCTCATTTTGTAAGAATTTAGTAATTTCACAAAAAGTTGACATTGTTCAATTAATGTCTTATTGGAAAAGTATTGATTGAATATATTGGTAGCCCACAACCAAACCGTTCATGATGACCTTTTTCCATCAAGATTATCTATTATGTTCTCATCTGTTTCAAGTAACGATTTAGTGGTTCTCATGTAATTAGGTGATACATAAGGTTCATTCTCAACATTTTCATTTTTGATATTTTCAATGCTAGATCAACATTTTCAATAACCCGATACTATACAAAACAAGTTTGTTGGCAAGTATTTGGAAAGTGGTGCCAGTGCTAGTGGTTTGGAATTTATGGTGGGAGCAAAATTTAAGGATTTTTAGGAAAGTTGCATCCTCGGTAGAGGTAGTTTGTGGAAAAATAGAGAAAGTAGTTTCAAAATCTGTAAATGAAAGTGTTTGAAAGGCTAAGGGTGTATCTTCAATATTTACAAGATGGGATGGTTTGATTATGCATAAGTGGACGAGTTTGTAGTTGCCTTTTCTAGGTAGTTTGTTTCAGCCACAAGTAGCAAAGATTGACAGGAAACATGTCAAATGGAAGGCGCCGCACGAAGGGTTTATTAAATTGAATTTTGATGGTGTTGCAAGAGGTAATATTGGGGTATCAAGTGCATGTATTTGCTTGAGAAGCAAAAAAGGCAAGGTTGTAGCAGAAAAGTCAATTCATCTCCCTATAGGTTTGAGTAACATGGCAGAGGCAAAGGCTGTTTTAATAGGGTTGGAAACTGCATTGGGGATTGGAATAACAATTTTTCATATTGAAGGGGACTCATTGGTAATAGTAAATGCTTGTAAGGTAAAGTGTATTCATAACTGATATTTGAAATATGTTCTTTCCAGAGTTTGGGAGTTGCTTTAGAGGTTTCAATCTTATCAGATCACTCATACTTATAAAGAAGGCAATAAGTTGGTAGATTGTCTAGCCAACATGGGATGCGACAAGCATGAAATATTACTAACACAAGGTAGTAGTAGCATTAAGAATTATCCTCAATTATAGGAAATTATCAAGCAGGATGGTTTAAAATTGGCCTAAGAGGCATTGTTATTGACAACACTTGTGGTACAAACCTTGAGAGCTTCCATCTAATCATGGATTTGGCAGCGGCTAAATTTAGTTAGTAGTATCATAAATAAAGTAGCTTCACAAATTTTATGGCCACCACCACGTGGCATCCAAACAGAGCTTCACTTTGAGACACTTCCCTTTCTTTTTTCCGAGCTTTGACTGCTAGACACATCACCTCGACCTGCTCTCTGTTTGAATGGGGCCCACGAAGCAGTTACCTTTGCCAAAGGTATGTTTGAGGATGGTTTAGTTAAGACAGTTTTGGAACGTCTAAAGTTAGTTAGTAGTATGGCATTACAAGATGTTTGCATATTGGGAAATGCACAAATATCAAAGAAGGCCTAGGAAAGAGGAGTGACCGCATAATAAATAAAGTGGGTTCGCAAATTTTTCGGCCGCCGCCATGTGGCATCCAAATGGAGCTTCCCTTCAAGACGCTTCCTTTTCTTTTTTTCAGGCTTTGGTTGCTACACACGTCGCCTTGGCCTGAGCTCTATCTAAATGGGCCCACACCATAGTTAATTTTGGCATAGGTATGTTTTGAGGTGGTTTAGCTAAGACAATTTTGGCACGACTAAAGATAGTTAGCAGTATGGCAGTACTGGATGCTTGCATACTGGGAAATGTGCAAATATCAAAGCAAGCCTTAGAAAGAGGAGTGAGCGCATCATAAATAAAGTGGCTTCGAAGCTTTTCCTGCCACTGCCACATGGAATCTAAACGGAGCTTCCCTTCAAAATGCTTCTCTTTCTTTTTTTCAGGCTCCGATTGCTAGACATGCCACCTCAACCTGCTCTCTGTTCAGATGGGATCCACACCGCAGTTACCTTGGCCAAAGACCTCAGAAAGAGGAGTGACCACATCATAAAAAAGTGGCTTCAAAGTTCTTTTGGCTGCCGCCATGTGGCGTCCAAATGGAGCTTCCCTTTGAGAAACTCCTCATTCTTTTTTCCGGGCTCCGGTTACTTGACACGTCACCTCAGTTTTCTTTCTGGTTGGATGGGGCCCACACCACATTGTTAACCAGTTGGATGGAGTTGTGCAAAATAATTGGAGGCAACGGATGGTGCAGTGGAAGGTTTGGTAATAATGTGGTGTGAAGGTTGGGAGCACGCTTATGGAAATGCTTCAGGATGGTATGGAAGTTGAAAGCATAGTAGCTAAAGTGGTGAAGTTGGTTTGTTTCTAGAAGGTGGGCTAGCAAAGGATTTTCAAGGGTACGACCTATGGGAAGGAAAAAAAATTGTAGCAGGTCTATCCCCCAAGCATTATCTACTGAATAGAGCAGTCTTCCAAGCATTGTTTATTGCAATTAACAAAATTTCGTCTCACAGAGAGTCTAGATACATGTTAAGGGCTTTGCGGAGGTAGTTGAATTGAAGTCATTTTGTGATCATCATGAAGATAACCTATGTAAGGGGTGCCTGTTAAGGGTTGTATTTTATGTTCCACTAATGGAATAATTTTGTCAGTTTTGAATTTAAATATGCTACAGCTGGAGATTTTCTTCCTATTTCTTTCCTCCTGGTATGCATCTTGAATCAAGTTTTGTAATATTTTATGATAATTATATTAATATATTATAATGGCTATGCCATTTTTTGCTAAAAAAATAAAATAAAATTTCAATAACAATTCCAACATTTTCATTTTCAATTTTTAAAATTTTTCAATATTATTAACATTTTCATTTTCAATGTTATTGGCATTTTCATTTTCAATACCAATTTTGACGTCTTCTATATCAATTCCAACATTTTAATTTTCATTGTTATTAACATTTTAAATTTTAATATTTTCATTTTCAATTTCAATATGATGTTCAATATTTTCAAATTCTATTTCATCTTCACTTGAATTAACATTTAGGGGTGGAGAAGAAGCCTCGGCTTGAGTATTTGTCATACCTTGTCTTCTCTTTCTATGACTTTCTCTATCTTTTTCTCTATATGTTTCAATTTGATCTACTATTAGTTTTCTCTTTCCTTTTCTCTTATGGTGACTATTGCTCCCCATTGCACAAACAAAAAAAACACAAAAATGATTGTAAAGTTGAAAATTGTGTAAAAGAATCTTCTAAAAGCTAAATTTTGTCTATTATAGACATAAAAAAATAGGATTCTAGCAACAAAAAGAATGTGGGGACTATTGGAATGCTCAAAACGGTCCCCTTTTTGTTTTTTTTTATATAATTCATAAAACAGATGCCTATTTAAAATGGATATATGTTTGAAATGGATAACCGTTTGAAACAAATATCCGTTTTTAACCAATATCCATTTCAAACATATATCCGTTATGTTTTGCATAATTCAAAAACCTATATAAATGAAATGTATATTTGTTTATATAGGATATCTGTTATAAACGGATATTTGTTTCCTTTGGTTTTCAAAACACTAAAGTTCATAAAACATTTTATGAATTATTAATAACATGATATATATTATGTTGTGATATGTTTTATATTATATATTAAATATATTATATATTATGGTATATATTTATTATATAAATTAATATATTATATATATTTATATAATATATATATATTATAAATTAATAATATTATTAAGGTATATATTATATATATTATATAGCATATTTAAATTATATTATATATTAATATGTATGCATAGGGGAAACTTCAAATCTTATACAATAAATAACGAATATCCATTTTCTTTAGATTTTTACAAACTAAATAATACATCAAACCAATATTATGTATTCTTAATATATAATAAATGTATTACATATTAATATATCATAATATATTTAATATATATACCGTATATTATATATTAAATATTATATAATATATAAATTATAGTATATATTAATATGTATGCATAGAGAAAGCTTCAAATCTTATACAATAAATAATGGATATCCATTTGCTTTAGATTTTTATAAACCAAATAATACATAAAACCAATATTATGTATTATTAATATATAATAAATGTATTATATATTAATATATCATAATATATTATATATTATGCTATATATATTATATATATTTTATATTATATAGTATATAAATAATATATTATATATTATATATACTATATATTATATATCTTATACTCTCTCTCAACTCTCTCTGTCTCTCTATCCCTCCCACTCTCTCTCTCCCTCTCTCCCTTCCATTTTCCCTCTCAAGTCTCTCTCTCATCCCTCTCCTTCCCCTTGCCTCCCTCCCTCCCTCCCTCCCTCTCTCTCACTCCCCCTATCTCTCTTAGGTCTCTCCCTCCCACTCACCCACACACACACACACTCTCTCTCTCATCTCTCCCTCTCTCTGGTCTCCCCTCTCTCTCTCTCTCTCTCTCTCTCTCTCTCTCTCTCTCTCTGGTCTCTCTCACTCCCTCTCCCTTCCTCCCTCCCTCTCCCTCTCCCTCTCCCTCTCCCTCTCCCTCTCTCAGGTCCCTCCCTCTATCTCTCACTCCCCCTCTCTCTATCTCACTATATACATTATAATTTAGTATACAATATATACTATGTATTAAATATTATGTAATATATATAATATATGTTACATAATATTAATATAATATTTAATATTTAATATATACTATATATAGTATATAATATATAATATATAATACATAATATAATTATATAATATATTGTATTATATAATATATAATACATAATATATAATATAATATATAATTTATTAGTAAATATATATTATATTATATATTATGTATTATAAATAATATAGGTAATGGATATCCATTTTTTCTGACAAAATTAGTAGGCTCAGGAGTTGGCTCGAGATTTGATTCTAGATTTCCATACCTAGAAAGTCAACTGAAGAAATGTGTTAACAAAATTTCCTTAGTTTTCCAAAGTTCAGCCTTGTGGTTGACGATTCAAATTTGATGAAATGAAAATAGTTTATTGAAAAATTGTCAGCCTTCCACCAATATAAGTAATGCCTTATTTTGAATTTAACAGATAATTATTATTGATTTTCTACATACATTACGACTCAAGTCCTGATTGATAGGTTGATTGAAAAAATTCTATAATTTTCAAACTATTTTTCAAATCTAAAAGATGTGTCACATTTTGTGCTTCACATACTATAGGACAAAAAAATAAAAATTGAATTTCATAAAATGTTGACCAAGTTATGGTGGTCAGACAAACACGTTTTAATAATTTTGAAATGTTCTATTAAAAAAATTATAGCTAATTATTTACTTGCAAAAAAACTACAAAAAACATGTGGCACATCCGAACATGTGTCCTCTACTTATATTGAAAGTTTTAGAAAAAATATGTTTTTTTCTTGTACTTAGGTTGGTTAGACATACACCTTCTTTTTATATTTTTCCTAAAAATTTAGTACTAAAGCATTGAAATTTCAATTTTTAATAAAATAGATTTACCTTTTTCCAAAATGGACTAGTAGCCTAGAAACTACATTCAATTTACTAAAAATTCTGTTCTTACATATTTTTCAAATATGTTAATAACCTATTCAAATTTTTATGTCAAGTTGTGTAGTGCCCCTCCATTCTCACTATGGATGTGTAGGTAGTTTGGATTTGGAACTTGGAGATGAAGGTAAAATAATAGGGATATTTAAAGGTATGTACCAATGATATTAAGAAGTTGATATTGTTTATTATGAATTTATGGACTATGTGAGAAGTTTAGAATAGGACTTATTATATATGTTTAAGGATAGGTTTATCATGATGTGTGTCTACACATTTAGACATGATTGTTACTAGGATGCAAGCTATGTGCATATTTGTGCTATGGAATTGATTTGATTATCTTTAGGATTTTCACATGATTTTGACATATTATTATCATGATGATATGATATGATATGATAATTTTGATTATGATTATATTTATTATCATGAAGAGGCACTGACTTGTGTTCAAGTGTTGCGGTTGCAGATGGAACATGAGCTTCTGTTAGTACTTTTGTGAGTATGATGCATATTGTTATATTATTATTATTATTATTATTATGCAGAGATTTACTTGGATAGTTAAATGAAACAGTAGTATGTTTGTTAGGATAAGTAGAAAAAGGTGGCATCGTACCATAAGATGTATGGGGGACATACGATAATGAGATATGATTGCTAGAGTTCCTTTCCTAGTGCTTCGATTATTATGTTCTCTAATTTGTATGTTTGAGTGAATAGGTACTAGGCTATGTCTCCACCTGAATTAGCAGGTCTAAGAATGCCTCTAATCCCAATGGTGGTTGAGGAGATAACATCTAGGCCCAAGTTATACCCTAACCCTAGCCATTGTTCCCAATTAGGGACAATTGATTCTGTGTGTGACCAGCTTTCCAGGTTGTCATGGGACAATGCCCGATCTCCTATACAGGTATGGTTGGAGTGTTGCACTTGTGTGAATGTTTATGTTGGGTTATGTGATTGTGTGACTTTAATGTATAGCTTTGAGTATGGATTCAGTTCAAATGGTGCTAGATCCTTTGGTAAGTTAGGTTAGTCACTGTTGTGATCATTCTTATTATTTATGCTTTGATGTGAATGTCTCTTTCATGTAAGAAGTTATTTTTTGGTTTATGCTTAGTCTCTTATTATGACCTATTTAAGTGAAGTTAACTTCTAGATCAATTATGTTGCTGGTAACTATAGTTGTCATGTGAGTGTTAAAGTGTGATTTAATGTTATTATATATATGTATATATAATTATATGGTTATTCTTTGGTGTGAGTGAATGCTCATTGCAAAGAACATTATGGATTGTGGAAACTTGATATCTTTGAGTGAATATTGGTTATTAATATTATTATGATTATATGTGAATTATGTTTTATGAAAATAAGGTTATAAACATTAACATATTCTAATGTTATTTATTAAATATTAATATGTTTATTAGTAAATATTTAAATATTAATATGTAAGCATATGTTATATTTGTGTTTTGATTTACTATTTTGGTGGAGTGACTATTTTTAAGGAGGTGTAAGACCCCTCCATTTTGCCCTTTTGATTGAACAGTGTTATGTTTGATTATGTTGTACTTTCTATTTGCACTTTGATTTAGAAATCGGTTGTTATTTGATTGCTATCTGCAAAGCGATGTGAATGTGATATTTTGTTGTGATGGTATTTGATCCTGATGTTATTATTATGTCATGCTTTGGATTAGCATAGTGGATAATTGAATTAATGATGTTTATGCTTTTGATCATATTAATGATGTTAGATTCGTTAGTTGGTAATATTCTATTGGTGAAGGGGACGGATCGCATCACTCGCTTGCGAGTGCCCTGCGATTCCGAGATTACCTCTTCACGGTGTGTATTTTATGCTGTTTATACTATATGTTGTTGTTACTTGATTTGCAGGTTGACAGGTACAGGACATCGACTCCACCTGGTTTCACAGGTTGGAGCGTGTTCAATACCCAACGGTATTCAATTGGGAGATAGTAGCTAGGTTTCCGTGCCAGGTCGTCACCCTAGTCCTTGTATGTCGTCAGTTGTTTGTCAGGTTGTATTGCTTTGAATCTCGTTCCCTCTCTTCGTCATATAATTGTAAGTAAATTGGGTGATTTAAATAGCTTAATGTATTTAAGTTGTTGAGTAATGTAATTTGGAATTATGTTGAAATATAAATTATTTATTATTAATTTAGTTTAATTAATAATTTAATCATTGAATTAAATCTATTATTGATTAATTAAATTTATGATGTTGAAAGAATTTAATTTATTTATGTTGAAGTAATTGTTATTTTGTTGAATCTGAAAATAAAGAAAATGCATGGAAGTTAATTTGTGAAAATTGGAATTCAAAATTGAAAATTGAATTAAAAGTCAAATTAGAAGTTTGAATTCAAAAATTAATTAAGGAAATTAGATATTTTTCTATTTTTCTGTTTTGAAGAATTTATGAGGGGGTTGTTGAATTTTTTAGGGTTTTTTCCTTATGCTTGGATTTTGGATCTCAATTTTGCATTATGAAGTTTTGGGAAAAAATGGAAAATGGAGGGAGGAGGTATGGTTGGATTTTGTGGGTTTTGATTGAAGTTGTGAAAATGGCTGATCTGGAGAGGGAATCGAAGCTAGGATCCATGCATCATCTAGATCTTCTCAACTTGTGAAAATCAGGTTCTGAGTCATGGAAATAAATGTTGATTTTATTACTATTTAAAAGCAGTTAAAGGATTAAATATTTGATTTGAATTACTTCCTTGGTCTGAAAGAGACGTTACTAAATCAGTTTTATTAAGGCAATAAATTACTGATTGTTATGAAAGGAAATGGATTTAATATATCCAAAATTAATTTATGTCCTCGCATGTGCTTTATGTGATTATTTCCTCTATGTTCATGTTTGGGGAAATGGGCTATGTGTCATTGAAATGTAAGTCTTCCAGAGGACCCTAGAGGTTGGGGATTGTCATCTTGTGATGAGGACTATTGTTAATTCCCTTGGGTAGTGCATGAAGTGATGTCAATGTTGTATCCAGTTTCCACAAACGGAAATGTTTTATGCCTCCTTGTCAGGAGTGGTCAGGAGCAGTTTTGTTATTGTTGTTACCTCCAGTGTTTGGAGATGGTTTTATCTTTGTTGCTCCTGAGAAAGGAGTGGATTTTGTAATGTGTGCCTCCTTGTTGGGAGCGGTCTTTTTATTGATGTTTCCTCCAGTGTTTGGAGATGGTTTTATCTTTGTTGCTCCTGAGAAAGGAGTGGATTTTGTAATGTGTGCCTCCTTGTCGGAAGCGGTCTTGTTATTGATGTTTCCTCCAGTGTTTGGAGATGGTTTTATCTTTGTTGCTCCTGAGAAAGGAGTGGATTTTGTAATGTGTGCCTCCTTGTCGGGAGCGGTCTTGTTATTGATGTTTCCTCCAGTGTTTGGAGATGGGTTCATCTTTGTCGACTCTTGAGAAAGGAGTGGACGTGTTGTCTTGTTTGTTGCACCTTGGTTCCATTGATGTTTGGATGATGTGTGTGTGTTGTCAAGTAGAAGAGTGGCTTGTAACGGGGTCCAGCACATGAAGTGGTGCCAAGATAACTCGTTGTAAGTTATTCAATCAAGTGATAACTAAAACAATACTTAGAAGTTTAGGACTAACTTCTCACTAATCAAGATTTTAATGCCTCACTCATGGACCCAAGTGCTCGGTTAGGCTCAGGATGAGATGGGAAGGATTGTAATGGCAAGGTCATCTATCTTGTCTGTACAAAAGGTATTTGGCTCCGCATGAGTGAGGATGGGGACTGGGATTCGGTAAAGGTCACCAGGATAACCTTTTCTTGTGGGGGCCAGAGCCTATGAAGATTCCCAAGGATAACCCGTGACGAGCTATGTGATGACACTCTATCTAGGACAACAGTAGGTCTTTGTTTTAGGGGTATGGTTTCCTTAACATACCTGATTTGACCATAGTTGGTATTCGATTTTGTGGGTATGGTTTCCTTAACATACCTAGTGTGACCATAGTTGGTATTCGATTATTATGTGTACGGTTCTCTTAACATACTTGTTCTGCTTTATTTATGGAAGCAATGTGACCATGTAGAGTTGTCCTTGTGTGTTACTCGTGATGCTCTTGAGTTGTACTTTTGTTGTACTTATGCTATACTTGAGTTGTACCTTGGGATGTACTTGTGTGGCATGTGATTGGTTGTTTCAGTTTGGTTTAGTTTATGTTAGCCTGTGTCTAGAGGTAGATGGTCTTGACTAGGATTCCTGGTTACTATCTCCTAGCACGGGGGGTGGGCCTTTGGTTTCCACTTGGTTGGGTGGCGTGCACCTAAATCCGTTGGGCTATCTTCATGTTCTTATGGACGAGACTTCTAGTTGGAGAGCTCGTGGTATTCAGTTTTAGTTCTTGCGTTATTTCTCTTCAGTTGGATCTTGTATTATTTTACCCCTCAATTTTTATCGAGGTGGAAGTTGTAACTGTAACCTTATCTATTGGACTTGCCTCATTCAGGGAATGAGAGTTGTAATTGTAATATTTAATTATGGATAAATGAGTTTGAAAGTTATCTATTATGTTTGGATGTAATTTATCTTGTATGGAATGTATGTGTACTTATTATCTTGAGTAGATATTTGTTTTGGTTTCATTTATGTTGTTGTTGTGGGTTGTTAAGTAGATTTAGTCTTGTAACCTTAGGGGATGGTTGCATTGGGAAGCGAACTTGTATATTAATTGTACTTAAACAAAAAAAAAATTAGCCAGTTTAGGTAGTTGTTTGCATCATCCTCCAGGGTTGCGTGGCAGGGCGTTACAAGAGGTTCTTTTATCTTTTATAACGTTTTGAATTTATTTGGTGGGAAACCCTAAACAAATGAGTTAATTATGTGAGTTAATTTGATTATTTATTTTATTTTAATTATAATTTCATTAGTGGGATGAGTATCGATGCTTTAATTTAATATTTTAATATTTTATTTTAAGAGAGATTTTATTTCCTTGTTTTATTTTGGAAAACAAGAGTATTTTGGGAAATAGGGTTTTTCACTTTCTTTTGTGCATGAAATTTAGAATATTTTGAGGATATTTTGGGGGGTTTGAGAATGGAGAGAAAATAGAGAGATTCTACATGGTTTTGAAGTAATTTTTGAAGGTTTTTTAGGAAATTTGGAGTGGTTTTGAATCAAAAATTGGAGAGTGATTTGGAATTTAGTTATGATTTGAGGGGAATTAAATTTCTACTAGTTTGTGTGGAATCTAATTTTTTATCATGCTTTGGATTAACCAATTCGAGTTTGGAAAGCTTCTTCAATTTTCAACATCTTGCATCCAAATTTTTCATGTTTTGAGGTAGGTTCTATACTTAATTTATAATTTGTGTTTTAAAGTCATAGAAATCTATATGAATATTATAGAATATGTTATTTTAATGTTTTTAAGTGTTTCTTTCAAGTTATGGAATGCTTTTATATGTTGGGTTTTCTCATTTTGATGTTTTACTATAATCCGGTATGTCGAAAAGTGGGTTTTTATGGGAGTCGTATGTTGTTTTGTATTTTGTGAATTTTTGAGTCATTTTTATTCAATTTTTCCCATGGTTTTGAGTAGTCAAGGACCAAATCTAAAATGGGTTTTTGATGGATTTTGATTTTGAGTTGATATGACTATTTTATGGTTGAAAGATTTGACTATTGTCAAGAGGGTTTTTATGGGAGCCGTCTATTGTTTTGAATTTTGTGAATTTCTAAGTCATTTTTATTCAATTATGCTCGAGTTTCTAAGTAGTCAAGGACCAAATCTGAAATAGGTTTTTGACGGATTTGGATTTCAAGTTGATATGACTATTTTATGGTTGTTTTATGGCTAACTGATTTACTGCTATCAAGAGGGAATTAGTTTAATCATTTATGCTTGAATGTGTTACTGTATGTATGTTGATAATTCTTTCCTATTTATGAAATCTTGTGTTGGGTCTTCTGTTCTATGTAAGAATCAATTGTACCAAGGATATGCATTGTTGGTCTTGATTATGATTTACTGAAAAAGAGAAATTAAAAGTTGGTTATCATGTTATAAGATTGTGCCAATGATGTGATGTGCTTCATTGTATGTGTTGTAGAATAATGATCATCTTTTGGGTTTCCTATCCATTTGTGAACAAGTATGTGTTGGGCCTCCAGAAGTTTCTGAAATTTCTTGTGATTTTTGGTTGATTCTTGGTTTTAGGTAGTCGCCTTTGGATGTTTAATGTCAGCCACTTGTTTATGTTGCTTGCTTGTGTGTGGGGCCTAGTGTTTTCTCCTAGCATGGAGGGAGTGGGCCTCAGGGTTCCACGTGGTAGGGTGGTATTTTCCAACCATCCATTAGGGTTTAGGTGGTGTATTTCGTGTGCAACATGGAGTCTTTCCTTCCACTTCATTCCAAATTTGGTTTTATGGTGTAGATGATATTTCTAAGAAAATGGTGTCCAATATGTATCTTATATATATGTACCTCTCGAATGAATGAATCTTGTACATTGTAGCATTCTTGTAAAGGAAAAGTAAATGAATTGATATAATCTTGAATATATATTTATTGTTGTCTATTATGCAATTAAAAGGTTAACATAGGAATGTTGTATTTATGATGCATATGAGCTTAATTTAGTAGTAGATGAGATATATATTTATGTATCTATTTCATGACATTGACTAGGATTAGGTTTATATTAAAATTGTGTTAGATGAGGTTTAGTTATAATTATTTTATCATATGTAATTTGTTGTATGGGATTTAAGTTACATTCAAAGAATTGACTGGATGCGTTCCGAGTGTATCATATGTCTTTCTATAGGTTTAGTTATTGTTGATGTGTCATAGTAGCAATGTTAGGGGACCATGGTGGATAGGTGTGGAAGTGGGCTATGATTAATGTTACTTTTAGGTCATAATGTGATTATGATATATGATGTTAATGTAATGTTATCCATGTTAGTTTGTTGAGTTGCATTATTTGTGTCACTTTAGTTACTTTAAAAAAAATAAAATTATTGGCTTGATGTTGAAGGTCTTTTTTGTTGATCTATCGGGTCCCTTAGCGGGGTGTTACAAGTTGTCTAACTCTTTTTTTTCTGAATTTTCATTACCACTTAGGGGCCTAGTTTGGACCCCCATGATCCTGCACTGACCCTATATTTGGAAAGGAGACTCCTTATGATATAAAGGTAAAATCTTTTTGTGAAAAAGTTTTAATTGAAAGATAGCATAGTATCTAAAATACATGAATAAACAATATAAGTACATTCATGGTTCTTAAATACCTATCACTATATAAAGAAAAAAATATTTGGGGAAGGTCTTAAGGGGGATGCAAAAACGTTTATTGCTAAATTCTTGATATGCCAACAAAAGAATGTGAAATGGTAAAAACATGTAGCCTCTTAAAACTAATAGGCATTCCAACATAATCATTCCTTGGGGGAAATATAAATGGACTTTACTACCAAGTTAACAAAGTTAAATAAGATTGATGTGATTTTGGTACATTTGTCTATAGAATCACTATGCATATTTTAGTGAATTTTCTCATTTATTTCAAGCTAGTATTGTGGCAAAAACAATTCATGAAAAAGACAAAAAAATCGCATAGTATTACCAAAATCACTATAAGCGATCATGAACCTATCTTCATTAGTATAGATTTTGGATGAACTTATTTGCAATATAGAGCACAAAACTAACAAATACTCTATCCTATCATTTCAAATTAGATGGCCTAACATAAATCATGAATACATATTTGGAGGGATATGCACAATTTTTTTCCTTTGAAAATTAATTGCAATGGTCCAAACGAATTTCATTGGACATGATATAGCACAACATTTCACACATCAATAAAGATGACTCAATTGAGGCTCTTTATGGACACCATCTACCATCTACTACTTATTATGTACAAGGTCATCAAAAAGAGCATGTAATAGAGGATCATAATCAAGATGAATAAAAATAATTCAAATCCTTAAAATGAGAATTCAATTTTGGCTCAACATATGATGAAACAACAAGAAAATCAAACAATGGTGAGAAATATAATTGAGGAGTGAGATTAGATATTTCTTTGGTTGTAACCTTAAAAAAATATTTTATTAAATAAACATGAAAACATCAAGATCCCATCCAATTTTTTTGGTCCCTAACACATTCTCTACTAGATTAGTGGTATAGCTTATAAGTAAAACTTTCACCCTCTAAACCAAATTTCATCCTACATTTTTTGTCTCCTACCTAAAGAAAGTAATAGGTAAAAATATTACAATACAACCATAATCATTTGAGTTAGATGAAGAATGGAAGTTTATTTTGTAACTTAAGGAAATTATAGAGAAATTAGTGGAGTCGTTGTGAAACTGATCTATTTTGGAATTCCTAATCAAGTGGAAGAATTTTCTAGATGAATATGGAATATGAAAAGATAAAAATTCATAGAAAATCATTTAGAGTTGCTAAGCATTGAGGGGAATAATTTTTGAAGGGGATGGACATGGCATACCCCTAATATTTATTTTTCAAAATGTAATAAAGCTAAGCACTTATGACATTCTAAACATTTTTATTTTTATTTTCCTCTAGCTAATTTCTTAGGTTGATTTGATTAGGATGAAGGGGAATTCACCTACCTAATTGTGTCTATAAATAAGGAAAATAAAGGATCTTTTGAATCATCATAAGATGTAAGGTTAAATTCACTCTCATATTTTAATTTTTGGAGGTCACATCCTTGAAGTTGTCTAATATTTTATTGGTTTTAGTTTTTATTTCTAAGAAATATACAAATAGTGTAGGATAAAAAGATAGAAAGATGTTTTAAAAATGGAATTAGAATTCATGTATAAGGAGAATTTGAAAAAATAATTTTTAGAACATAGAATGCTAGATGAATTTAAAAAATTAGTTTAAACTTGATTTAAAATATTTCAATTAAATTCTAATGAATTTTTATTTTATTTTTAAATCTAATGAGACATTAGTATGACTATGGAGATATTTATGTGATCATGAAATTGCATGAGATAATATGGAAACAATAAGGAATGAAGGGAGGATAAACACAACAAAACATAAATTAAAAGAAAACAAATAAAAAAATACAAGATTAATAGTTGGATCTAGGGAAAACTAAAAAATATGGGCTATGTAATTTTTGATATTACAATTCAAAAAAGATATCATCTTTGCACACTCCCACAAACCAAGTTTAGTTCAAAAAAATTACTACTACCTATGCCTCATTTAATTTTTCTCATACCAAATAAAAGGAAACTAAGATAATGGAAATAATTCCTAAAATTTTCTATAAGAGGATAAAAGTATAAAAAATTGGATCACAATTTTTTGAAAGAAAAGATACAAAAAATATTCTCCAACATAATGTTTATCCTAGGAAAACCTATATAGGAAATAACCTACCTTCCAAACTCAAACCTATTATATTTAAAGAAAAACTAATAAAGTAACAATACAAATATAAGTCGAAGACTTCTTAGAATATTACACAAAGATATAGATCAAGAGTGATTCTAACAACATAATGATACCCTATAATATACTATGAGACCTTCATCTTAAGCACCAAATAAATAAAAGTAACCTAGGAAACCATGAGTGGCAAACCAAAAATCATGATCCAAAGCATAAAAGCTATGACACCCAAACTTGTGTGACTCAAATTTTAACATGCCATTCCTAGTCTTGGTCTACCAGCTAAAAATAGATATTCCTTAAACTTATCATAAATTGAGCTATAATCACCTTATCAACTTGGAAACTCTAATTTTCCTCCATTATTTATATTTAGAGATACTCTATGACACATCACAACATGCATAATAAATTGGCCAACAAGTCAAGTCAATAGTCTTACATGCTCTTACACGTCGTAAAATCTAGATTACACCTCATTATTATATATGCTCTTACACATCTTACATGACAAGAGACTCATAGGAGACTTACAAGCATTCACAAATAGCTAACAAATAAAAAATAAATCTGATGTTAGAATTGCAAGATGTATGGAACACCTATCCCCAAAAAAGAAAACCTCTTAACACAAAATTACAAAAATCAAGCCATCAAATTTAATTGTATCATTATTTTTACAAAATCATGAAGTACATTAGTGAGTTTCATCAATACAAACAAATTGTAAATACAATGTCACTCTAAATGATGCTCAGAAAAACAAGATTAGAATGATATTATAAAGAACTATTCCTCCTAGTAGAATAAATGAATACACTAATAAGATAAATTTCAAATCTTAGAAATGAGATAAAAAGAAAAGGTTAAATTCTTTTTGAGAAGAAAAGAATAACAATAATAGAGTTTAGTTTTATTAATGTTATATTCTTACAAGGGAAAAATGAATATTCATATACATATCCTTGCAAAAGGATAATGTTGCCTTGTTAACAAATCAGAATCAAAAGAAACTTACAATGTGACAATGGCGTGAACAACATAGAATGTATGATAGAGGACGTTGTATTAGACAACTAATAAAATAATATATTCTTGAATAGTAAAACGTAAAACCAAGAATCATTGTTGCAACAGATAAAACTGTTAATCCTTGCGTGCAAGGAAGAAGGCAACACTATTACAGAGGTGTTAGAAATATAAATAGTTTCTTTTAAAGCTTTCTCTTTTTTCTGCTGACAAAGGCGTTTGGAATATAGGGATTAAAGAAAAATGATTTTGTTTCCCAAACATTTTATATTCCTTTATTTGTTTGTTTGCATGTGTGGGCTTAAAAAGGTAGAAAGAAGTTTTAAAATGAATGAGCATGCATATAAGGAGAAGAAGAGAGAAGCTTAAAAGCATATAATATGAGACCATTTAAAAAAAATTGATTAAAATCTAAACATTTTATAATTTTAGATTTAACAAAATATTAGTATAATTGTGGTGGCATACATATAATTTTTATAATGTTTGAATTTTTTTAGAAATGATAAGGTATTGAAGGAGGATAAATACATTGAAAATATAAATTAAAAATAAATAAATTAGAAAGATACCTTGATAACCTCTTACGACAATGGAAGAATACATTTGAAGAAATGACATTCCAACATATTTCTTAAACAAGTATCAAATTAATCTCATCCTAGGATCACCACTATTGAACAATAATATCATAGACACGTTTGGGATTATGATGAGATTCATAGAAAAATTTAGTATCTTGTTGACAAAGGGAAGGTTCAAATCAGTGGTTCATGACATCCCTACATTCACTACTATACACTCAACATCATTTTTGGGGTAGGTGTCATATACCTTACAATATTCTAATATTAAAAGTATTTAATTGTTTAAACACACTTGAAGTGGCATTAGTTGTCACTTGTACTTTAAAAGTGGTCATTTTGTAATTATCTCCTAGTTGTCATGGGAGTTGCTAAATGCAACTATGATAACTTAAAAATTATGTAAGAGTTACTAAAATAAAAAAGATTTTGATGAGGAGTAAAGTGTGGACTTGGAGAAGATCAATGAATATCATAAAAAAGGAAGATAAGATCACAAGTGAAGAGCTTTAGTTGAAAAAGGAAGTGTCTACATCTAACTCCTCTTGATTTGGGTGTTGTGATTTATGCATTTATAATAACGCCTAAATTAGCTAGTATTTTTTAGTACACGATTTGATAAATCATTCATGATTTGTGGTTTTTCTCATGCATATATATTAAGTTTTTGAGTTAAAGGAAAATAAATTTATTTTGTAAATTGTAGTAGTAATGAACTGTTGTAGGAATTCAAAGATAGAAGTTGCATTGGTGTAAATCATTTGAAAGATTAATACAAGCTTTAGATCTCTTGGGTGTGGAGTTTATTTTTTAAAGGGTTTCTCCACCTATATCTTGGTTATGGTTTGCACCTCATTTATGATCATTTCTATTTTCCATCTATAGTTTACTAGTATTTATGTACTTGGATGCTTAAAGATTTCAACATACTTTTACTGTAAATTCATATCTTATTTCTACATTTGATATCAAAGAAAGATTTTATTTAGAGAGGGATGCATTTTTTTGAGTGTGTGATTGGGTTTTTTCTATAGTGGAAGCTGTGTTTGCTTACAATTTCAAGTTTAGGGTGAGAAATCATGGATAGTTCATCTTGGCTAGAGATTGAAAATTTCCACAATAAAAGGTATACCATTTAGAAGATAAACATGGAGGAACTCTTGGAAGAAAGAGATCAATGTATTACCATGAAAAAGGAGAAGAAACCAAACAACATGCCAAATAAGGGACGAGTAAAAGCAGATAAAAAGCATGTGGCACTATTCGTTTGTGTTTATTTGATTTAAAGTTTCCATTTTAGCTACTACATATACATTGTGGAATAGAATAGTTACATAAAAAAAGAGGAGTCTCTATAATAATTTGTTTTTGGAAATAAAGTTACACTCTCTTAAAATGAAGGATGGGGACTCAATTGTAGAATACTTAAATTTATTTAATCTAATAATGAGTCAGTTATAGTTAGTTGATGTAAGGATAAATGAGGATAAAAGTAAATTCTATTATTATGTTCATTTTTTGAATGTTAGGATAACTTGATCCTTGCATTAGTGGTTCTCTTATAAATGACCTAAATTTGGATTCTCTTGTTACCCCACTAATTTTAGAGGAAATGAGGAGAAATACTTCAAAGGGGTGTAAGGACGCATCACATATGCAAAGTAGATTTGAGGAGAAAGGTAAGAGAACAAAAAAGGGTGATAAGAACAAGTCTAAAGAACACTCTGGGTATAAGGGTGTAATGAAACCATTCTGGTCCATTCATAAAACACCATAATTTTTTTGAAATACATAACTTGCACAATTTTATTTCAATGTCATTAGATTAATCATAATGTAACCAAACAATGTAATCATAATTATTGAATAAAAATAACAATATTGATCAACTTTTTACATCTCAATCTTTCAAATTTATATTTAACATTATTTCAACATGTACAAAATATTATTTATATCTCTTTACATCTTTTTCACAATGCACAAACATTATTATATACGTCATCTCATCTGTACATAAACAATATTACATCATTAATACAATAACAATAGGAATTATGAATCATGTCTCTGATAATTCAAGTCTTTGGAAATCAATTGTAAGAGGGAAAGCATCACCCAAGTGATTTTCCTCCATCCACAGACCAATGGTCCCTCACACACCTTCTTATTGGAAGTGACACTACCCTTCACAAGAGTAGTAGATCCAAGGAAAATTTGAATTCGTCAAGCCATTTGATATTTAGTGTTGTGTACTAATGCATTTAATCTATCAAGCAACTTATATATACCCTCCATCTATGCATGAAATTTATGATTATGATAAATCTTTAGAAATGATGAACCCACAACGCAAGCAATGATTTTGCATTACTTTGGACAAATATTTCATATCTATAAACACTTAAACTTACATGGTTGTACATGTTCACATACACTTGTATCTCAAACTAGAAATTGAAAATGATTCCACAAACACATATACAATCACAATTGCCAAATTATTTAGTCACCTTAAATGATAAGTCAATTCTTGATTTACAACCTATACAAAGATTATGAATACAAATATAAATAATGCACAAGCTGAATTTTTATCTCGAATTCACATGAATATCATCATTTATATTTTTGCAATAATAACTCTCAATGTCATGTTGTTTTCCTTTTATAATCATGTTGTAATGATAATTCTATCTTCACTGAAGTGATCATGAATTCATAAGTTTACATTTCTTCTCCATGTAGTGCCCCTCCGTGAATGGCCCTTTCACGGTGTTCGATAAATTAATATTCCGTTTTGTAGCGTTGGAATCCAGATTGGTTGTATTTTGTTGCTCAAGATTTCATTCCCGTTAAATTCGTACTAAATCTTGTGTTGCAGATTGAATCTAAATGGTCTCTGTTACTCTAATTTCCATTTGATCTGGAACAAATAAAAATGTGGGTTTGTCGTTATCTTCGTCAATGTCTTTCAGTTAGTCAATTCACATGCCTTGATTTTTCCCAAATTACATTTGCTTGAAAGTATCTTGATCCTTTTTGTAGACGTATTCCAGACGCAGCCTCCTTGTGCAAGATGTATTTTGTTCTAGATGCTTATACTTGTTATCACCTTGGAAAAACTGAGTGATTACCTTATGGCTGTGCTTTTGGGGCGGCACTTATAGGGTAGTATGTGAAAGTATTTTGTTAAGCTCAAGGAATCTAGTCGCTCTTAACCCCATTTCTTTTAGATTTTTTAGTCTAGCATAAATGGATAGAGGCAGAAGCCGAAGAGATATTGGAAGTGGGCGATGCATTTAGTGTTATGAGAATCCGATCTTTAATAATATATATAAATATATTTATTTATGTATATAGGTATTTGTGTATATATGATCACTCTTATACAATTCTGTTTTATAAGATAGCAGTTATTTTTAAATATATATATATATAAGTATTTCTATATTTTTTTATATATATGTATATATGTAAGTATAAATATAGTTATATCATGATTTATTTATAGAATAATTATTTGTGTATAAAAATGTTAGAAAATAATATTTTCGTCTTTTAATTAAAAGATTATATTGAGAATGAATTTGGAAACTATTGATCTGGCTAGATAAATGAGGTAGAAATTTAATGAGAAATTAATTAGAAAAGAAAGGAAATTGATTTAGTCTTAATTGAAAGACTTATTTAAATAAAGGAACTAGATGATATTTTTAAATGTTGGTTCTTTCATAATTTCTTACTAGTTGATATGTCAATTCTTGATGTTTAGGGATGTTATAAGACCATTCTTTTTGGATAATTTTGGAAATGGAGATGATTTGGTGTTATTGTTTCAAATGGGGATCCTTGTGCTAAAAGGCTAGTAGACTTCCAGAGATTAAGGGGAGTTTTCCGCATGATGAGTTTTATGTTTAGTTATTTTTGAGATGGTTGTCAATATTTTCAAAAGTGGGAGAATTGGTACTTGAGTTGTGTACATTAGGGTTTTAGCTATGCACTGTTTGTCATCATTATGGTTGATTTTTATGTGCAAGAGGGTTCAAGCCCTGCTTTATGGGTACGTGCATGTGGTTTGTAATTCTGGTGCAAATGGCTTACCTGGTTGGATGTGTTGGGGTATTCTAGTTGTTAGTAGGGGGAGTGGCTCTCAATGGGGGTTGGTGCACAAAGTGGTGCCATGGTAACTCATTGAGAGTTTCTTTAATCCAGTGATAACTTAAAATGAATTGGGTTTTTTCTAGGTAATTCACATTAATCAAGATATTGGTACACCTCACTCATGGCTAAAGTGCTTGTTTAGGCTTGAGACGAGTGGGAAGGCTTGGAATGAAATGATCAACTGCCTTGTTATTTGGAAAGGTATGTTGATCCTGCATGAGTTTGTATGGGGGTCGGTGTTCAGTAGAGGTGGTCGAGGTAACCTAGAATGGGAGTCCGATAGCCTAGGAAGATTCACCAAGGTAACCCATAGCAAACTATGTGATGACACTCCTCCCTTTAGCAACTGAGCATACCTTTGTCTTGTGTTCCCCTTTGTTGTTTTCATTCCTCTGGAAGTGTAGCCTTTTTTATGTGATGTTTGTTGTACAAGTGGTATGTTGGAATCATGTTGCCCTTGTTTGCTTGACTTCTTGTGTAGTGGGTCCTTATTGGCATCTCATAGCACGAGGGGTGGGCCTTAGGGTTCCACATAGTTGGGTGGAATGTGCCATGCACTTCATTGGGTTCCTAGTTGATGTTTGTGAGCATGAATGTGGTACTGTATACAAATTTCTTGATCTTGTACCAAACTTGGAGACATCATTGATGTTTTATAATGTAAACATTTCAGTTGTCTCTTATCATGCAATTGTTATATCCTTCCCATTGTTATAAGGGAAGCTTGATGTAAAATTGTAAACAGTGTAATGATCTACCCCATGTTTGGGAAGTTGTAAATGTATTCATTGGTTTGTATTCTATGCTCTTGAACAGTGTTGTATCTGTGGAAATATATAAATATAATTCTTTTAATGTTGTGGATGTAAACGTATTCTTGTTATTAGTTGTTTTATGATGCATACTTATTTTAGATAATTGTTGTTGCATAACACAATCATGATACCCTAAATGACATAGTTAGTGAATATGTATGTGAGTAGTTTACATTTCCTGTAATTGATAGTATAACCTATATGCTTCTTTACTTTTTTTAAAAAATTGTCATATTTGTTTGTTAGATGTGTTGTCCTTTGGGGTTTCATGGTGGGGTGTTACACCTAGTATCAGAGCCCAAGGTTCTAACTTGGGGTTCTCTAGTTCATATGATCCCATTAGGTTGTCTTTGCTATCTAGACTCTTGCACTTATGATTTTTCCATTTTTGTCATCCTCGCTTAATTGTTGTGACCTTTCCCTTGGTGGTGTGTGTAGGAAAATTCCTAGAGGTCGAGGTAGCGGTCATGGTAGGGATCGTGGTGATGGTTATAGGGCTAACCGCTAGATCACCCCATCTCAGAGCACCCATGAGAGTGATCGCGAGGAGTAGTAGAGTTCCCAGAATAGTCAGGGAGGAAGAGGCAAGAATCTAGGTCAACCAAGGTTAGAGGGAGAATAGCTACGTCATATGCTTGAGGAGGCCCTTGGATGATTAGGTTCTAGGCAAGTGGGTAATCAATAGGTGGATAGGGAAAGATAAAGGTCTCCTAGGAGGAGAGACGTTACAGTAGAAAAAGAGGCCATTGCAGTGGGTCACATGAGAGATCTTTTGAGAGCACCTCCACCTACTTTTGATGGGTTTGGTGGTGGTCTAGAGGCAGAGACTTGGCTAATTGATTTAGATAGGTGTTTTTCCATACATTCATATGACATCAACACCAAGGTGATATGTGCCATTATGCATCTGAGAGGCTTTGCATCTACCTGGTGGCGTTTAGAGGAGAAAAAATTGCATCAAGACATCAGTTTAGTGTCTTGGGAAATGTTCATGGAGAGATTTAGAGCTCAGTTTTTGTTGGATCACTGGAGATAGTGTTGGGTAGATGAGTTTCATGAGTTGATATAGATGGCCATGTTGGTAGAGCAGTATGAGTGCAAGTTTTATGAGCTTAAGCAGTATGCTAGAATCGACGATGACGAGGCTATGTTGGCGCAACACTTTATCAAGGGTTTGAATGCTCGTATGAGTGGAGTCTGTCTTCAAGTTGAAGAATATGGAGGTGGCTATAGAAAAGGCTCATTTAGTGGAGGAAAATTTGGCTATGGCCTTGGGCGGTCATATTGGTGTGTAGATTGGCAGTACACCCCCAACAAGTTCCGGGTCGCAAGGTGGTCAGTCTCTGGTTGTAGGTTCCTTTAAGGGACATCAAGTACCTACTAAGGGAGGATAGTCGTAGCAACAACAAGAATGTTCCCAACCAAAACCTAAGAACTCTCAGTCTCAACATGGTAGTAGGTATCAGGGTAAGAAAGATCAAAGTTGGCAGAGAAACAAGCATGACCGTTTTGATCAGCTAGCTCAGAGTACTCAGTCTGTAGTTAGTGGAGGTAGTTTCCCATAGTTCAGTGCACCCACAGGTGGCTAGGGTTATGGCAGATGAACATGATTTTTTCATACGGTTAGTAGGGTCACATTGCTAGACAGTGCCCTCAAAGAACACGACAAGATTCAGTCAGAGGCTGACAACCTTAGAGCCGATAGTGGGGGATGTTGGTAAGTCTCATAGAGCATTTATTGTGAATGGAAACTGCCAAGTTGAGTATCGGGACACAACCATTGAGGTTGCAGGTAGAGGACAAGCAATTGACTCTGGAGGTCGAGGGTACCCTGGAGCACATGAGACTCACCCTCAAGGGTCAAGATGTTGAGTAGGTTAAGGGCTTGTGGTTCCCTCATGTTGTTCTTTGTTAGACTGATAGTTGTTCTAGTAGGACTAGACATTGTGACATTTTACTTGAGGGTGGATACTCGGTTCGATGTTAGTTGATGATACTTGGTAGATGCTAGTTTTACTATTCTGGTTTGGTTTTGGATGACAGTTGATTATAATTTGATGTTCATGATACTATTGACTTATGCATACGTATGATGGTTATATGGATTTATTTGTGTGTTCGAATTAGTTTAGTTACGAGTATCATGTGGTTATATGATTATATTTACTATGCATTTAATTCATGATTGGTATATGTTGGTTACGATGTAATTGTTGTTATTCGTTGATATCGATTATTTTTGAAGTGTATTGGTGGGAGGGATAGTGTAGCATTACTTGTTTGTGAGTACCCTACTATGCTACGATTTCCTCTCACGGTGTGTTTGATTGTTTGATATATATATATGTTGTTGGACAGTTTGTCTAATGCAGATTGTAGGTACTAGGCATCGACTCCACCTGAATTGCCAGGTCTGAGCGTGCCTGAAAACCCAATGGAAATATTATTGAAAATAGAGATGAAAAAATTTCCCCTACCCTTTCCATCATCCTCAATGAGGATGATTACCCAGTTGGTCACCTATCAGTTGTGTTCATGGTCATGGTCAGTTGTTCTCGTTTTTGTCCTTATTGATTTTGGGTTGCTTGATTATTTGATGTTTCTTAAATTTATGTGTGTTTTATTTTATCTTGCAAATTCCATGAGTAAGTCGAATCGTAGGGGGGCAGGATGTAGTGCCCCTCCGTGATTGGCCCTTGTATGGTGTTCAATAAATCAATATTACGAGTTGCCTTGTTAATCGATTTAATTAAATTGAATTGATTTGTAAGGTTGCTTATATTAATTTGGAATTAAAATAAATAACTAAATCAATCAATATTGAAAATAGATAGTACATGGTTTATTGTTAATTAATTAAATTAAATAATTTCGTATAAAGTATTGTTGTAATTAAATTTAATGGTAATTGCTAATTTTATTATCATTGATGTTTAATTATTCAAATGGGGAAAATAATATTATTTATAATAAAATGGTTATTTGGATGAGATTTTTGAACAAGTTGTTAAAGAAAATAAAAAGATAGAAAAAGTGGGTTTGAGCACATGCATGGCTCCCAACTAGTTGTGGAATAGAAACTTGTCTTATTAAGTGATTATTGCTTGATTTTTATTTTCAAAAATTGAATCACTCTGCCCTCTTGTTATTGCCATCAGATCTTTGCACCTTTGTTCCTTTACTGTGATTGAACCTTCAAGTTTCATGTCCTATGTCCTCCTTGTCTCATGACTCATTCTCTTCTTGTTTGCCACTCCACCAAACTCTGTCTTAATGCCTACTAACTGTCCATTGACCTACTACAATACCACGTAACATCTAACTATTCCTACAAACACATTATCAGCCTCATCTTTCCTTTCCAAAGACTCTTTCCCCTCACTCTGCCCTTTACCAGTCTGAACCACTTGGCTACTCAACTCATTATGCCATACAAAGGAATGCTTCACCCTATCCTCATACAAAGCACACATTTCCTTCTTACCCACTATCCGAGCATTACTCAATTTTTCTCCTCCTACTATTCCATCCTCATGAACATACTCTAGACCTGCAAACAAATTGGACTTTCTACCCTCAATCCCTAAAGGCTCTTTCTTCCCAAACATCACTACCTTAGACTTACCCTTATCCCTTCCACTTGTTTTCAAGGGAAGCAACTTAAATTTTTTTATCATCCTTCTTGATGGTATATGTGTTCTCCCAACCATCATATATAGACCTCCTATCAAATTACCAAGGCCTCCCTAAGAGCACATGACAACAATCCATTGGAAAAATATCACATAGAACCCTATCCTTATATTCGCCAATTTGAAATTCAACATATTCTTTCTATTTTACCACCAAAGTTTGATTATCATTGACCCAAGTGACTCTATAAGGTGCTTGATGAGGTAATTTTTCCAAACTCAACTTTTCCACCATTTCCCTAGACACTAGATTATCTTGAGAACTAGAATAAATGACAACTTGACACACTTTACCTTTGCTTTTGCATGTAGTTCTGAATAGGCTCCTTCTTTGACTCAAATCTTCCTCCTTGGATGCTTGCAACACAGTTCTTCTTATCATGAGTGCCTCTCCTTCTAATGTAAGGTTCACTATAGGTGAAGTCACACACTCTTCATCTTTATGCACTAGTTGATTCCTCCTTTCTCCACCATAAGAGCTTGAGCTTTCTTTTCAAGGCATTTAAAGGCTAGATGTCCAGGCTGGTTACAAGTGTAGAATCTCCTTAGAACTGATAGGGACTGCTTCCTCCACTAAATCTGCCTCTTGAACCTCTCCATCCACCTCTTGAATCAGATTGTTCTTGGTCCTTCTTGTCATCTCCTTGGCCCTCATTGGTTGACTTTGAATTAGGATTGAATCCTCTTCCCCTAGAAGTGTCACCTCTTCCTCTTACTTCCTTCTCTTGTCTCCTTTTTAAATTTTCTTCAGCCCTCATTGCCATTTGAAAGAATTTTTCAATTGATGTTGGTGCCATCAAGTTGATTTCATTCTGAATGTTGAATCTTAAACCATTCAAATGCCTAGCAATCATTTCTTCCTCATCTTCTTCATGTTTAGCCCTTATACTATCGTCCCTCACCGTCCCCAAACTTAGGCCCCCCATCCCCATGTCTCAGAAACACGTCCCCTACCATCCCATTGTCCCCATCCCCAAAACCTCGTGGAACATTGAGAATTTACTATGTGTCCTAATTTCTTCTCACACCTTTCTATTGAGCACCAGTTTTGCACGCTCCAACAAAATATTTATCTACTATTGTGCAATGACATCTCTAAATAGGTGAGGATGACTTCTGTTTCTCAAGAAATCTACACATATCACTCATGTTGTTTGGCCAAAGTAATGTAAGAGGCCACTCTGATCTTCTTTCAAAACTCCATGCCTAAAATGCTAGGTAGCCACTCCTTTGATCTGGTCGTAGAAGAACCCTCATTTGCTTGCCCCAAAACGTAGTGGATTCTTGTAACCAACGCATGACTTGTGTGTTATGGATCCTTCATCCGTTCAGAAAGGATCATGCCTTTTCTCACATGCTAGAGAATGCCACTTTTGTGTGGCATGCGACTAAGGTAGTTGAGTTTGGCACATTAATCTCTTCTCAAAACATTCTTCGCAACACCATACTCTTCACAAAATTCACCATGTAAGTACAGGGTTTCTAACTTGGGAAACAATGGTGGTAGACTGTAGATCTTTTACATCAAAACACCACACCTTAGATGGCATGATCTGTTACACGCATCAAAATATATCACAAGCATAGAGAATCTGATACCATATGTTGGTAAAATGCAAAAACGTTAATGGTGAAAAAATTCATTCATCATGCATTTTAGTATACAAGATACAAATAGATCCATGCCTAGAGAAATAGAGCAAGTTGATAAGCTTCTATAGAAAATTTCTTAGGATGATGAATCCTTTATATGGTCATTAAGTGTAGACAACATTGAAATAGTGTTGGCAACCGATTGACAAAGAATTCATCAAGACCCTGTTAGAACCAAAATTTTCATAAAAACTTCTAAGGGGTTTTACTTGTTTGAACCCATTATTTTCCTACTTTTTCATAAAAAATCATTTCACCCCCTCATCCAAAGTGATAAAACACCTTACATATTATACCACTGCCTTATCATCTATCCTTCTTGGCCAATACCGTTTACCTCTATAATACGACCTTTTGCAAAGTGGCTCGCGGTATGGCGGTGGCGGTTAAGCACAATCATGATAACTGTTACCGCTACACTACACACAATCCTTAAACAGACCGTGATGGTGTGGTAAATAGTCAACCGGGTCAGTGTAAGCAGCGAGGTGATAGTTAAGGTAGCCACCGCAATACTGCCAGTGGTCAGGACAGTGATCGCGGTAGTGTGGTGAACATAGACAACCGACGAGGTGGCAGTCAATGAACAGTCACTGGGGTAGCGCCACCAGTCAGAATGGAGACCATGGTAGCATGGTGGATGTGGGGATAACAATGAGGCTGATGGTCATAGTGGATTACCACGGTACTGCTGGCGGTCATCACAGTGACAACGGTGGTGTGGTGGATGGTGAAGGGAACAAAAATTGTTACCATTGTACCACTGACAGTCAGATCAGAGACCGCGGTAAGGCGGTTAACGGTGAAAGATGCAGTCAAATTCAAACACCACAGTACCACTGACGGACAAGTTGAAGACCGTGGTGGCATGGTAGACGGTGAGCATAATAGTAAATGTCAAATACCGTGCAACCACCGACAGTTAGAATAAAGACCGCAGTGAGGTGATAGAAGGGTTAGAGAAGGTTGTGGATGGTTAAGACCGCAGTATCGCCAAGGAGAGAAATATAACCCACGGTAAAATAGTATGAATAAAGGCAACATATAGAATATGAGGAATATAATAAAATGCAGAACTATAGTTTTAGAAATATTTAATATGCCGATAAGGCAATCCAATTAAATATTTTAATATTTTTCGAAGAATATTCAAATGGTTGTAATAGGAAAGTGAAGGGTTGTGACCCTTGAAATATACTATATAAATAATTTGAAAAATCAGTTAAATAGGAGGTGAGGGAAGTAGTTAGAATAGTTAGATTTTTGCAGAAGATGAGAACTGGGAAAATGGAAATAATGTACAAACTTTTTTGAAGCATATCAATGGAGAAAATATTTTAACTGGTGAATTCTTTCTGGTGTTCAGTTGTTGTGTGTATTAATTCATATTCTTTATTTGGGTGTCTCCAACTTGAGGTCTTTTTGATATTTAAATCAGTGTATCAAGTATATTTCTGATTTGTCAAAATGTATTCCCATTTTGTGTGATTTAATTGATTGGTGTCGACAAGTCAGAATTAAATTCTTTCAATAAGTCACAGTGATTTAAGGATTTCTTTTGTATAGTTAAAGAAGAACCAGGTGAAGAAACATTCTAGCATAGTTTATGCAAGTCATAAATTTAGTGAAGTTTTATGCAAGTCATAGAATTTTCAAAGTGCATAACAACTAGAGTTAAGCCAAAGAGTGAAACATATACAGTTTTTGATTTTTGACTCCATTGCCCATGTGGATAGAAGGCACTGATCTATCACAACCTAGACGATAAAATTCATAATAAACAACATATTCAAATTCTTTCTTTTATGCAATAGGAGTAGTAGTTATCATTTTGACTATTCATTTCCAATTGCCATTGTGAATAGATTGATTGAGCAGGAAATATATTTTAAATCTGCAACATACACATAGGTGCACCCGCCTAGGTTTAGTAGAGCCTGAAGAGCAGAAGGTTCAATTATGTTAATTGGCCTTGTACGTTGGCCAAAAATGTTGTGAGAGCTTGTCAACCTCTCGTGGTTCAAATCTGCATTTTTGAGACCCAACAGACCCTATATGCCAAATAAATCTCTTAATTTGAAGACTTCCTACTATGTAGCTTGAAATGATTGTTAGATTGTTACCCTAAGACAAGGGGTACTTGGAGACACCATTTTTTTTTTTAATATAAAAATTTATAATATATAGAAAATCTGAAAATATAATGACATTGAACTTTGAAAACAATAGTATTAGTAAAGTTTAAGAATGAACATTAACTTTAAAATTTAAATATACAAAATGTCAAAATGTCAAAATTCAAATCCAAATGTCATTGTCACATTGTGTCAAAGAGCCAAAGAGTTCATACTTCATACTTCAAATTCCATAATCATAGTTTTAACTTCTAAGTTCACATTTGACATTACATATTCAATTACATATTGAAATAAAAAATATTGATAGTTCGATTGGTTGATATGCAAACAAAAAAATAAAATCATAAATCTATTTGATATCTCATATCATCTACACCACATCAATATCATCCATGTCAAGGTCCTTAGTGATGAGGCTCTCCAAATACTCATCACTCTCTAACTCAGGTTCCTCGACTGGTAGTAGAACTGGGGGTAAATCAATAAGGCCATCTGGTTCAACCACTTCATCCACTATGGCTACAACATCTCCATCAGGTGAAATTTGATCCCATTTTGCTGAAGGACCCTCATTCTATGCAGGATCTACATGAGAGAAGGTGAAGTGATATATGAATGTACACCAGGTTCTCTGCTTTCTTTGAGCCCAATCGGTTCCTATTTAGTGAATGAATAAAATAATAAGTACTCCAATTTCTCTCACAAGATGAAGAGCTAGCCACTTGTGAGAGTAATCTTATAGCAAATGATTGCAATTTAGGTGTTTCACCTCCATGGTTCCACCACCACTCTATAGGGTCTTTCTATGCTCGCATATCATATAAAGCTTCCACAAAAGAAAAGTCACCATGCCCACATGAAAACTTTTTCCATTGACTCCTCATAACTGATGCTTCCTCACCTCGACCATATATCTTTTTTATTGCCACCCAAAACCCCTTCATTACCTCTCTATCCTCTTATGGAGCCCTCTTATTGGTCTCTTGTATATTATGCCATTTAGGATTTAAGGAATAGGAAACACAATGAAGAGGTGTGTTAAGTTTGATCCATCTCCCATGTAACTTTTCTTCTATCAAAGGATATAGTGAAGGATCTTTTGCATCTGTTATCTTCTTAATTCTTTCACACATGGAATCTATTTCTTCATAAATTTCCCCCAAACATGGCTTGTTTGAATCTACAAATTTGATCACCTCACATATGGGCTGAATAAAGTCCACAACAAATCTAACATCAGCCCAAAAACAGTCATCAAGTATCATACCTCTCACCTCAGCTGCATTATTTGATGTAGATTTCCTCCAAGCTTCCCATGCATCACTAACAACCGTGGAACACAAAGCACCTTTCACTTCACAAAGATGGTGAAGAAGAATAAAATAAGAAGCAAACCTTGTATCAGCTAGTTTGAGAAGCTCCACCTTGGAAAATTTTCAATAAATAGCTTGTGTTTGGTGATGGTTGCATATAAATATTTGAATTTCTCTACCCTTTTCTATGAGAGCTGAAACCCACTCAAAATTTCCAATATCTTTGAGTGCATTATTCAATGCACACAACATGGTGTCCAAAATATATGCTTGTATTTATTTTTCACCAACATGTGTGCTGCTTTACAAATAGGGGCATGATCTATAACAATTTGGACTACATGTGATGCCCCTACCTCCTCAATGCCATCACATAGCTGGTTAAAAAGATACTCTACATTTTTTTCTTTCCCCAAACAATCTAATGCCTTCAAAAAATAAGTCCCTTTGCTGCATGTTACCATGATATTAAGTAGTGGATGGTTTCTAGTATCCCTCCACCCATCTATCACAATGCTGCATCCTTCTGAAGCCCACACTCTTTTCAATGGTGCAATTTGTTTCTCTAATCAATTTTTTTCTTTATCAATTAGAGTAGTGCGAATATTTTCATACATAGGTGGTCTATATCCAGCTGGTGCATTGCTGATTGCTTGGACCATCTCTGTATAGAAAGGTGATTGAGCAACATTAAATGGTATTCCATTGGCATAAAAGAAGCGTGCAATTTCTGCATCAGCTGCTTCTCAGCCTTGCACATCAAATAATCTACCAATGGGATTTGAGCTACCAATGTGTGGCCTCTTGTGAGACTGAGAACTTTCTATTGCTACATCTCTTGAAGACACATCCACCTCTACCTCTCTAATTTGAGTTTGATTTTCAGAAGTTGCCCCTGTTGTTGAAGTGTGAGAGCTCATATTAGAAACTTTACCATCAACCCTTTATTGATCTCTCATAGCCTTGTATCATTCCACCTCATTTATACAAGGATCAACACCTTTTCTAGGTATGTGAAGGAAATGAGCCCTCACCCTCATGTAAGTACATTGCCATGACATTGGGCATAATTTGCATGAGATTGTGGTTGTTCCACCTGAACCCTTTGGCCCCTTAACAAGATCAAAATACTTCCACAACTGATACAAGGATTTTTTGTTTCCCCCACTCGACATTCTTGATTCAAATTCAAAAATTCTACAGAAAAAAATAAAATAAGAGTTAATATTCTTAAACCATAGATAATAATAGGATAGTGATTAGGTCTCACATACAACATTCATAGTGGTTAGAGACAAAAAAACATTATGATCCATTTATGGCATGAGAAGAATAGACATAAGAATAGTACATAGTTTCAGGGTAGAAGGCAAAGCATGAAATAGGCAGGACAATCCATACATGGACAATTAAAAGGACAATTGGGTATGCAAAGTGAACTGGGGTAATGATAGTCATAACATGATACATAGATAATTTTGTGTATGGAGGGAAGCACTATGGAGAAATGGAAGTGATCTTAAAGAATTAAACACATAAGCTAAAGAGTGGTCCAAGTTTGTGGGAGTTAAGGAAAGCTTTAGGCTTGATGCATTTAAAAGGATCTTTCAAGAACTCCCCTTTTCACTTGAAGTTTTCTTGTTTTTATTAGAGCAACCAATAATGAAGAGTTGGAGTAGTCACTATATAATGGCTGATGTATTAAAAGACTAGATACTTATTGTATTTTCAATAGTAGTGTTTTTTAAGTACCTACTAGCAAGATTACAAGATAGAATGGCATGAAATTCATGAAATAGGTTGTATAGTTGAGAGATTACAATATTTTTTCTTTTGAGATACTCGATGTCAGGGAGAATTGTTAAAAAATGTAGCACAATACAATGAAATGACTGTCATGGAAAATGGAGATGGCAGTTACCTTGGATTAGGATAATGACTGAAAGAATAGAGAAACTCATAAATAAGAGAGATAGTCATGAAGACAATTAATAGTGGGCAGTCAAGTGACTAATGAAAAAGATATATCACATTCATTAAGGTGGTTTTCATATCATGATAGTCATCCTTGCACATGATAGTTGACTTGTGTTTGGTGCCTTGGCAAGGTTTGGTTTAATCTTTTAGTGCCTTAATTCATCAAATTGCTCCTACCGGGTTCCTGAACAACCTTAAGGGTTTGGGGTTATTCTAATGGAATAACCATCATCCCACCTACTATCATCAAATGTAACTCGGTGGGATGATGTAGTTGAGTGTAGGTAATGTTATTTTAGGAGTACGAGGTGTGGAAGGATGATCCCTTGGCTTGAAAAATATGCATCAGTAGGGGCAATAAAATATGCATTTCTACAATTATATTAAACAAATTATTTCATTCTTACTAATAAATCCAAATGTTTTTCCTTGAAGACAACTTTAAATGTAAACCATGAATCATTACAACTAATTTTAAATGTAATATAAACATTTAATTGAGGCATATATTAAGGAATATACACATTTGCATGTATTAATTTCTCATAATTTTATTATATCAAAAAATACACTAAGTCAATGAAAAATATTACAATAGTGGTGGAAGAAC
This sequence comes from Sequoiadendron giganteum, assembly GCA_007115665.2. Classification (NCBI taxonomy): domain Eukaryota; kingdom Viridiplantae; phylum Streptophyta; class Pinopsida; order Cupressales; family Cupressaceae; genus Sequoiadendron; species Sequoiadendron giganteum. The sequence continues at coordinate 121,929,841 of CM021105.1, forward strand.
ATCTTGAAAATCTTCCCATTTGAAAATACTTGTAGCAATACATGTAGGGAAATAATCCTCCCATTTCCAGCACAGATCATGAAATATATTATACTTGAGAAGAAACAAAAGGAGTTGCTGCCCAATTTCATTTTTCCATTCAACCTTAGCTAGCCCAACTATTTGCATTCCAAAATGGTTCAAAACATGTACATCCATTGCTCCCTACAAAACACATGGGTAGTAGCCTCTTTGTGGTTGTGTAGTATCATAGGAATTTGGTCCACAAAAAACCTGCAAAAGCCTCTCAATCTTAGACATAGACTCACATAAAAATAATTAAAAGAGCAATAACTAAATAATGTCAGTCATACAACTGACGAGACCTACTATCACCTTCATGCATGCTAGATAAGGAGGTCAATTGAAGGTCCTACAATGGTGATGTGCCCCTTCACTACTTTATCATCTCTCGATGACCCTATGTATAAATATCAAATATATCACTGAGAGGCTTAACATAAAACATGTAGCATATAAGAATCAGATAAATCTAGTAGATGGAAAAGAAAGAGAAGATTGACAACCAGAAAATGCACTAACAACCGATGTTTCTCATACCACTGAACACTTGCACCACCAACAGATGTTGTTTTTTTCTTATCTACTTTGAAAAAATTCAGTATTACCTATAGTCACAATCAGAAAAGGATCAATGGCAGTTGTAAATGCATATAACGTCAAACAGTAATGGTGAAAAATCCTTATTGCAAGGTGTTGGTCCAAAAGAGTGATCAATAACATGACTTTACAAATTCAATGTGCATACTTACAAATCAATCGAGGGAACCATTTGGGTCTTCTCTACTCTTTATTGTGTCGAGTATTGCCTCATGGTCAGACTCATGTAATTTCCACAAGTTCTTGTTCGCAGGTCTACCCTTATATTTGATCAAATGAACGTTGGTGGCGATGATAAGGTTCAAATAGTGAAGAATTTTTTGATGCGTGTCGAAGTCCTCAAACAACCAAACTGCAACATTCTTAACTGGATACCTTCGAATCCATGTTCTAGTAACAACCACTGAACTTGTAGGATATTCTATGTTTTTTCTGTCTATAACTGGGGACTCCAATTTATTTTTGGCTTCGATACAATGCATAGGTAATAATCTATACCCTCTTCATTGTCTTCATCTGCAATCACCGCATAAACGTGCCTTGCATTGATATGTTCATATTGTTAGATTTATTTACTAAGCAACATAATAAAACTTGTAAGTAAGATATATTACTTGGTTCTAGTAGGTCCGATACATGATCAAAGTCAATGGATGATTGCATCTCCATGATTTGTAGAGCCATCGGGAGCTAATAAGTGTCAAGTGGGGTTAGACTTCTTACAGACCATTCGACAACTCACTCTATTGACTCACAATCATTCCATGATTGAAGTGTACATGCATAACAAAAGCATGCCATCTTCCTTGTATGGATAGTCTTATTACCAATTTTTAGCGTCTTGCTTAAAATTAGTAATCATAGGAACAATTACTTATTGAAGTACAAAATTTTTTATTACAAGTGATCAAATGAAATTTTTTGTTCTTAGAATGAAGGAATGTTTAGGAATGATTTGCAAAATCATTCAATAGTTTAGACTAAACTGGTTGAACAGTTCAATAAAGCACAGATCAAACAAATTTCTTGAAGACAACATGTTCAGGCTGAACTTCAGTTGTAGCAATTATTTTTATATAAAGTATTGTAGATTTAAGAAAAGAATGCATAAAATCAATCATCTGATTACAAAATATGTTTTAAAGCAATTGCAATTGCATTATTTGCATTGTGTAGATGAAAGCAATTCATCAAATAATGGAAAGCCATTGCATATCATGAATAATTCATTTATAGAGGGAATGTTCTATAATCCCACACAAGCCGTGGGAGTAGCCTGATTTGTTTCTTTTCAAATGCTGAAAGAAAGAAAGAAATGCATTACACAACTAAAAATAACGTAAGAGTAAGGAGAGAAGGCGATTCATCATTGCCTGAAATGACGAATCATCGTCGCAGCTAGCCATGTTGACCTTATGTCCATCTCTAGTATTGGTCTCAACTCTAGCTCCAAGTTTACCTGCAAGATGAGGAGCGGTGTTAGAGCAACGAGGGATCACATTCTACCCTATCCCTACATTACCAACAGGAATGGAATGAACATTCTATCCATCATTCACCAGATAAAAGGAAAAGCAGAGAATAAAAAAAAAAAACCATTGAATCTGCTATTTTTACTAACTTGTTTGTGTTATGTGTAGGTATAAGAAACAAATCAAAAGGAAATCATTGATTCATTGCTGTTTTTACTAACTGGTTTTTCATCATGTATAGAAACATGAAATGTAATGTTGTTGTTTATTCATCAGTTTCAAAATGAGTGGGATAAAATGCGGCTCCCACAAGGGTAGAGCCCAACTCATTGAATGTTTTATGCAGAGTGAATATCATGAAGTCAAATTATGTTCTAGAAGACAGCTTCATACGAAAGAGATAACCGCATCATTATAATACATGCAAGTTTGCTTTGTGTTTTAGTGCATACAAGTTGTTTCATGACAGTCATAGCAATATAATTTTTAGGATGGAGACAGTGAATGCCAAAACAACCAAAAATGATAAAATCAAGGGTGCAACTACATCAAGAGTGTAAGTGTTTACATCAAGGTAAGATTTAGCAAAATTTCTGAAAAAACATTATACATTCAGAATGCAAGGAAGCATAAGTGGGTTGGCTAAATCTGTTAAAAGAACTCTGGAGACGTATTCTTTTCATAAAGCAAAATATCCATAAGCCATAGCAAAAAATTTCTGAAGCAACATATGATATTTTTGTTTACAAATCAGAACTTGAATACTTTTGCTGGAAAATAAAAGCTATAGTCAGAAAACAAAATACCTATTTTCAGGAAAATTAGGGAAATAGTATAAAATAAGCAGTTGTTTTTCTTTATTTTGATGAAGGTGAAGTTTTGTATTCTACCGTATAAAAGCTTTAAGCTTCTATAGAAAGAGTTAGAGAGGGACTTTCATGACATTTATTTTCAAACCCTTAATGGTTGAAGCGTACAAATGGCCTGGGTTCTTCAAAATCACAGTCCGTGTGAAATGATCAGCTTGGCTTTTAGCATGTGGGGTTTTGTTTTATCATAAGTATGTTTGAAACAAAGTTACCAGTAGAGAGGGAAAAACCAGAAACACTATTTTTCAATACAGCAAGCTCGAAGGGAGTTCAAAATGGAGAGAAATCAAGAAAACTCGCCCAGAATGCTCATGGCGGCCAAATGAAGAGACCCAAAAGGAGAATACAAGAAATAGAATACAACATTTCAAAAAGGAAACCTTACCTAGCTACTATGTGGAGAAACTTCTAAAACCTGCATACTTTCTCTTCACTTTACTTCAGAAAAATATCGAACAATAGGTGTTCATGGCAGCCACAAAAAGGTAGACAAAGTCACAAAGAAGCAAAATATATCAGAAAATGCATGATGCAACCAAGCCGTGGCTTGTAAAAGCCTGAAAAGTTTTTAAAAAATGTAAGGAACTTCTAGATCTACAACAATAATAGACTTACCTCTTCTCAAAAGCTCTCAAAAGTTCTGCAATAGAATGGTGTCGAAATAGAACTTTCTAGCTCAAAAACTCACCGAAGAGAATGTTTATGGTGGCGAATGTGAGAACCAAAAAAAGGCAAGGAAAAGTATCAGCTATTTACACTTAGCTGCAGCCATAAAAAGTCTCAGAGACTTTAAAGAAATGAACAAACATCTCCAGATTTAAAGAAAATCAATCTTACCATTCTTCGGCTCTCTAAAATCTGTGAAAATGGTGAATATAGAGACTTCCAGCACTAGGTGCGACTAGGGTTCTCAAGTGGCGGCGTTCAACCAACAACAAATGTAAAATGAAAGTGAAGCTTTTTTTTCACTTTAGGGTGTTAACCCTAATGGTTTGATTGAGGAGGCATTTTTACTTAAGTTTTTATTCAAAGCTTTATTCATTTTGCTAGGTCATGCCTTTTTTATTTGCCTTGTATTTCATTTAAGTATTTCATGAATACTTGTGAGGTCTTGGTCGATAAAGCCTTTCATTATGGCTTTTAATTTCTTTTGCATTTTTCATTTTGTAAAATATTATTTTGAAAGTGATAATTTACAAATCACTTTTAAAATAATGTTATTTATAAAATGCAAGGGAATGGTAATATCTTTAGTATTTTTGAATTATTTAGAGGTTTTTTCATTAAAAATCCAATTGTAAAATATTTATTTAAAGTGATATTTATAAATCACTTTTTAAATAAATGTTATTATAAAATGCAAAATAAGATTTTCAAATAAATGTTTCATTACTTGCATTTGCTTCAAAATGTAAATCTTCATTTGGAATGATGTTTATAAATCATTTCAAATTAAATATATCTTCAAATGCAATAATGAATGGTATTGAAGACTTGCATAAATCTTGGAGATAACTGAGAGAGTCTTGCCAACATGTGGAGCAAAGATAGGGAGTTTGGAGCACAAAATCAAGGTTTTCCTTTAGTTTTTGAATTCCTTTTGATTCCATTCGAATCAAGGAGTGTTGTGAGGCACATGGCAGTTTGATACCTTAAGTTTTGAGCCTAATGTTTAGGGGTTTCTATTTGCATAAAGCTCACTAGGTTGGTGAAACTATGAAAACTCTTCTTGGAGTTGGTTGGCATTGCATGCCTTTTTTGGAGGAGAGATTTGACAACACATGTGATTTTGGAGCAAAATTCCAATTCCGAATTTTGAGACAATTTCTATAAGTCTTTCTCTTCTTTCGATATAGGGGAGTTCTTAGTTTTTTGGATATTACAGAGGCATATGCTTCAGACTTTGTAACTCATGATATTTTGGCCCTTGTAATGTAGATATTCATTTTTCCTCAATAGAAAGTTATTTTTCCTTCACATATTTCTCTTTGTTTCTTAGCATTGGTTGTGGATTGCAAGATAAAATCATGTGTTATCCTTCATTTTATCAGATCCCTTCCATGCTAGATGCAAAAAAAATAAAATCATGTCATAGCGCAGGTCTATGTTAGTGTTCTCATTTTATGCTTTTATATTTGTGAAAACACCATTGTTTTCCTTATGTTAAAGCATTAATATAGTCAGAGCCTTACATAGAATCATTTTTGCAGACATCTTTTTCTATGTTGTGAGATTGTTTATTTCTATTGAGTTTTTTTGTGAGTTTCAGCAACTTTTGGGTCAAAATTCTTACATTTGGTGTACCACTTGTTACTGATAGATTTTTAGTTTCAAGTATATCTTTCTACCTTTTTCCTTCTCATATTTCAGTTTCACAAGAAAACTTCAAGGGGAACCAGCCCATAATTTGGAGGTCCACTTCATTCCCTGGTAACCCACAACCTCAAAGTGTTCCCATGTGTCAATAGGTTGCTATAGTCAAAAGCTTAGCAAGGGTGCAAACCTTATTTGACAACAAGTCCATGTACCTGCATTTTCATACATGATGGAGTTAGATGTCTATAGGGTTAGATATTAGAGTAGGGATTTTGAGTGTGTTTGAAGAGTTGGAAAAGGTCCTAGAGGCTGATGCAATACATGTAGGGATCCACAATGAACTTGTTCAAAGATTTAGAGGATGACTCTTAATAGACTTACACACAACTCGATCACTTAACTTACCAAGAAACACAATTTTTGATGCAGAGAGGGATGGAAACCATTCAATACAAAAAATCAATGAGAATCAATCATATTCCAAAGAAAAACCAGATGTTCAACTGAAAATCCCAACTTCTACCAAGCTTTCCCTTGTAGCATAGGTAACCTAGTTCAAGGGCCTTTTCACCAAGATTTTCCAAAACACTCGAAAAACTTAGGGATGATTAAGATACCCATTTTCAAGTTATAAAACATAGGTAAACCCCAAAATCAACTCCTTTGGACCAACATTGACTTCCAATAGACCCACCTTGGAAAAGGCTATTCAATTGGCCTAATTTACAAAGAGAGTACGTTTTAAACACTACATATTCACTCAAAATCCTCAAAAAAAGTATTTTATGTGTCAAAACCTCCAATTTCCTGATTTGTTTCCAAGTCCAAGACCTCTAGACCCCTCATACACCAAACCCTCAATTTCAAGCAAAATACTTGGGGTTTTAATGAAACTCCTATCTCCCGGACCTGCCAGACCCATACAAAGAACCAAACACACTTACTAGACCCTACACATGGTGAATAATACATTACATGGACAATCCTTCCCACATTTTGTCAAAACACCTCTTGAAGCCCTAATTTTCACCATGAAAAGACCTTGCTATAGTCCTAGAACATCATCCCAAACACCCAACCTTGACCCCACAACATTCTAAATAGGTTAGCCATGTATTTTAAAGGTTATAGGACCCATTCCACAACTTACAGTAGGCAGAAAAAATGTAATGGGTCGAATTACATAATGAAACCCCTCAATCCAAGAACACTGTGAAAGTAGGTAGCAATAGTAAAAGCAATATAACTTTCGCTATACAAAGAGTTAGAACCTCTAAATAGATGAAAATGAAAGCTAATTCATTAATATACATCATCCAATTGATTTCATATCATCTTAGAGTCTGTAGAGGCCGTACAACAATAAGAAAAGTGAGAGAAACCAGTAAATTTCTAGAAAATCACGTTCTTCTTGATAAAAAAATGGGGTACAAATAAACCAACAACCTATCCTTTGAGGCATTAAAGGTTATTAAACATATTTTGATTTCATTCCAACTCGCTCGAACTCTGCAACTTTTGCATCTTTTAGCAAATTTTCTGACCACATTTGGCCAAATTGCAAGCTATGACACAACTGATTTCCATTAGCTCCAAATACATTATAAAATGGTCTAATTGACCTTACTGAACACAATATACTCAACACTAACTAAAATCCTAGCATTTGACCATGCTCACTAAAGATGACATTTTTGACAAAATGGAGCTTACAAGGTGCTCCTGCACGAGAGGCCTGGAATGTTGATTTTGAAGTTGTGGACCTTTTGACTAGCATTATTGAGCTTGAACTTTATAAAGGTTATGATGAACAGTTCACGGATTAGAGTTTCTAGTAATATTGAGTTTATTTAATTCTGTTAGGAGTGACTGTTGTATGAATATAATATTTTGAGCAATAGACTTACATATGGTGGGTTTTGTTAAAATCTTCCAGAGGTTTAGAATGGTAGTCATCTTGAAAAGCATAGCTTGTTATTTATGGATGATCTTTGTTTTGTTTTAGATGTGAATTGGTCATTTCAACATTGAATTGAGGTTTTTGAGATTGAAGATTGTTTGAAACTAATCTAATTAAATGATTGTTGAAGGTTTTGTCTCCCTACTCTGCATCACTGACCTAGGGTATAATTTGTTGCCACCTAAATGAAAACTAGAGACTCTTGTGTTTATTTTTCTCAAAACCAAATTTTTGATTGTCAATGAAGTCATGAAGAATATGAATTCAAAGAAGGGTTTGTGATGCTATATCTTATAATTATTCACTATTTCTTTAGCAATGAGGTAACTTAGAAAGACAATAAGCATTCTCAATTTCACAAAATTTCCCATTTTTTATTTATTAGAAAGGTAAATGGTATGAATGAATGGAAACTCGCATTAACAACTATGTCAACTCACTTGAATTTATCTAAGCACATGTTCAATGAAGGTGAATTTTTTATGGAACAAAAAAATTAATGGACACTTACATTAACATTGATGAAAGCTATTAGGTTTTCCAAATTAGTTTAAAAAGAATGAAATATAGTGAATTCCACTAGCCATGCTAGAAATGGACTACTATAAGCAATGCAAATAGAATTCATAAGTAAATTTATGTTAAGTAAATGTCATGTTTTTAATTTTTTTGTTCTTCAAACTCATAAAAATTGAAATTTTTTATGCAAATTCCATCTAATTCAATGTTGAATCCTATGTCCAATTGTTATGATTAATAAAATCATTAAGGAAATTTAGTTTATATTGTCAAAAACAAACAAATATACTAAATATAAATATTTCAATTTACCAAAATGAATATATTACCTCAGATAATGTAAAATGATGTAGAAACATTAAAATGTCTTCTTCTACATTGTCTACCATGCAGATTGGTACAATATGAAGTCAACTGCATAAAAAAAGGCATTTCTGACTCGGATAAAGTGTTGAACCAGACAACTTCATGAGAATGTGGTCCTGAATCATGAGGTCAAGCCTTATTTTATTGTTTCAAGGTAAAACACATTTGGCGCTCACAAAATATTTTGTTTTGAAAAGGAGAAACCTGAGAGAGAGATGGAGAGAGACAAAGTGGGAGAGAGATAGAGGGAGTGAGAGAGAGAGAGGGAGAGAGGGTGGGAGGTAGACACCTGAGAGAAGGAGAGGGAATCAAAGTGGGAGAGAGGTGGTGGAAAGGAGATACCTAAGAAAGTAG